>CAUYUJ010018677.1:0-55406 GCA_963575745.1 Prorocentrum cordatum | reverse complement strand
GCTGCTCGCCTTCTCCCCGCGCTTCCTCCTCCTCCGCAGTGGGCCCCCCGCAGCTCTTCCAGGCGCCGCGGCCAGGGCCGCGGCGTGGGCGCCCCTGGCGGCCGCCCTGGCGGCCTGCGCCGCGCCGCGGCCCGCCGCTGCGGAGGTGCCGATCAACACGCCGATGCAGGTCGCCGATCCGCTTGTGATTAGCACATGACCCCCCCGCGGTGGCGAGGTTGGGGGTGAGGAGGAGGAGGAGGAGGAGCAGGAGCAGGAGGAGGAGGAGGAGGAGGGAGGTGTTTGTTTTGTTTTGTTGTAATCCTCTGGCGCGTAACGGTCGCTGCCCGTGCCCAGTCCCCGCTCCTGGTGGCTCTTGGGTGATGTCTGCTTGTGATGAAAAGTGAGCCCCCCTCCCATGGCTGATGACTAGGTCCAGCGGAGCTCGGCATCTTGTTTGAATCGCGCGTGCAGGGGGTCATCGCGGGCGCCGACGAAGGGAGCGTGTACCACCCTCCTATGTCTGATGAATCTATCCAGCGGAGCTCGGCAGTTCCCCAATCAGCGTTTGCAACTGACAAGGGGTCCTGGCGGATGTTGAAAGATTTGGCGAGAGGTCCCAGCCGATTTCGGTATAGGCGGCGGGATTCCCGGGTTCCCAGTTCCAGGTTCCCTGGTTCCTGGCTGCTGATTCCGAGCCGATTCGGTGGGCGCGCGGCGGGGTTCCTGGGTTTCGGGGTTCGTGGGTTCTTGGTCGATGTCCTTATCGATCGGTCTCGCCATCGATCTCATTACCCACCTCTCTATCGATCTTATTATCGGTCTCACGATCGATCACACTATCGATCTCACAATCGATTCCACTATAGATCACACGAGCCATCTCGCTATCGATTGCACCGAGTCGACTTCACCATCGGTCTCATGATTGACCTCACTACCGATCTCACGACCGACCCCAATGCCGACCTCACCATCGATCTCTGTGTCTATCGATCGTACAATCGTTTTTGATATCCACATCCCTGGTGTTCAAACCATCCACTGCTTGGGGACTTTCTCTGGTGGAAGTATGTTTCAATCACGCGCGCCGTGGGTCGGCCCGAACACGCAACGCGGAGGAGGAGGAGGAGGAGGTGTCGCCGCCGCCACCGTCGTCGTCACCATATGCGTCGTCGTCGCCGTCGTCGTCTTCGTCGTCGTCATGGTCCTCGTCGTCGTCGTCGTCGATCGAATCGGGGGCAGGGGGGCGCGCTGAAGTCTGCGCCGGCACCCTGGTCGCGCGGGCTGTGCAGGATTCTGTCCACCAGCCGTGCCTCCTCTCCCTCCACCCTCGCGTCTCTCTTCTCCGTGCCCGCCTCTCCCCCCCCTTCCTCTTTTTTCCCCGTCTCCCCCTTCCCTTCCTCCGTCCCCTCCCCTGCCTTGGCTGGTGGAGGGCGTGGGGGCGTGGGGTGAAGAGGGGGGTGGAGGGCAGCAGTGAGATAACATAGTTCCCCCGCAGCAGATGTGGATAGGAATGAGGGGGCGTAAGGGGAGTGTCGTCGGCATCTTGGGGAGGCTCGAAAGCATATGTAAAGACGCCCGCCGCAGGCGCAGATTTTTTGGCAAAGTAGCGCGGGTGGGTCGGAGCTGGGTCGTGAGGGTCGCGGACGGGTCGAGTGTGGGCCGCGGGTGGGCGCGGGTGGGTTGTGGGCGAGGGCGACGAATAACAATAATCATTCTAATCTTGTTCGTTCTCACATGCTGGCGTGTCAACCAACATATGTATCTCAACCCTCGGTGCAGGCCCTCTTCGTCTTTGATCGTGCCCCCTGTGGAAGGGGTATCTTCCCTCCCTGCCACGAGTAATTGGCGCAGCCCCTGAATCAGGAGTAATTTAAATACTTTACAAGGGGAAGAGTAAGGAGGAAGGGAGGTAGAAGGGAAATGGGGCAAGAGGGAAGGAGAGATGGAGGACGAGTGGGGTCCGCAAGAAGGCTTAGCAAGAGGGGTTGGCAAGGAAGTCTCATGCGAGAGCGCGGTTCGTGAGTGAATGATGAGGTAGTCCCGAGCGAGGGCGCAATCCCAGAGCGCCGAGACAGCGACTCGTGAACAAGTTGTGAGGATGTCTCAGGCGAGAGCGCTGTTCTTGGGTAGCTTGTACGGACGTCTCGGGCGGGAGCGCGATTCTTCGATAGACTGTGAGGGAAGTATCAGGCGGGAGCCTTTGAACAGTTGTCGTTGGTAGTTACCGTTGAATAATTGTCAAATTATCTTGAATTCGAATGTGTAATAATTATCGTTAGCCGTTGATAATTATCTTGAGTTCGAATTTCAGAGAATAGTCATGGTCGATGTCCTCTGCCCAGTGACCATTGAATTTTCCAATTCGAGTGCTCCTCCCGGGGCTCGCGATTCATGCAGCAGTCCCGCTTCGGCAGCCCAAACCTGCTCGACCTGGCCGCGTGGGTCCGCCTTCCCGACCCGCCCGTTTGGGTCTACCAGTCCCATCAACATGTCTGGTCTGCCGCGTCCTTTCTGCTCCTATCGGCGGGGAGCGAGGGGGGGAGTCGAGAGGGAGAAGGCCTTCTCAGAAGGCGGCGGGACTCCTCAGGAGCCCTCGCGCCTTCTGAGAGGTTTTGTTGTGTCTTCGGGGAAGTCTTAGAAGACTTCTCGGAAGTCCGGGGGACTTCCGAGCCTTCTGCGAAGGCCCAACCCTTCTCACTTCCCCCCCAGGCGCGCCGCCTACAGTCGACCCGCATAGTAAGGATGAGCGACTTTCCAAGGGTGCCCTGTCATCCTTGCCCCTTCGGCCCGTCCTTAGCGCCTTGCGCTGGCCAACCTCGCTCGAAAAAACGCTAACCTGGCCCTCCAAGGCCCTTGCATCCTTGCCGCGTATCCTTATTATACGGGTTCACTGTATCCTAGCCCCCCTCCTGCTAATCCCGTGCTCCATCCTTCGCCCTCACCCTTCCATCCGTCTCCTGCTCCCCTGCTTTAGGGGCTGCACCAACTACACGCGTCAGGTGGGTCCGATCGAAGAAACAGAGGGCGGATATCGAGGGTTTGGGGCACGCTTGTCGAATGGCACGCGCGCAGGTAAGAACGAACAGTCTTAACATGATGGTCGTTGTTGTTGCTGTTGTAACAAGACTTCACCTTCCCATTGTAAAAAACAGGGTGCGAGCCCCGGGAGGGGCATTTCAATTGAAAACAAATATGTCACAGGAGGGTGGGATTAACAATAATTTGTCCGTAGAGATGAGAATTCAGCAATAATCCGCACCGCGGAACTTGTGTGCAATCGTGTACCCAGGGACTGTGTAAGACAGCTCGGCCGCCGCACTCTGATACAGCCCCCCGCAGCTTCGGACCAGAGTGAGGGAGCGCCGGGGCTGGGGCGCACAATGATATGTTCCAAAGCCACTGCAAAACAGCCCGCTTCAGGCGCCGACTTTGTTTTTGAAATAAATGTGCGTGGGTAGGATCGCAGCGAATGCCGATTTGGTTGAGCCAATGCGGCGGGTTAGTTGGTCGCGACGCGGTTGGGTCGCAGATGGGTCGAGGCATGGATGGGTCCCAGGTGGGTCGCGGCGCAGAGGGGGGGGGAGGGGAAGGGCGACGACGACAACAATACTCATCATTCGACGTGGAGATCCCAATATTTCCATATTTGTATCCATCTTCCAGCGCGCTCTTTTTCTGAGAGTCTGAGTAGAGGTGAGTCCGATTGTGAGCGCCTCGATGTCTGCGTATGAGTGCCTGGATGTGACTGGGTCTGGGTGCGAGTGAGCCTGAGTGTGCGTGGTTGAATGTAAGGGACTCTGGGTATGAGTGGGCTGGACATTCGTGAGGGGATCCTGCAATGTGGGCGCTTGGGAGGTCCTCGCAATCTGGGCGCGAACGGGCCAGTTGTCACACTCCCTGGCGGCTCCGTAGTGGCAGGTCCAAATGCCATGCCTGTTCTGGATGCGAACGGTCCAGTGTCATACACTTGACCGGCCTCCTTTTCGGGATCATGTGATTATGACAAGAAACACGGCTACTCCCCAAAACGGCCATTCAGCTTCAGAGCAACAGTGTGCACACGAGTGGACGAAAGTCCAGAGCCGCACACTGGCGTTTCGCCTTAGACGCCTCCACAGTCTGGGCGCGAAGGGGCCCGTGCAACACCCCTGGCTGGCTCCTTCTTGGGAGGCCCAACTACCATGTTTGCTACATTGCGCTGACCGTTGGGCTCCGAGAAGAGACGAGAGTCCAAGAGGCCAAAACGGTCGCTTCATTCCCAGACATCCGACGTCTCGATTTTTTCGAGACACGGGCCCCCGACCTCCCGACCACTTCCCCGGGACCGGTTGTACGTCAAGAGTCGTTTTTTGACGGTCCCGAGGCCCGGCGAGGGCCTCGAGAGGCCGAAAACTAGGAAAAGCCTCCGTCTCTACTTTTTCGAGACGCCCGATGTCTGGGCTTGAGAAGGCTCCCCGATCTGCTCGCGAACGGGCCTGTGCAACGCCCAACCCTGGAAGGCCCAAGTGCCATGCGTGTTACGTCGCGGCGACCGTGGACTCCGAGAAACAGCTGCCCATACCGGGCGAGAGAACCGCCATGTCGCTCGAGAGGTCCCCCGACTGCGCGCGAACAGGCCCGTGGAGCACGCCCCAGTCCGCACCCCCCCGGGAGGCCCCGAAGGCCATGTCTGCCACACCGTGGGGATCCTGGGGCTTCGAGTCACCACCCACCAAACCACCCCAACCCAACCCGAAGGCCCCAATTTATCCTCGATTTCCAGTTGGGG
Organism: Prorocentrum cordatum; assembly: GCA_963575745.1. NCBI lineage: Eukaryota > Dinophyceae > Prorocentrales > Prorocentraceae > Prorocentrum > Prorocentrum cordatum. The sequence goes on along the minus strand of CAUYUJ010018677.1, from coordinate 50,653 downwards.
GGGGGGGGGTCGTGGAACATCGAGAAAACACATATGGAACCCGTACCCCCCCCAACCCGAAATTCGGGTCTTCGGGTTGGGTTGGGGTGGTCTGGTAGGTAGTCATCGAGGCTAGGGGAACGGAATGAAAACTCGGAGGTCCCGCGCGGATCCGAGACATCCGCGCGGACCTCAGAGAGAAGGGACGGGCCCCAGAGGCCAAGGCGGCCGTCTCGCTCGAGCGGTCCCCACCAGCCCTGGGCGCGAGACGCCCCGCGCAGCACCCCTGGGGAGGCCCGGGTGGCCTGGACCCGAGATGGGCCGAAGCGCCGGTTCTGCCCGGGAGGTCCCGGCAATAGTTGGGCGCGCAGGGGCCCGTGGCTCCTCCTTCTGCTGCTGCTGCTGCTGCTGCTGCTCCTCCTCCTCCTCCTCCTCCTCCTCCTCCTCCTCCGCCTCCTCCTCTCCTCCTCCTCCTCCTCCGCCTCCTCTCTCCTCCTCTTCTTCCTCCTCCTCTCCTCCTCCTCCTCCTCCTCCTCCTCCTCCTCCTCCTCCTCCTCCTCCTCCTCCTCCTCCTCCTCCTCCTCCTCCTCCTCCTCCTCCTCCTCCTCCTCCTCCTCCTCCTCCTCCTCTTCCTCCTCCTCCCCAGTGTGGCTCCCTCTTGAGAGGCCCGAGGGAGTGGGGTCTGAGCGCGGTAGGTTCGTGCCGTGTCGACCGGCGGCCCAGAATGGGTCGACGTTGAACGATTCCCGCGGTGTCAGGAACCAACGCCCGGGTCGACACGACACGAACCTGCCGTACGGACGGGTCTGAGCGCGAAAAGTCGGAGCATGAACAGTTGAGTTGGGGGTGAGTCTGAGGCGTTAGTGAGTCTTGGTCTGAGTGCATCTGGGTGGGAGCGGCTCCGAAGACGAGTGGGTCTGAGTGCGATGGGGGTCTGCACATGGGATTGTTTGAGATCAGCGTATGATTAGGACTGTGAAACTTTTGAATGTGCGTACGAGTAGTCCGAGTGACGTGTGAGTGCGAGTGACTGAGCGGGTCTGAGTATGAGTCGATCTAAGGTTGAGTCGTTCTGAGTGTGAGAAGGCTGACTGAGGAGCTCAGTGTGGGGCGTCCGAGACAGTGAGTATGGATGTGAGTGAATCTGAGTATGAGTGGGTATGGGTGTGAGCCAGTCGGAGTATTAGTGGGTCTGGGTAAGGATGAGTCGGAACATCCGTGGTCTAAGAGGGATGTTGAGTCTGAGTGAGTCTGAGTGTGAGGAGTCTGAGTACGAGTAACTAAGTTCGAGTGGGTCTGAGTATCTTTGGGGTCAGGTTGGGTGAGCCCAGTGAGTATCAGTCTAGAAAGTGCGAATGAATGAGAGGAAGGAGGTGGGTGTGGTGAGTGAGGCAGAAGCGTGACACGAATAGCAAGAAGCTCAGACCTGCACTATTGGAATCATGACAACAATCTTCACCGCGGAATCCCACTTCAACCACGCATCCAGAGACAGTGTAATACCATTCGGCCCTCTCACTCCTAAGATGCTCACACGTATGTACATTTGTTTTCAGTCGTACACCCCTCACCCTATTCCGAACAGTGATCGGAACCGTACCTCCAGCAACACAGCGTTGGCTTGTCCAGGATTCCCGTTTTTTCGGGTACGGTCCCTTCTCCGGGCTATCCAGAAGGCGCCAAGTCAGGCAGAACTTAAGCGCGCCCGCAGTGCGTGCGACGGTTCTAGCTTTTCTTGCCTCGCGCAGGTGGTGATGCCCACCAGGGATCATGAGGCGATGGTGCCGAACACCGAGACCCTGCAGGCCATATCTCAGCACAAGGGCAGGATATCGGTCGTCGCCGTCGTAGGCCCCTACCACTCTGGGAAGAGCTTCTTGCTCAACGCGCTGGTCGGGCAGACGAACGTCTTCTCCGTGGGCCGGAAGACGTCGCCGGAGACCATGGGCATCTGGCTCTGCCGCACGACGATGCGGGCCAGCGACGGTTCGGAGGTGTGGTTGCTCGATTCCGAGGGGTTCTTTGGTCCGGGCGTGTCGGAGACCTACGATGCCAAGGTGTTCACCATCGCGTCGCTGATCGGCGCGCACCTGGTGTATAACACGGTGAAAGTCATCGACCAGCAGGCCGTGACCACGCTCGAGATGCTCGCGAGGCGGGCGCAGCTCTTCCGCACCAAGAGCTCCGCAGAGCAGAGCGGCGTGGTGACGCCGGAGTTCCTCAGCGTCCGGAGCCCCCCGGGCGGTCGTGGCGGGGTCAGCGCTGATGTCGGGGGCCTTCAAGCGGGGCGGTGGCCACACCAAGTGGTGAGTCGGTGGGGATTCGGGGTGGCCTCACGGATTTCGGGACTCGGGTCGCTCTCCGAGGACGTCTCGAGGAACTGGTGCCAAGACCGTGTGGTGACTGACCGTGCGGTGAGGCCTTCGGGGAGTCCGAAGTCACCGCACCATTTCGGGCCTCCAGTTATTCGAAGAACACTTTTCGGAATACAGCACGGGTATAATTCAGCATCACGCGTGATGGCGATTGGAGATCCAGGGCAGGTACGACCACATCATTGGCCTGACAGACGTTGGGGCGAAGCATGAAGCCAGAACGACCATGTAGCACGAAGTGCGCAGGTGTGCAGGATCAGACTTGGGATGCGCCAGTGCGGCGCCAGACACCCACCTGACCCATGCTGCGCCCAGCCGGGCGTCGGAGCAGGGGTTGGAGCAGGCGTCGGAGAGTAGGAAGGAAGGGCGAGGGCGGCAAAACAGGACAAGCATGGTAGCTGGCGTCGGACTCGGCGCTGGGGACATCTGCAAGGTCGAGGCGTCGTTGTGCACAGAAACCGCTGGCACATGCAATTTTCGCCTACACCACCCGGTAGCGTAGTCGGTATGCGAGTGGAGGTAGAAAGGAACAGCGCGTTGGGGAGCAATGAGAAAAATGGGTAACATTCAACATTACGCACGATGCTGATCAAGGAGCAAGAGCAGGCGCGTCCAGATCATTGCCTTGACAGACGTTGGATCGAAGCATAAAGCTAGACCAACCACAAAGCACGAAGTGCGTAAGTGTGTGGTCTCAGACTTGGGGCGCGCCAGCGCGGTGCCAGCCACCCGCTTGATCGATGCTGTGCTGGACCGTGGCGTCGGAGCAGGGGTTGGAGCAGGCGTCGGCGAGAAGGAACGCAGGGCGCGGGCGACAGAGCAGGACAAGCATGGTACTCTGCGTCGGAACAGGCGCTGGGGACATCTGCAAGGTCGAGTCGTCGTTGTGCACAGAGACCGCTGGCACATGCAATCTTCGCCCACACCACTCGGTGGCGCAGTCGGCGTGCGACTGGAGGTAGGAGCGCGCAGCGCGTGGGGAAGCAATGAGCAGAGCTGGTAACATTCGGCATCACGCGTGATGATGATTAACTTGGCATCGCTCGGACGTGTGCATTTTTTCTCGGCGAGGACCATCGAGGAGCATCCTTGATCATGTATCGATAAATGCTCACACGAAATCGAAAGATGCACGGGGAATGGACGTCCGAGCGATGGCGAGTGAAAGATCGAGGCAGGCACGACCAGATCGTTGCACCCACAGGCGTTCGAGCGAAGCGTGAGGCTAGACGACCATCGAACACGAAGTTCGCAAGGTGGGTGGGGTCCGACTCGGGGCGTGCCGGCACGGTGCCAGACACCCGCTCGATCGATGCTGTGCTGGGCCTGGCGTCGGAGCAGGGGTCGGAGCGGGCGTCGGCGAGTAGGAACGCATGGCGTAGGATCAAGTCGGGCATGTCCCTCTACAGGAGGAGAGTTCAAAAATAGTCAACAAATAGTCAGGGGACGATTTTTTGAGTATTTTTGAGTGTGTTTGAGCATTCTTGGGGTCCGTTTTACTTTTCGACCAAAATCCGCCTGTCGGGGCACACGACCGACCTAAGCGTAGGAGACAAAACAAGACAAGCATGGTAAATGGCGTCGGAACAGACGTTGGGGACGTCCGAAACTTGGATGCGTCATTGTACACAGAAGCCGCTGGCACATGAAGTTCTCGTCCAAGCCATTTGGTGGCGTAGTCGGTGCACAAGCGAAGGCAGGTGCGCACCGCTCGTTATGGAACAACGGGCAAAACTGGTATGTAATATTCAACATCACGCTTGATGGCGACTAAAAATCAAGAGCACTACAGACGTTGGAACGAAGCATAAAACTAGAACAACCACAAAGCACGAAGTGCGTAAGTGGGTAGGATCAGACTTGGGGCGCGCCAGCGCGGTGCCAGACACCCGCTTGATCGACGCTGCGCCAGACCGGGCGTCGGAGCAGGGGTCGGAGCAGGCGTCGGAGAGTAGAAACGCAGGGCGTGGAAGGCAGAGCAGGACAAGCATGGTAGCTGGCATCGGAACAGGCGCTGGGGGACATCTGAAAGGTCGAATCGTCGTTGTGCAGAGACGCTGCTGGCAGGTGCAATTCTCGCCCAAACCGCTCGGTAGCGCAGTCGGTATGCGAGTGGAGGTAGGGGCGCGCAGCGCTTCGGAAGCAATGCGCAAAGCTGATAACATTCAGCATCACGCGGGATCAAAGAGCAAGAGCAGCTCTGACAGACTGGGTGGGATCAGACTTGAGGAGCGCCGGCGCGGTGCCACACACCGCTTGATCGGTGCTGTGCCAGGCCTGGCGTGGGAGCAGGGGTCGGAGCAGGCGTCGGAGTGTAGGAACGCAGGGCATGGGGAACGAAGCAAGACAAGCATGGTAGATGGCTGCTTCAAAACAAGCAGTGGGGATATTTGAAAGGTCTAAGCGTCGTTGTACACAGAAGCCGCTGGCACATACAACCCTCGTCCAAGCCAATCGGTGGCGTAGTGGGTATGCGGATGGAGGTAGGGGCGCGCAGTGCGTTGGGAAGCAATGATAAAAACTAGTAGTATTCAACATCGCGCGTGATGGTGATTAGAGAGCACGTGCTGGCAAGACCAGATCATTGCCCTGACAGGCGTTGGAACGAAGCGTAAAACTAGAAGAACCATAAAGCACGAAGTGCGCAAGCAGGCGCGGTGCCAGATTCCCACTTAATCGACGCTGTGCCGGACCAGGGGTCGGGGCAGGCGTCGGAGCGTTGGAATGCGCGCGCTTGGGAGACAAAGCGAGACGAGTATGGTAGCTGACGGTGTAACAGTCGATGGGGGACATCTGAAAGGTCGAAGTGTCGTTGTGCACTGAAGCCGTTGGCGCGTGCAATTCTCGTCCCAATCACTCGGTAATTCACGTAGTCGGTATTCACATGGAGGTAGGAGCGCACAGCGCGTTGGGAGGCAATGAGCAAACTGGTCACATTCAACATCATGCGCGATGGTGATGAAGGAGCCAAATCAGGTTCGACCAAATCATTGCCATGACAGACGTTGCAACGAAGTATGAAGGTAGGAAAACCATGAAGCACGCTCTGCGAAAGTGGGTGGGATCAGACTAAAGGCGTGCCGGCGCGGTGCCAGACACACGGTGGATCGATGCTGCGCCGGACCGGGCGTCGGATCAGGGGTCGGAGCAGGCGCCGGAAGAGGAACGCAGGGCGCGGGGGACAAAGCCAGACAAGCATGGTAGTTGGCGTCGGAACAGGCGTTGGGGACATCTGAAAGGTCGAAGCGTCGTCGCACACAGAAGCCGCTTGCACATGCAATTCTCGCCCAAACCAGTCAATAGCGCAGTCGGTATGCAAGTGGAGGTAGGAGCGCACTGCAAGTTGGGAAGCAATGAGCAAACCTGGTAGCCTTCAACGTCGCGCGTGATGGTGATTAAAGAGCAAGAGCAGACACGACCAGATCATTGCCCTCACAGGGAACGAAACATAGAGCTACGACAAGCAAAAAGCACGACGTACGTAAGTGGGTGGGAACAGACCTGCAGTGTGCCGGCATAGCGCCATACACCCGCTTGATCGGTGTCGTGCCGGACGGGGCGTCGGAAGAGGGGTCGGAACAGGCGCCGCAGAGTAGGAACGCAGGGCGCGGGCGACGAAGCAAGGCAAGCACGGGAGATGGCGTCGGAACAGGCGCTGGTACATCTGAAAGGTCGAAGCGTCAGCGCGAACTTCATTGCAGAGCTAGACTCACATTTGCGGTTGTGCATGTCAGCTGCAAGCGACACGAAGGTAGGTGAAGACGGCGTCGCCAGGCCCTTCGGCCGCTGGCACATGCAATTCTCACCCATCAGTGTGTAGTCGGTATGCAGGTGGAGGTAGGAGCGCACGGTGCGTTTGGAAGTGATGAGCAAACCTGGCAGTATTCAGTGGCACGCGTGATGGTGGTTGAAGAGCAAAAGCAGGCACGACCAGACCATTATCCTGACAGACGTTGCAACGAAGCATAGAGCTACAACAACCTTGAAGCACGAAGTGCGTAAGTCGGCGGGAGCAGATTGCGGCGTGCCGGCGTAAAGCCATACAACCACTTGATCGATGTTGTGCCGGACCGGGCGTCGGAGCAGAGGTTGGAGCATGCGTCGGAGAGTTGGAACGCAGGGCGTATGAGGCAAAGCAAGATAAGCAGCGTCGTTGTACACAAAAGCCGCTGGCACATGCAGTTCTCGTCCAAGCCACTCGGTAGCGTAGTGGGTATGCGAGTGGAGGTAGGAGCGCACAGCGCGCTTGGAAACAATCAGCAACCCTGGAATAGCATTCAACATCACGCGTTGGTGAGCAACAGCAGGCACGACCAGATGATTGAGCTGACAGACACTGAAACGAAGCATAAAGCTAGCACAGCCTCGGAGCACGAAGTGGGCAAGTGGGTGGGATCAGACGTGGGTTTGTGCTGGCGTGGTCTTCGGCACCCACCTGCTCGATGTTGTGCCAGACCGAGCGTCGGAGCACGGGCCGGAGCAGGCGTCGGAGAGTAGGCACGCAGGGCGTCGGGGAGAAAGCAAGACAAGCATGGTAGCGGGCGCCGAAGCAGGCGCTATCCTCCCTGACTCCTGATCCGCCCTACTTTGGGCGATTTCGAAAGTAGGGCGGAAATTTCCGCCCTACTTTTAAGGCCCCTTTGAGCGTCGATTTCCGCCCTTGAGGCTCCTTTGGCGTCGATTTCCGACACAATTTTAGGCCGGAAAATCATCCAAAGTACGGCGGATCAGGAGCCAGGGCTGGGTCAGCCTGGCCCATGTCCGGCGTGGCCTGAGCTCACCCCAGGTTAGCGCTGATCCGGGTTGGCGCGTCCCCGCAGGAATTTCCCCCCGCTGACGTGGGTTGTAGAAGACTTCTTCCAGGAGATCCCCGAGCAGTACCAGCGTGGGGACGCGGCTACGGCGTGGCTCCGGTCCTACTTGTCGAGGTTGCCGAAGCTCGACGCCTCGGACGACGGCGTGGACCTGGACGAGGACGGCTACTTCCTCCAGGGAGCCAGAGACGTACACCCACCCCGCCCTCGTCCTCCTCCAGCCCGCCGCACGCGCCTCGGGGTTGGGGCCGTAAAACTTGTGCTCGGTTTGGTCATCTTCAGGACGTGCGTTAGCCCAGTATGTGCGTGTATGTAGCCCGTTGAGGTCCACCGATAACACGCAGTTTGTGTCGGCCCTCGCTGCAACGCCTGCGTCGTATAGAAGGGCTTCGGTGAACAAGCACACGTTGGCGCTAACACACGCTCTGCGGATCTTCGACCGGTGGGCGGCGCGAGAGCAGGCGAGAGTGCGAGGATGACCGCGCTGTGGTCCCGAGGGCGCCCTGCCCCTGCTGCCCCCATGGCTGGCAGCTCGACCTCTTCGAGGCGATGGCCCCCTGCGATCTCGGCCCCCTTTCCAGGGGCTTGCATCTCTGTCCCGGCCCGTCTGGTAACGGCCCCGCTGCGAGGGCAGTGCTTCTCCGGACCCCACTTCCTCTCGTCGGGGAGACATCGGGACGATAGCCTTTCGGTTGTTTCGTTCCTCTCGGGGCCTCCGCCGGGCCTCCGGACCGTCAAATTACCCGAGCAACGCATCCTGACAGCAGCAAAGGGGAGGAGGCGGGACGGGGGTTGAGAGCAGCGGGGACAGGGGTGAGAGCTCGGCCACGTGCACCTTGAAGAACTACTGTCCAAGCCAAGGAATCGTGTCCGTCTGGACCAGCAATGTAGCCGTCACTGAGGCGAGAGCACGGCCATGTGCACCGTAGTGTATGCTTCAACAGGGATCATGGCCATCCGAAGTAAAGATGTAATCAGCTCCAGGCGATGGCAGGACCATGTGCACCTTTTTTTTATCACATGGTGGTGGCTGTCTGGACCAAACTTGTGTCCAGCATTGAGGCGAGAGCAGTTTTCGCTGAGGAATCGTGAGCGAGACGCGGGCGAAGCGGCTGCCAGAGAGGCTGCCGGACTGGGCGCTCGAGGGCTTCCCGTCCCCCCCTTGTGGGGCTCTCCTGTGGTTTTTGTCCTCTTCGTCCGAGCCCTGCAGCGAAGCGCTAAAAATTACAGTAAAACGGCCAGGTGTGAACCAGCGGCGGTCTGTGGGGGTAATCACAGGTGCAGACCTCTGGGGGTCGACGTCGCAGACATGTCGCGCCGTCGGAGTTCTGGGAAAATGGCAATCAACAGAATATGGTGCAAGCATTTCGAGTCTCCAGAAATGTAGCCCCCCCCCCGGAACCTGTATCGGTGTGCTCTGGTTTGAGTCCTGAGGTGGACCAGCCGTGCCTATGAGGGCGCTCCAGGAGGACCAAGAAAGGGGCCAACACGGCCCCAAACCTCCATCATCGATTTTCCTCCTCCTCCTCCTCCTCCTCCTCCTCCTCCTCCGCTTCCTCCTCTTCCTCCCTCCTCCTCCTCCTCCTCCTCCCTCCTCCCCTCCACAAGACAATCACATAAAGTCCCGAAGCATGCGAAAACTACTATCCTCGATCCTCCTCCTCCTCCTCCTCCTCCTCCTCCTCCTCCTCCTCCTCCTCATCTTCCTCCTTCTCCTCCTCCGACTCTTCTCAGCGGGGGGCCCTAGGATGCTCTGGATTTGCTCGGCGATGCCGCGGCGATGCTCAACGCAGCAACCTTTTTGAGGTCCTCTGATTTTGTTGTTCCATCTGTCTGGCCTGGTCCAGGCGTTTCCTGGTCTTGGTCTTGGCCCTCCTGCTTCTCCTCCTCCTCCTCCTCCTCCTCCCGTATCACTTCGCCCGCTTCCTTCGAGGGGGGTCGGTGTGCCACTCCTGCTCCTTGTCGTCTCCAAGCTGTACAGCGAGCTGAAGGTCCCACCGCCAGGATTCCTATGCTCCCACCTCCTCTGCCTCGGAGCCCGTGCCCTGGGATCTCGAGGCCCTCTCTCGATGAGTGGTGGATCTGGACATCGGCCCGCCCCCAGAGGGCGGGGCAATGCTCACATCCACCGCCTGCCAGGGGCCAGGCCGGGACTCCAGCGGCTTTGCGGGCGTGGACGCATGATGCCTCCTGTGAGCGGAGAGGTTCACACCCTGTTCCTGCCAGCGACCTCCCGGGCCGACCTGCAGGACCTCTCCAGGATGAGCTGGGACCACCTGACGCCGGAGTTCCGGGACGAGCTCGCGGCGTTGCGGTCCTCCTGCCCCTCCTGCTCCCCCCTTCTTCCCCGGGCTCCCCCGCGTCGTGGAAGAAGCCAGGGCGGATTTTGTCCTCCCCCTCCTCCTCCTCCTCCTCCTCCTCCTCCTCCTCCTCCTCCTCTTCCTCCTCCTCCTCCTCCTCCTCCTCCTCCTCCTCCTCCTCCCCCTCCTCCTCCTGTCCTCCTCCTGCTCGTCCCCCTCGGCACCATATTCTCCACAGACTCACTGCTCGCACCTTCGAGGGCAAGGCTATGACCGGGCAGACTCTGGGGAGGTGCCTCGGCTTCATGGTGCAGGCGCTGCGGAGGGGGATGTTCCACGAGCTCCCCTCGCTCTGGGCCACGTGGACGCAGCATGTGGCCGAGATCTCGTTGCAGGACGCCGAGAGGTGGTTCTCTGACCTGCTGGATTCCATAGACACTCAGGAGGACCTGGTGCGGCTGAGCGTGTTCAACACGCAGGTGGAGGAGGCTCGGGGCAAGGCGGTGCGATTCTACGCAGACCTGCTCCACGACTTCATCGCCCAGCCTGACGAAGTCGAGTTACACAGACGCATGACCCCCGCGTTTGAAAAGAAGAAGAAGGCTTACCACGGACGGGTGTTCAACTGGGTGCATGATTCTATAGCGGCGGCCGAAAAGGAAGTATCGGACAGTCTGGCATCCAAGGAGTTACCGGAAGACCCTCCGTTGTTAGAGGAGCGTTCGAAGGTTGAGATGCAGGCTGCCAGGGAGAGGTTCTCCCAGAAGATCGCAGGGTTCAAAGAAGAAGGCCCGCCATCACAGTTTTATTTTGCAGTTCAGTGGCCTTTCCTGAGCGAGGATCCACAGGAGCGGTTGGCCTCGGATCCTTTACAACAGTTGGACAGACGACTCACTGATATCCATTTGAAGCGCGCCACTGCAAACAAGCAAAGGATCAGTGAGGTGTTCGCAATGGCCGAAGACGCTGCGTATGGAGCTGTGGAAAGGGAGATCGCTGTCAGGCAAACTCACTTACTGGGGAAAGCTAAGATGAAAGAACTGAAAGAGCACTTGCGAGCGAGCTGCTGGGAGGCGTTTCACGGAAATTTGGCTCAGGGGCGGTGGATGTGGAGCACAGAGCAGTATAGCATATCTAAGGATAACGTCGAGACAAATATCATTGCCCGTCGTTTGACCAAGCTTGCCGTGGACAACGATCAGGCGATCAAAGAGCACTTCAGCTCGGCGCTGAATGTCTGTAAGAACCACTATCGAGTGGCCTTCGGCACATCCCGCATGCATGTCTGGATCGCGGACCAGAGGCCTCTTGGAAGACTCGTCTTGGGGTCTCCTGGGAATCCGCTTCGGGGCCACTTGGGCGACTCTTGAGCCCTCTTGGGAGACTCTTGGGGGACTCGAGGGCCCCTTGGAGGCGTCTCGGGGTGTCTGGCTTTTCTTGGAGGGAAGGCTTCCTTCTGTCCGTTCGCGGCTCACTTTTGCGTGGGCCCACCTCGGAGCCGTCTTGGAGGCCCCTCGGGACCCTCCTGGGAGCCTCCGGGGCCGCTCCTGGTGCCTCCCTGAGGCCCCCGAAGCGGCCCAAGGGACCCCCCTAAGAGGGCCCCAAGGCTGGGCGGGGAGACCATCCTGGGGCACGTGGGAGTCCGAACGTCGAGCCGCGGTTCCTGGGCCTGCGCGGCAGGGGCGCGGCAAACCGCGCGAGGCGCTCCGGAGCGCGCGGGACGGTTCGCGAGGTTTGGGTGTTTGGGGCATCTGCGCCTGCTCTAATCCCGTGCTGAAGTCGGGCCCGTCCCTCTACAGGAGGAACCTTCAAAACTCGTCCAGAAGTGGTCCGAGGGGCCATGTTTGGAGCATTTGTGCAATACGTATGAATATTTTTGGGGGGATAGTTGTAATTTGTCGTCCGAGCTACCCCTGCAGGGGGACATGCCCGACCTGATCCCATGCAGTTGAGGGCTTTTGAAAAGCCGAGGGCTCTCCACCTGTGCCTGCTGCACGGCCAGCGGACAAGGCGCAGAGGTCCACGCTGCCCATGCCGGTGGCGGAGGAGACCCTGGAGTTCGACCACAAGGCAGGGCTGGACCGAAACGCCGTTTTGCCGGACCTGTTTCGTTTTTCCTTCTGGGAGGGGGGTACAGGAAAACAGGTAGAGCAAAACGAAAAACAAAACGAAAACAACACGAAAAACAGCGTTGAGGTCCAGCCCTGCCACAAGGTGCTCAGCGACAGGGTCCGAGGCATGCTGGACGAGCGAAGCAAGCACCTGGCGGACACGGACCACTTCGTGGCTGCGAGGCAGAGCCTCGAGCGAGAGCTGGCAGAGGGCCTCGGCTGGTCGAAGAAGAAGAACATATGATGGGCCTGCTTTCCACCACCACCACCATAAGTTGGAGGGGAAGGGGGTCCTGCTCCTCCTCCTCCTCCTCCTCCTCCTCCTCCTCCTCCTCGTCCTCCTCCTCGTCCTCCTCTTCGTCGTCGTCGTCGTCCTCCTCCTCCTCCTCCTCCTCATCCTCATCCTCCTCCTCCTCCTCCTCCTCCTCCTCCTCCTCCTCCTCCTCCTCCTCCTCCTCCCTCCTCCTCTCCTCCTCCTCCTCCTCCTCCTCCTCCTCCTCCCCCCCCTCCAACTTATGGCGGTGGTAGAGGAAAACAGGCCCATCAACATAGACATCTGGAAGGTGGAGTCCGACGAGGCCACCCGGTGTGCCAGGAAAGAGAACCGGGCGGCCCTGGCAAAGTGCGGCTTCACCTGCTTGTTCAACAAGGTGCCTCGCGTGCACCGGAGCATGTCGCAGCGGCATTTGTACGACTGTTTCCAGCGCGTCGGTGGCGCACAGAAAATGCCGCCGAGGCTGCAGTACCAGATCTTTGAGAACTGGTACGCCACGGATGTGAGCCGTGAAGCTGCTGATGTATCCAACTATTGCTACTCCGCCGGGGGAGTTGCGGTAGTAGCAGGACTTGTCTCTTTGCGGTTCTTTGGGCCGTGGGCTCAAAATCAGAATCCACCAGCCCCATACCAGACGGGGGGGTTTGGACGTTTTTGAGCGCGGAGGGCCAGCCTAGCCACATGCTCAGAACTGATCGTGTGGACGGCATGTCTGTCTGGACTAGCGTCGGGATTGTAGTGAATACCGATGTTCGGCATGTCGTGGGCAAAAAAAAACGTGATGCCGCAGGGGTGGGCCCCATCCGCCTTGACGGTCGAAGTCATCGTGGACGACGAGGGTGTGTGTGTGGAGGGTTTCTCCGAAGGGCTTAGGCGACCCGTCCTCCTCCTCCTCCATCATTTCCATTGGGGAACTACCTCGTCGGAAGACAACCGTTTGAAGATCCTGAAGCATGTTCAAACATTGTTCTCGGGATTTCAACGCCACGTGTCAACTTGGCTACTGCGTCTTGACGATCCGGACTCGTGCCAGAATGCCATTTTCAAGCTTCAACACCGCGAGTCGAATTGTTGCACCCACATAATCCTGAATCTCTCCAAACAAAATTTCTGGTACATTGATCATGGGAGTCCGTGAAACTCTTGCAATTTGTTCGAACGAATGTGCGCGGGGCTAAGGCGAGAGCCGCATTTTGAAAAGGAACCGCCCTCAATCCGCGAAAATCAGGCACATGTTTAAAACGGATGTGCGCGGTGCCAAGGCGAGAGCCACATTTTGGAAAGGAACCGCCCTTAACCCGTGAAACTCTTGCAAACGTTTACAAAGAATGTGCGCGGCGTTAAGGCGAGACCCACATTTTGAAAACGATCCACCCTCCATCTGTGAAGCTGTTGTCACTTTTAAGATTTCAGAATCATGAAAGGTAAGGAAATCTCAGGCGGAACGCCCGGCCCGCCCAAAAAACTGGCCTCGGGGTGCGACATGGAGAAATTATATGTAAGGAGGAGGAGGAGGAGGAGGAGGAGGAGGAGGAGGAGGGGGAGGAATCTCTCTCTCTCTCTCTGTTTTTGTTTTTCTCTCTCTCTCTCTCTTTCTCTCTCCCCATCCCTCTCCTGCCCCCTCCCCCGCCTCCCCCTCCTTTTGTCCCCCTCCTCGCCCTCCCCCCTTCCCCCCTCCCTGCCACCTCCCTCCCTCCCTCCCCCTCTCCCTCCTCCTTCGTCTCCTGCCTCTCTCTCTCTCCCCCTCCCCGCCGCCGAACCTGCCCCCTCCCTCCGCTGCCTCTGCTGCCTCTGCTCTCCCCTCTTCCCCCCCCCCCTCCCCCTCCAATCCTCATCAATCCTCCCCCTCCCAATCCTCAACCCTCCCCCTCCCATCCTCAACCCTCCCCCCTCCCCCTCCAAATCCTCCCTCCCCCTCCCCCTCCCCCCTCCAATCCTCCCCTCCCCCTCCAATCCTCAGCCCTCCCCCCTCCGCGCCTGGTCAGGGCGCAGAGCATGGCCGCCCGGGGCTTGGGAGGGGCTCGGGCTTTCGGGCTTCCGGGCCCGTGCCGTGGCTCGACGTGGCCAGGGTGAGTTCCGTTCCCTGGCTCCCGCGCTCCGCGTGGCAGAGGGCGACTGCTGCACCCTCCTCGCCCTCTCCCTGCCCCGTCCCTGCGCACCTCCTCGTCCCCTCCTCGCTCCTCCTTCTCTCCGCTCCTCTCCTCGCCTCGCCTCGCCTCTCTCCTCTCCTCTCCTCTTTCCTCTCCGCTCCCTGCACCCTTCTCTCGCCTGCCCTGTCCCTTCCTGCGCTCCCCCTCCCTCGGCCTCCTTCGGCGTGTCTGCATGCCTGCATGTCCGTCGCCTGTTGCGTGTGCGTCTCTCTGTCCGGCTGTCTGACTGTCTGCCTGCCTGCCTGCCTGCCTGCCTGCCTGCCTGCCTGTCTGTGTGTCTGTCCGTCCGTCCGTCCGTCCGTCCGTCCGTCTGTCTGTCTGTCTGTCTGTCTGTCAATCTGTCAGTCTGTCTGTCTGTCTGTCTGTCTGCCTGTCTCTCTGCACGCCGGCACAGAGGTCGTAAACAACCCTAGTGTGCTCGGGCTCTCCTTAGTGGAACTGTCTGCATATCCACGGGGCCTTGGTTCTTCGTCGAAAGAGGTCATGTTCTTGACCAACGCTCTTGTGGCATTACTTGTTTGTCTATCTTTATATTTGTATTTTTTGTTGTTTCTCTCTCTCTCTCTCTCTTTCTCTCTCATTCTCTCTCTCTCTCTCTCTGTTTTGGAGAGGTGTCTGCCAATGGAGATGCTTCGGTTGTAATGCTCCCGAGAGCCTCCCTCCCCGCGCTTCCACTCCGTCCGCACAATTGTGTTAATTGTTGCTGCGTCAGGTTCTGGTGTTGCTGCTTCTCGTGTTCCTCTGCCGTCTTCTCGTCTCCTTTTCCTTCTCCTCTCCCTCGTCTCCCTCCTTTCTATTTTTTCTGTCCAATGTCCTCCCTGCCCCCGCTGCTGCTCCTCAACGCACCACCTCCCCGAACGTTGCGGGAGCAGGGGTCGACAGCTTCGTGGTGACACGCGCCGAGCAAACGGGAACCTTTGGGATAGCCTGCCGCTTCGCTGGCTCTGGCCCACCACCACGCTTCGGCGCGACGCGCCATCCGCTTCCCGCTCCCCGGGTGTTGATGTCCCGAGCCTTCCCGAGCCTTTCCCGGCCGCGGAGCGGAGCGACACGCCATCCGCTTGCAAGGCGGCATAGCGTGCCGCCGGGGGCGCCGCGGAAGCGCGCTGTGCAGAAGTCCGCGGGGATTTCTCTCGGGTCGTGCGCCGGGACCCCCTGCCGGCGCCTCCTCTGCGCGCCAGGGCAGCAGGGTCCAGCGCGGAGGTCTGGCTCCCGATCCGCCCTATACTTCGGTTGGTTTCCCGATGCGAAATTGTGTCTCCAGCATCCTCTGGACGTGTGTTAGCCTAGTGTGGACGTTCACCGCTCGGGTCCTCATTCGGGGGCCACATGCGAACCCTACCCCTACCCCCCACGATTTCTAAGGGGGAGGGTGGGGTTCACTTCGCTCGAGAGCTCCCGAACGAAGTGAACCCCAGCCTCCCCTTCAGAAATCTCGGGGGGTAGGGGTAGGGTTCGCATGTGGCCCCCTACTCATGTGTGTCGCCCTGGCCCCGGTACTATTGTGTGCACTTGGACTGCACCCGCATGAGTACGGGGCAGCCGACCAGCCACGGGACCCGGCCATGCAGGACAGGGCTGGAGCTGAAACGGCTTCCTGTTCAGCCCTCTTCTGCGCCTAAACGCGGGTAGCCTGGTGTGCAAGGCCGCCATGGCAGCCCTGCTCAGGGTCGTGAGGCTGGGATCGCGCTCTGCCCAGGCCCTGGAGGTTGGCGGCAGCCTGCTCCCTGCCCGCATATGGATGGGCCTGGCCTGCCAAAAGCGTGGAGCAAGCATCGCCGACCGCTGCATCCCGACTGGAGCCACGAGAATGCGGCGCGAGGTGTGGAGTGTCGCCGCTTGGGCGGCGCCAAAGAAGCGGGGTCGGCTGCGCCGGCATTCGCGCGTAAGCTGCCGGCGTGAGGTCGCGCTTAAGCGCCCTCGCTTCCAGCGTGGCGGACCGGTTGGCGGCCCGCGCAAGCTGCCTCGTAAGGTCGCTGCGTCATCTCGCGCAAGACCCCTTGTTAATCGTCGCTCACGTGCCGATGCCAAAGGCATAGGGACCCCCTCCTGGGTACTTCCAGGCCTTCTGGGCCGGACGTGGATTTCAAGGGCAGATCAAGCTTGCAGGCGAGCTCAAAACCGCATTGGCCCACCGCTCGACGTCCTTAGGTTGCGCGCCTTCCTGCCGATGAGCTTTTTTACGCAGCGGGAGCCACGCACATGCCTCTTCTCACATGGGGACGCCGAGGGGCTTGGTGACATCCTGGAGGCCATACTGGGTTTCTGCCACCCCTCGCCCGCCCGACTGGGTAGTCAGGGACGAGCTCGGAGCTGCCTACGGGCTGTCAGGCCCGCGCGTCCGCGAGCTGCAGGCTGCCCTGGATCAGGAGGGAAAAAAACACACAGACACAATTAATCCTCGATTCCCAGGAAAATATGGGAAAATATGGGAAAATATGAGGACTATTTTTATTTGTGTGTATTTATTTGTGTGTCCTAATTTCCCTTTACTGGAGCAGCTCATCTGGGCGACAGCCAACCTGGATTCGGCGGCCCACCACCACGGGCAGGCCCAGGAGCAGGGCTGTCAGGGCGCCTGGTCGCAGCCACTCGAGGCAAAGTGCCCCCTGGAGGCCACCCTGATGCTCCTAGAGGAGTTCCTCGTTCTTGCCGACCTGGGCGCGCTGGCCATGTTCGACTGTGCAGTACGCACCCTATCATAGGACATCATGGGATCCGACCTGCGGGGCTCCGGCCAGCGGGTGCTAGCACAGCGAAGTTGGTCTACATCGGGGGCGGTCGTTCATGCGCCGCCAAGGACCTGATGCCCCCCCCGCCACCTGGACCGCCGCTGATTAATTGACGCCGACCTGGATAACCGAAGAGACACGTGCTTCTCTCGGCATCGCTCGGACGCGTGCATGTTTTCTCGGCGGGGACCATCGGGGAGCATTTGGGGTCCTCTTGCGAAATGCCAAAAAGCGCACGCACGAAACCGAAAAAAAGGCACGGGGAATGGACGCCCGAGCGATGGCGAGCCCTGGCCCGGGCAGGGCCTGATCCAGTTCTGGTGCCCGGGCTGCCCGCGCGGCTCCCTGCGCAGCCCCGAGGGCGCCTGCCGCCACGCCGCGGGGGGGGCCCCACGGTCGCCTCGCTCGAGGTGCTGGCGGATCGGCGCTGCCGCCTCCCGGAGCTGGACATCGAGATTTGTGGGTCGGCGAGGCGGAGGGCACGGCCTTGGAGCAAGCCTATACCGCGCCAGCTGCCGGGAGGCCTGCTGCGATCCCGCCGGAGCTGGGCATCGAGATTTGTGGGTCGGCGAGGCGGAGGACGGCCTTGGGGCAAGCCTGCCGCGCCAGCTGCTGCCGGGAGGCCTGCTGCGATCCCGCCGGAGCTGGACATCGAGATTTGTGGGTCGGCGAGGTGGAGGACGGCCTTGGGGCAAGCCTGCCGCGCCAGCTGCCAGGAGGCCTGCTGCGCCAGGCTGGGACGAAGGCGGGCCTGTCCCTCCACGGGAGGAAGATCCGACAATGGCAAAGATGATAGTCTGGGGGCGATTCTTTGAACATTTTTTGGCAGCTTGTGAATATCTTTGGCGTACTTTTCGCTCTTCGTCCAAACTCCGTCATGTAGGGGCACGTGCCCGACCCATAACCCCCGGCCTGCGTCGCCCGACAGGGGCTCCGGCCTCGCGGCTGCCGCCGCGGCCCGCCAGGGCCTCGGCGGCCTTGGCCCCGCCGGCAGTCGGCCACCCGTGGCCGCGCAGCCCTTCGGCGCTCTCCGTGCGCTGAGCCGCGCGCCCCCGGCCGCCGGCCACCCCAGACCTCCTCGAGTCGTGAAAAAATTACGACGGGAGGTTTTTCGCTATTTTCGGCCTCTGAGGGCCCTCGCCGGGCCCCGGGACCGTCAAAAAACGACTCAGGATGAAAAACCGGTCCTGGGGAAGGGGTCGAGACCTCCGGGGGCCCGGTATTGAAAAAATCACGACGTCGGATCTTTGGGCCCCCGGCCGCCGGCCACTGCCGCTTCTGATTCTCCATGCCCGCGACCTGCCCGGTGCCATGTGGGCCTCGCGGCCGCTGCCGTCCCGGGCCCGCGTGCCCAGCCTGTTCCTCGCTCTCGCTGCGCGCCGGGACCCGGAGCAGTGCCTGCGTGTGCACGCGCCCCGGCCCTTGGTCTCCCGCCGTCGCTCGGGTTTCTGTTCTGCCCCTCTCGTCGCTCCCGCGCCGTCGATGCGGTGCCTCCCTGCCGTGCCTCCTTCCGCGGGGGAAAAAACACACAGCCACAATGAATCCTCGGTTCCCCAGAAAACATGGGAAGACATGGGGAGTGGGGGGGACAGACAGACACCCCGAAAACATTGGAAAATAGGGGGAATCCTGTTATTTGTGTGTATTCATTTGCGTGTCCTTGGGCCCCTTGACTCCTCTCCGCCTGCGGGCGCCCCGCGCCGTCGCTCCCGCGGGCCCTGCCGCCTCGGCGGCCCCGGCGCCCGCGGGGCCGCCCCCGCGGCACCGGCGCGGCGCGGCTCTGCCCGGCGCCAGTCTGCTGCCTCACGGGGAGCAGGACGACGCAGCGATCACGGGGGATCTCTCCACGTCCCGGAGGTTTCTGCCCCTTCGGCCTCGCTCCTTTTGCGTCGTGCCCACCTCCTGGTATGCGCGTCGCGCACGGACTCCATGCGTCCGTCCTCTGGCCGGTACCAGCCTGGCTCTGACCCTGGACCCATTGGACCGTAAGGGCTTGCTGCCCTAGGTTGCTTGTCGGTCACACCCCTTGGATTGCACTTTGGCGACGTGTGTGTGGTAGTGTTTTTGGAACCATGTGGTGCCCTTGCAACCTGGACACTCCTTCGCATGACTTGCTCGCGCAGCCGCCTCGGAGCTGAGACCCCCGGCATCGCATGGACTTGCCGCACCCTGGAACGCAGGTCCACCTTGCCGCTCCCAGCTTTTGTGTCCCAGCACGCTCCGCCGCCCACGATCTCCTCTCCCCCTTCGCGCCCGTTCTTCCCCGCCCCGAGGCGACTTTCGGCTGCCCCCACCGCGTCTTGGACCCAAGCTGCCGTTGACCACCACAAATGCGAGACGTGTGTCTGCCCCGCTCAGCTTCACCGATAGCGCGAAGCCTGTGTCGGTTCTCGCTACACCGGCTTGCGTCGTCCTGGAGGGCTCTGGTGGACAAACGCACGTTGGCGCTAGCACGCGTTCTGAGGCTCATCGGGTGTCGGAAACGCACCCCACAAGGATGCGAAAACGTGGGGCGGAAATGCCCGCCTCGGAAAAGTCGCGCGGATGTTTCCGCAAAGGAACGGCGGATGCAGCAACGGCAAAGTAGTTATTACACGGCGGCAGGCGACATCAAGGGATCTTGGGCAGTAGTGCGGGAATGTCCGCGTCAGAGAGGTAAGGCGGATATTTCCGCAAAGGTATGGCGGGAACAGCAACGGCAAAGGAAAGGGCGGAACACGGCGTCAAAGGAGCTTAACAAGTAGGGCGGGGATTTCCGCCCTGCTCGCGAAATTGCCCAATGCCCAACCTCTCCGCACGGTCAGTCACCGCATGATTTTGGGACCCTGGAGGCCCCGGTCGCCTGAGACTTCTTCGGAAAACGGCCCGAGTCCCAAAGCCGTGCGGCGACCACGAATCTCCGCTGACGCACCACACGGTGTGGTCGCCACACTTTTTGGGGGCCCCGGGGGGCCAAGCTCGAACACCCCCGCCGCCACCAGGGCCGCCCACAGTCCGATGCGATTCGGTTCGCCGGCTGGGACCGCGATTCCGATTCGGCGCGCTTCACCAGCATCGGCTGGGGCCAGCTGGAGCTGGGCGCGGCGACCCGGCTTCCAGTCGGTTAGCTTTCGGGACGAGTTGCTGGCGATCCGATCCGTCTCCGATCGGGCCCGCTATCGCGACTCGATCCATCGCAGGCCTGGCCACTGCCGCACCACGCGCAGCGATCGACAGGCCGCGCACCAGAGGTCACTCTCGTCGAGTGGCCACCCTCTTGCGCACAGCCGCGCCAGGCCGAGGGGACGAGGGCGGGGGATCGAGGACAAGGGCGGCGTGGAGGAGGGGCGCGTGGTCAGGGCCTCTCCGGGGAGCAGCTGTCCAAGGTGCCGTCGCTGAAGATGGAGGAGCCGTGGCGACGACGACCATGACCACGACCACGACAATGACCGCGACCACGACCACGACCACGACTACGAACGCGACCACGACCGCGACCACGACCACGACCACGACCACGACCACGACGATCGACTTTGTTTAGCGTTTTCGGATTGTTTCGCTCTTCCAGGAGGCTTCTCGTCGCCACGGCTGGTTGCTGCGAACTTCTGGTCAGGATGGACCCCCGATGTTGTCCAGGATGGCGCAACTGAAGATGCAGGCGGCGTAAGGGATGAGGAGGCGGTGGGGGGGGGGCCTAGAAGTTTTGCCAGTGGAAGATCGAGGTTCGAGGACCGTGATGTTTGCACGTTCTTCGCTTACTTTCAGGCCTCCAGGAGCTCTCGAAGAAGAAACAACGCCATGAACATAAAATGTTGGCGCTCCGCGCGGATTTTTTGCATCCGCGCTGGCGCGCCAGGGAGGGGGTCCTGCGCAGATCCAAGAAATCCGCGCGGAGCGCCAAACGTTTATGTTTATAGCGTGTTTTGCTTCTTCGTCGTCACGGCTGGATCCGCCTCCAAATCCTGACAAATGTACCCCCCTCTCAAGGGGGGGGGGTGCATCGACCCTCAATCGCCCACAGCTCACCCCGCCCAGCGACGTGCGGACTCGCTATCGGGGGCTCATCTCCGATCCACAGGCGCTGCATCGCCGATTCGTGGTCGACGTGTCCCTCCCGAGCTGCCCCGAGGTGCAAGGGGGAGGGGGGGGGGGGGGCGAACTGCCCCACCCCCCCTTCGAGGGGGTGGGCGGGGTTCCTGTTGCGCCTTCTGGCAGGAGTCTGCCATCAGGTCCGACGAGGGAGTGCGTAGTAGGATGATCACGTTGGAAGTCATGTGGGATCGTGGAAGTGGAAGTCATGTGGGATCGTGATGACAACGTTGATGGGGGACGGCCCACCAAACCACCCCAGCCCAACCCGAAGGCCCCGACTTGCCTTCCATCGCCGGTGTAGGGGGGGGGTCGGGAACATTGAACAATTTGTTGCGTCGGCGGCGAGGCAGGGGAAGGCTGCGCTAGCAGAAAGGCCTAAATGGGGATGCCGTTATGGCGACTTGTGCCACCATGCAAGAGGAGGAGGAGGAGGAGGAGGAGGAGGAGGAGGAGGAGGAGGAGGAGGAGGAGGAGGAGGAGGAGGCGGAGGCGGAGGCGGAGGCGGGCGGAGGCGGAGGCGGAGGCGGGCGGAGGCGGAGGCGGAGGCGGAGGCGAAGGCGGAGGCGGAGGCGGAGGCGGAGGCGGAGGCGGAGGCGGAGGCGGAGGAGGAGATGGCTCAAGCCGTTGCCTGGGGCCTTCGCCTTCCCTGGGGTTGGGGCTCAAGTGGTCTAGGGACCCGCGCGACCCTCGATCAGAAGCCCTGGCCCAGGGTGAGGGCCACACCCACACGAAGATTTCGACGGCCTCGCAGTTCTTCCGAAGAGACGCGCGATGGCAGGCGGCTGGCATGACGCGTCTGTCTGGAAGTGTATGCACTGCGGGTGCGGCAAGACACCCATCAATGAGCAATGGTGCAAGCACTGCGAGCGGCACTGGAAGATGGGCCAGTACAAGAAGCCCAAGGGCAAAGGTCGAGACCTGGGTGCTCCGCCTGGGCTTGGTGGTCGCGCTCCTCAGCACGGTCATCCCGTCCAACCAGGCCTCGTTCAGGCGTGCTCAGACCCAGTGCCAGAGCTCACGGTGCCAGAACTGCAGCAGCTGGTGCAGCTTGGCGAGAAGAGCAACAACACCCAGATGGTCGAGTACTACCAGCAGGTGCTGGCCATCAGGGACAAGCAGCACGTGGCGCCGCAGGTCAGAGCAGATCAGGCACACAAGTGCATCAAGCAGCTGGAGAAGGACCTCAGCGCTGAGTCCAGCCATCTGGAGAAGCTACAGAAGCAGGTCACTGAGCAGGAGGTAAAGGTCACCAAGCTCTTGGACCAGATCGAGAAGCAGGAGGCCATCTACACGGAGGCGATCAAGGAGCTGCACGCCGTGGTCGTGCCGCCCGTGGACGCCACGCAGGCGCAGCCGACTCTCAGCTTGGAGGCCATGCTGGAGGGGAAGCAGGAGTGGACTCTCTCGTGCGGAGATGACCTGTTCGGCCTGGCGGAGTTCGTGGACGTCGAGGAGACAGACAAGGAGGAGGCGCGCAAGCGTGAGGTTCAGCTCAAGGAGCAGTTCCAGTCGCTCGCGAAGGCGTTGTTTGGAGACCTCAAGAAGAATGCTGAGCAGTACAAGAAGGAGCACGAGGAGCTCAAGTCCCGCTTGCAGTCGAAGAGGCGCCGCCAGGAGTCTGCAACGCCAGAGGCGGCAGGGTCGGCCCCGCCCACGCAGCCAGGCGCAGGAGCGGCGGCCGCCGAAGGCAGCCCACAGCCTGGCGCGGCCGAGGCGCCAGCGCAGCCTGGCGCAGCGCCTTCGGCGAAGGCAGCAGGCAAGAGCACGGCGGAGGAGCTCCGAGCCCACGCTAGGCGCCAGGTGGGCACCCTCGGCAAGGGCCCAGGCACTGGCAAGGGAGGCGCGGAGGTTCCTGCGTCAACTCCGCCGTGTGTTTAGCACGGGTGGCGAGTCGCCGCCCAAGCGTACCAGTCGAAGCAGTTCCTCTTCATCCACGTGGGAGATCACCACGGTGAATACATCAGGGTGGTCAGGCGCTATCGCAGCATTGACGAACGAGAATTTCAAGAGTTCATCAGTGATTTGTATTCAGGAGTGCAGGGTCGTCAAGACCAACGTTTCACAGTCTGAGAAGTCAGCGGCCGACGAAGGTTGGAAGCTGCGCATCAGTCCGGCTGTCCAGACGGACCTGGGGGGGCGTCTCAGCAGGAGTAGCAGTAGGAGTTCGTCAGCACATAGGCGTCAGTGAAGTCGCGGGTGGAGCGCGGCACCTTCACCATGCACGTTCAACGATTGTATGGGTCAATGGTTGTGTGCGCGGCGGGTTCTATATGTGTTCCATGTACTTTCCTGGCGGAGAAGGGGTCCAAGGAGCTAAGGGTAAACAATTGCTCAACCAGCTGGGGGAGTTTCTCTTTAGTTCTCAGAGGCCTTTCGTGATGGCGGCCGACTGGAACGACGTGCCCTCGGAGGTCCAGAAAATGCTTGTCTTGGGAAAACTCAGAGCTGCGGTAGTCAATTCGGGGAAGCCGACCTGTCGTGTAGGCAAGGTGTGGCGTGAACTTGATTATTTCGTCGTTTCGCGCGATCTTGTTGGGGAAGGTCGGGCTTGCGTCAGGCGAGAGGATTCCAGTAACAGGACCCATTATCCAGTTTCACTTAAGATTGGTACTACGGCACATCAGCGGACACAGAAGGTGCTGAAGGTGCCGAAGCCGTTTCCGCTAGACAAGCCCTCAGGTCCACCTCCTCCGCCACAGGACTGGCCCCATTTCGAGGGCAAGTTTGAACGGCTGCGACGACAGCCATCACGCGCAGAATTTTCTTCACTCTATGGAGAGATGTGCGACTCCATGGGGCGGGAGCTGTGCGACGTGCTAGGCATCGAGGCTACTGAGCGCGCGGAGTACTGCGGTCGGGGTACTAAGTTCCAGGTGGTCGAGAAGCCAGTTTTGCAGCAGCGCGTTTCGGGCCCCTTTCCAAGGTGCAGCCAGGGGTCCAGGATGCTCAGGAAATATCAGGTTTGGATGGAGGAGCTGTCTTATCTTCATGGGAAGGAGCACTCTTGGGACTCGACGGGAGTTCAGGATCTTGTTCGGAAGCTCGAGGCCCCAGTGCAGGCACTCAGCAGTATTCCAGAGTGGGTGAGTTTTAGGCAAAGCTTTCAGCTGCGCGCCGCCGTCTCCCACGAGGAGCTGCAGGGCGCTTTGGAGGCCGTTCGGGCCATTGCAGATGCAGAAGAGTCGAGGGCCAAGTCGAAGAAGACTCAGCAGTGGAGGCAATGGGTAGATCAAAATCTTAAACAAGGAGGAGGAGGAGGAGGAGGAGGATTTCGTGGGACGAAGGAACCGCTGGGGTGGGTCCCTGACGGGGCTGGCCTGGACGGGGCCCCAGCGGGGCCGGTCGACACCCTGGAGGCCCTCCAGGAAGAATGGAAACACATATGGCGAGAAGGTGCACCATCCAGGTTAAGAGCCCAGGACCTCAACGTGCCGCTCGGGGAGCCCCCTCCTGTGCCCACGGTATCAGAGGTTCGTGAGGCCCTTCAGAAGTTCAGCAAGAACACGGCGATCGGGATAGACGGCTGGAATCCAGGGAACTTGAGACAATTGAGTGATCAAGCTCTAGCAGTTTTCGCTGAGTTCTTATCGTTTGTGGAGACGTATCTTATGATTCCAGAGCAGTGTCACGCGGCGCTCATCGCCTTTTTGAAGAAGCCTGATGGCGGGTACCGCCCGATTGGCATCTTGGCCACGTGCGTGCGGCTGCTTGGTCGCATGCGTCACACGGAGGCCAAGAAGTGGGAGCGCGAGCACCACCTGGAGTGCGTATACGGCTCCAAAGGCAAGTCTTGTGAGCAGTCAGTTTGGAAGCAGGCGGCCCAAGCAGAGGCGGCCAACGCTATCGGGGCTTTCTCAGGGTCGGGGCTGATCGATCTCGAGAAGGCGTACGAACAAATTCCCCACGAAGTGCTTTGGGCCGCCTGCCAGAAGCATCAATTTAGTCTTCGTCGTGCTCGCTTACTGATAATGGTATATGGAGGGCCGAGGATGATTAAGATTCGGGAGGCGGTTTCGAGTACTTTCTCGATCGGATGTTCGATCATAGCGGGGTGTTCGTTCGCTACGACGATGTTACGTGTTGTGCTGTACGGTTCGCTTGTGTACATGCAGGAGTACTGGCCGTCGCTATCTTTGTACGTAATGGTAGACGATATCACGGTCTCGGCGCTCGGATCGGAGAAGTTCGTCAGAGAGTCATTGTCCAGAGCTCCCCCAGCACTTTGCAAGCGTTTGCACGAGATGGAGTTTTCAGTGTCTAGGAAGAAGTGCCAGCTCGTCGCATCGTCCAGCAAGTTGGCGCAGGACATCGGCGCCAACCTCAAGAGTTTAAATTTCAAGGTGTGCTCGAGTGTCAAGAACCTCGGGCACGATTTCAGCCAGCAGGTCAGGAAAGGTAAGAGAGTTCTGAAAGGCCGTGTGAGCAACCTCCGCAAGAGGTCTCATCGGTTCCGTGCCCTTCGCCACCACAGGCGCGGGCTCTCTCGAGTGTTCCGAGCTGGGGTCTTGCGTCGGCCTCGTATGGGGTCAGGGCTTGTGGCATGAATGACACAGATCTCTCTAACCTCCGAGCTGTATCGGCCTTCGCCCTCTTTGGCAAGGCCAAGGGTAGGTCCAGGGCGGTGCAGTACCTGTTGCACGACCCGCCCGACCTCGACCCAGCGTACCTGATAAACACCCTACCCCTCGCGACGTGGCTCCAGGCTCTCCACGATGATTGGGCTCCTCAGGGCGTTATGCCAGCTATTTTCGAGGCTGGAGTGTCCAAGATCAGTCTGGGATGGGCTACTGTGTGTGGCCCTGGGGGAGCCGTGGTTCAGACTTTGCGTCGTCTTGGGTGGCAAATCAGGTCTTTCAAGCTTTGGGTGGATCCTCAAGGGCTCGTGGTGGACCTCGAGAAGGTTAGCATCAAGACCCTCAAAGCACTTATCCACAGGGGCCTCAAAAGGCCCCAGGAGCTGCAGGCGGCCAGACACATGGGCTGGAATGGGACCCCCTTCTTGGACCCGATCAAGGCAGAGCTGCAAGTTCTTCGGGCCAAAGGTCATCCTGTCTCTGCAGATCTCGTTTCAATACACATGTCAGGTGGGCTGTGGACGCAGTCCAAGCTCTACGAAGAGCGTTATTCCTTGTCGTCGGCCTGCAAGTGGTGCGGGCACCCGTCAGGCTCGATATCTCACAGACTTTACGGATGCGACGGCTTAGAGGCATGGCGTCGAGATCAAGGTTATGATGATGTCGTGTCGGTCGGTCGGGAGTTCCCAGACAACTGCCTAGTTGACTTCGGGGTCACGGACAGTATGAGAGACGCCATGCCTCCGCCCTTGCAAGAGCACGAATGCCCTCAGCGCGGTCTCCTAGGATGCGGCTACCTCAGCGAAGAGATCTTTATAGACGGCTCGGGGGTCAACCCAGATGTGGAGTGGATGACGAGGGCAGGATGGGCGGTCGTATCTCTGCAGCACGGCCTACGGGCCAGTGCCAGGGCTTGTGCAGAGCGCGGGCATGGCAGAGCACCACGCGTTCTACATGATATTATGTCCCATGGGACCCAGGGCGACCATTTTCACGGACCACAAGAACCTCCTGATAGGTCTCCAGAAGGGCCCCGAGAAGATGTGTAGAGTTTCAGAACCGCACTGGGAAGTCTGGAGTCTAATATTCTGGAAATTGAACGACGTGGGGGAGGAGAATGTGAATCTGCAGTGGATGCCGTCTCACAAAAGCAGAGCGTGGCTCAGGAATCACAACTTTTCGGACTCCTGGTACTCTGGGAACTGGCAGGCCGACAAGTATTCGAGGCGGGGGGCTCTAGAGCATCCAGCAGCCCCCCTTTTGGATCAAAGGATCCAGGCGGCCAAGGTTTTCGGTAGGCAATTCACGAGGCTCCTGGCAGACTCTTTGAGGCGCCTGATTACAATAGGATTTCCGGATGTGGACAAGGCCCCGAGGGCCACAACGGTCCCCAGGCCGAACCAGATTTTAGTTGATGAACCCGTGTGCGTGCTAAAACTCACCACGGGGGATCGAGGCCACCTGCTGCGCAACGCTGATGGCAGGTGGGGTTGCAGAGTTTGCGGGGTGAACGCTGCTCGACGGAGTGCGGTCATTCAGAATGCATGTCCTGGCAAGCCGAGGGTGCTTGCGCGGACGCACGAGTCGCACCGCATGTGGGTGCTAGGCTCGGACCTGTATTTCTGCATGCAGTGCGGTTGCCACGCGTGGAGGCAGGTCAAGGACCTGGCCGCGCGCTGCCATCGTGTTGCAGGGACTGGGAAGATAGGGGCCTTGAAATACATGCGCCAAGGCATTGACCCCACATCCAAGGTGTTGGCGGGGCGCCCCTTCCCAGTCCACTAATTATCCCCCCACGGGCCAGTCTTTCATTGAGGGATTGTGTCCGCAGAGGCTCCAGAGGCTCCAGAGGAGGAGGAGGAGGAGGAGGAGGAGGAGGAGGAGGAGGAGGAGGAGGAGGGCGCGGCCGAAAGAGGGGGCGGGAGAAGCGGGCCGCTCAGTGGAACCCGCACCCCCCCAACAGGAAATCCGGGTCCTCGGGTTAGGTTGGGGTGGTCTGGTAGGTAGGCACGAGGGGGGCGGGGTCCAGGGAGGCTGCCATGAAATTCCGTCCGACTTCGTGTTTATTGCTCCTCCGACGTCAGCTCTGCAACTGGCGTTCCAACCGCGAGCTCCCGAAGAAGACGGGCGGTCTCCACAGGCCGGATGGGTAGAGTATGGGACAAGGTTGGCGAAGTCTGTAGGTTAGGGTGTGTCGGAGGAGAGTTTTCAGTACCATACCGACAGGCGAGTCACAGGCCTGCGTTGCCGCTGAGACTTGTTCCTTGCCTTGAAGACTCACTTTTTCTCCCCGTCCATCTCGAGCCAAAAGGGCGATACCGAAAGTTATCGTTCGTGCCATCGACCCTCCTGTTTGAGCAGATGCTACATCAGCGCAGCCAGTGGCCGTCTTACGGCTTTCCTGGTACCTCTGACGTCGTCGGAAGCTGTCTTGGGAGCCTCTCTGGGCCGTCTTGGGACCATTTTGGGGCGCTTCAGGGTTCTTCTTGAAGGCCATCGTGGGCGTCTTGGAGGCCTCTTGGGCCGTCTTGGTGCCTTTCTTGGGACCTTCTTGGGGAAGGCCCTCTTCCGCCGAAGGCCTTTTAACGGCCCGTTATCGCCGCGACCCGTTTCCGGCCGGCCCGTTTCCGCCCGATCCGCTTTCGCCGTCGCCAAGTCTCCACCGTGGATACTGGCGGGATCGCATGGATCGCGTCGGTAGAGCTCCTTGTGGGGCCACGAAATGTTTGAGGGGTGTGCCGACATGGACAACTCAACTACGCCAGACACCATTCCTTGAACTTCAACGCCACGAATCACCGTTACTGTTGCGTTATATCGATCTTGAACCGTGTGAGAAACCCAATTCTGGGACTTCAACACCTGGCATCAACGTAACTGTTGCGCCCTGGCAGCACGACACAGTGCCAAAAGACCAGTCTTGGAATGTTGACCATGAGAATCCTTGAAACTGATACAAACTCTAAAAACGAATGTTGTGCGCGGCGAGAAAGGCGAGAGCCACACTTTTGAAAGCGGCCCACCCTCCACCCGTGAAGCCGTTGTATTTCTAAAACGAATGTGAGCGGCGCTAAGGCAAGAGCCACATTTTGAAAACGACCCACCCTCCATCCGTGAAGCTCTTGCGAACGTTTAAGACGAATGTGCACGGCGCTAAGGCGAGAGCCACGTTTCGAAAACGACCCGCCCTCCATCCGTGAAACGTCCGGCCCGCCTTTTGGACCAGCCTCGGGGTGCGACAGAGAGGAGTCATTTGTAAGGAAAGAAGTTGGCGGAGGAAGAAGAGGAGACCTCTTGAGACCTTCTTTGGGCCTCCTGGGGGCTTCCTGGAAGCTTCATGGGGGCCTCTGATGGGCCTCTTGGGGGCCTCTAAGGGGCCGCTTGGCCTTCGGAGGCCGCCTTGGAGCCCTATCTGGGCAGCCGTGGGTCCATCGTTGGCCCCTGTAGGCCCGTCTTGGAGGTCTATGGGGCCGTCTTGGGACCGTCTTGCGGGTCTCTTGGGCCGTCTTGGAACCCTCTTGGGACGCCTTCGGGCGTCATGGGGGCTTCTTGAGGTGGGGCGGTCTTGGGGGCCTCCCAGGCCGTCTTGGAGCGTCTGAAGCCCTAAAGGTGAGAACGCTAAAATCACTGAAACACAGGAGGAACATGCATGATTTTGGCTGGAGGTCCTCTTGTAGCCCTCTTGGGGGGCTCTTGGGCCGTCTTGGGGCGGCGGATCGAAGACGCCTAATTACGGCGAGTCGCCGCCGCCCCCTGCCGTTTGGAAGCGCCTATGTGGCCGAACGTTGCGGCCAGAGCTCGACCAAGTTATCGGACTATGTGTTCCCCCAGCCGTCGTGGAAATCCTTCGGGGAACACGAGAGGGAGACAGAAGAACAGGAGGAGAGGGAGGGACATGGAGGAGGAGCTGGAGGAGGGGGGCTTTCTTGGGCCTTTTTCGGGGCCTTTGGCGGTTCCTTGGGAGGATCTTTGGCCGTCTGAGGGTGTTCTTGACACCAATACCGTGCCTCAAGAACCTTTGCCAACATCATTCAGCACCAGCGCAACAGCGACAATGCATAGTAAGAGCAAACACCCTGGGCATGCGACAACACCATGCACCAGCACGGTACACCAGTACCATACAAACACATCATCAGTATCGGGCATCCAGGCCATACATCAAGATCATGCACGAAACAATATTGCACACACGGACATGCATTTTATAAGAGAAGCCGTCAATCCACACACGCACAGCACGCACTCCAATACCACATACCGAGACCGACATACCGTGAACGCAACAGTACAGACGTTCGAAGCAAAATGATTTCAAACCGAGGGGATCTGGGTTATTACTTCGAGACATGCTAGACCTCCTCCACTTCAATATCATCATCCTTAGCGGGACGCGCGTGTTTGTTTGGTTTCGCCGCCCTCTCGGTGCTTTGCTTCACCCTGTAACGTCTGACCTCCCGCTGCATTCTTATCAAGCAGTATTGTCCTTCTGTTCGTCGTCGTCCTAGTGCAGCTGGTCATTATCCTCCTCCTGCTGCCTCTCCTCCCCCGCCACCCCTCCTTCATTTCCTGGACCCATACCTGTCTTCCTGCTTCTCTCCCCCTTCCCGTTCCTCACCTCCCGTCTTCCCTTTCTCCTTCCTCGTGTTGCTCCCCCTTCCCTCCTCCTCCCTCCATTCCTCCTCCATCCCTCCTCCTCCTTCTCCTCCTGAGTCTCCGCCTTCGTCCTGCTCAGTCCCTCCTTCTCTTGGGCATCCCCCTCCAGCCATGACACATTGTTTCGCCTTGACTGCTGGTTCTGCTTTGCCCTGCGCTCCCGCATAAATGCATGCGCGTGGCTAGACTGGTGGATCTCCGCCTCCTTCTCATCATCATTCGTCATTGTCGTCCTCTTCTTCCGCCCTTTCCCCACCTCGTCCGGCCTCCGCGCCCTCCACCCCCTCCACCCTTCCCTCCTCATTCGTTCCTCTCCCCTCGTTCTCCCTTCCCTTCCGCCTCACGCCCTTCCTTGCTTCACCTCGTCCCCCCCCCCCCCCCCGCCAGGAGACCATCCCGCTCCTCATATCCGACGCCACCCTGAAGGCCCCCGAGGAGCTGAAAGCGCCCCGCCGGCACGAGAGAGACCACGAGGAGCTGAACCACGAGGCGATCGCGCTCTCTTGTGAGTTGCTGTTGTTGTCGCTCCGCTCTGGGATGGAGAAGAGGATGGAGAGGCTGGTATTCATTACGTCTCGATCACGCTTGTCTCTTTAAGTGGCACGCGACACGGCGGGTGAGCATCGGCCTCGTGGGTGGGCCAGATCTATGGGGAGATGTTGTGCGGAGAGCCAGCGCAGAGGGCAGATCTACGGAGGAGCGCGGACAGCACAAATGACAGCACGGAGGGTCCGGGTCCTGATGCAGTGCGCGCGCCTTCGCGCATCTCGAAAGGTCACTGTGCAATAATGCATCGCAAATATATACAAAATGCCCAGCGCCTGCACACACCCAAGTCATACAACGCGTATTAATTCTGCAATGGTTTCAATTAAAAAAAAAAAACATTTAGGACATTCATCATACAATTTACAGGTTGTCTGCCCTCGCGCGCTTGCTGAAACCCTAGGAAGGACATATGATTCCTCTCGCTTCGCGGGGTGCACGTCCGGAGCACGTACAATCACGTCGTCACAGGGCCTCTTGGGAGCCTCTTGGGGGCCTCCTGGAGGCCTCCTGGGAGTTTCTTTTGGCCTCTCGGGGACTTTTCGGGGGCCTTTCCCCCATCCCTCCTTTTCGCACACCCTCCCCATTTTCCCTTCCATCGCCGGCTCCAATCATGCGCGCCGCCGTGACCAACTTCCACCTGGCTGGCGCTGCGCCGCAGTTCGCCCAGGGGGGGGGGAATAACATTACACTCCAGTCGCTGTGTGGCCTTTGGAGGGCCTTTTGGGTTTGTTTTTTGGAGGCTTCTGGGAGGCTTCTTGGAGGCTTGTTGGGGGTCTCTTGGGGCCTCGTGGGGGCGTCTTCGGCCGTCTCGGGGCGCTTTTGCGCAATTTCGCCCCCTCGCGGCCGCATTGGAGCCCTCTTGGGGTCCTCTTGGGCCGACTTCGCGGCCTCTTGGACCGTTTTGGTGGCCTCTTTGGGCCGTTTTGGGGCCCTCCTGGGCCGTCTTGGGGCCCTCTTGGGTGTTTTTTGGGATGTTCTGGGGCGATTATGGAAGCTGCTTGGGCCGTCATTGATTTTTGAGAGTCGATAAAGGCGAGAACGCTGAGATATTGCAAGAACCATCGGGAAAATAATGATTTCGGCTTCTGGAGGCGCAGTTGTAGGCGCTCTTGGGGCCCTCTTGGGCCGTCCTTGGAGCTTTTGGGGCCGTCTTGGGGCCGTCTTGGGGGCCTCATGGGTCCCCGTTGGGAATATCTTGGGTCGTCTTGGGCCGTCTTGGGGCCGTCTTGGGCCGTCTTGGGGCCATCTTGGGCCATCTTGAGGCCCTCGAGGAGCCCCCAGAGGCCCAAGAGGCCGAATGTGTTGATTTTCATTGGTTTTTGTATGTTTTTAGGGCCCCAGAAGGGGGGCGTCACTTTGGTCCGGCGGTGTGGCGCAGCTCCCAGGGGGGGTTAGGGGGGAGACATAATAACGTAACACAATACAACATGTGGCAAGTATGCAATCATTGGATAAATAGGATACGTTGCAGTAAGGCGTTCGCCGAAAAACGCTGCCGCTCTTCACGTCCCCTCCGGACGTGGATTCCTCTCGCTTCGCGGGGTGCACGTCCGGAGCACGTACAGTCGCGTCGTCGCGGGGCCTCTTGGGAGCCTTTTGGGGGCCTCCTGGAGGCCCCCTGGGAGTTTCTTTTGGCCTTTTGGGGGTTTCTTTGGGGGCGTTCCCCCCTCCTTCCTTTTCATGCACCCCCCCCATCTTCCCTTCCATCGCCGGCTCCAATCATGGGCGCCGCAGTGACCAACTTCCACGCGGCTGGCGGTGCGCCGCAGTTCGCCCAAAGGGGGGGGGAAATTACATTACACACCAGTCGCTGTGTGGCCTTTGGGGGGCATGTTGGAGGCCTTTTGGAGGCTTCTGGGGGACTTCTTGGAGGCTTGTTGGGGGCCTCTTGGGGCCTCTTGGGGGCGTCTTGGGCCGTCTTGGGGCGCTTTTGCGCCGTTTCGCCCCCTCGGGGGCTGTCTTGGGGGCCTCTCGCGGCCGCATTGGAGCCCTCTTGTGGTCCTCTTGGGCCGTCTTCGCTGCCTCTTGGACCGTCTTGGGGGCCTCTTTGGGTTGTTTTGGGGCCCTCTTGGGCCGTCTTGGGGCCCTCTTGGGGATTTGTTGGGCTGTTCTGGGGCGATTCTGGAAGCTGCTTGGGCCGTCATGGATTTTTGAAAGCCGAAAAAGACGAGAACGCTAAAATGTTGCAAGAACCATCGGACAATCAATGATTTCGGCCTCTGGAGGCGCAGTTATGGGCGCTCTTGGGCCCTGTTGGGCCGTCCTTGGAGCTTTTGGGGCCCTCTTGGGGCCGTCTTGGGGGCCTCATGGGCCCCCGTTGGGAATATCTTGGGCCGTCTTGGGCCGTCTTAGGGCCATTTTGGGCCATCTTGAGGCCCTCTTGGAACCCCAAGAGGCCCAAGAGGCTGATTTGTTTTTTTTTCCATAAGTTCTTGTAGGTTTTTAGGGTCCCAGAAGGGGGGGGCCATTTTGGTCCGGCGGTGCGGCGCAGCTCCCAGGGGGGGGGTTAGGGGGGAGACGTAATAATGTAACACAATACGATCTGTTGCAATTCTGGAATCTTTGGATACATTGGATACGTTGCGTTAAGGCGTTCGCCGAAAAACGCTGCCGCTCAGCACGTCACCTCCGGACGTGGATTCCCCAACTGCGACGTCTGCGAGGTAGCCCCGCGGCCGCGAAGCACGAAGTACCTGGCGGCGAACAGGCCGTCGTGGACGTGCCCGGCGTGCCCGCGGGTCGGTCAGTGCGTGGTCTGTAGCGCCCCGTCACCAGACGCGGCCAAATCTGGTCGGCGTTTTCTGAACTGGGAAGGGCCGAGGTACACGTGCGACGCGTGCTTCTGGCCGCCATGCAGCGCGTGCAGGAAAACGCCGCGGCCGCACGACCGCTGGTGGACAGTTCGCGCTGCCCCGGACTGGAAGTGCGCAGATTGCGCGAAGACGCGCGAGCGAGGGAAGAGGTGCGCGTAGTCTAAAGATATCGCTCCACCTGCCACCTGCCGCTATCATCAGGGACGTCGTCGTCATCGTGTCTAATTGCGGGAAGAGGCCCGCCTGCGCCCCCGTCGCATGTGTCATCCTCTCGGTGGCAATTTTGGAGGCAGTTTGGGCCGCCATGCCTCCCTCTTGGGGACTTCTTGAGGCTCCTTGGGGGCCTATTTGGGGCATCTTGGGGCCTCTTGGGGGCGTCCTGGCCCGTCGTGGGGCGCTCTTCCGCCGTTTCGCCCTTCGGAGACCGTCTTGGGGGCCTCCCACGGCCGCCTTGGGGCATTCTTGGGATCTTTTTTGGCCGTCCTAGGGGCCTCTTGGACCGTCTTGGGGGTTTCTTTGGGCCGTATTGGGGCCCTCTCGGGCCGTCTTGGGGCCCTTTGGAAGGCTTCTTGGAGCTTCTTGGGGTGTTTTTGGAGGGTGTTTGGGCCGTCATTGGCTTGTCAGCGTCGAGAAAGGCGAGAACGCGAAAATATTCCCAAAACAATAGGAAAATCTATGATTTTGGCTTCTGGAGGCGCTCTTGGGGGGTCCTTTTTGCACCCTTTTGCGGCGTCTTGTGAGCTTTTGGGCTCTCTTGGGGCCATCTTGGGTCGTCTTGAGGCCGTTTTGAGATTCTCTTCGGCCGCCTTGAAGCCATCTTGAGCCGTCTTGACGCCCCTTGTGGGCTCCGAGGAGGGCCCAGAGGCCGAAATCAATGATTTCCATAGGTTTTTGTAGGTTGTTGAATTAGTGCACGAAAGGGGTCGGCGACTCGGCGGCGGCCCTGGGGGGGGATTAAGGGGGGAGACATAATAATGTAACACAATACAATATGTTGCAATTATGCAATCATTGGAAACATTGGATACGTTGCATTTGGGCTTCCGCTCCGCTGCGCGACCTGCCTCCGGCAACACGTCACTTCCGGACGTGGATTCTTAGGCTTACGCCACACCGCCGACCCCTTGTTTATGCCAATCTGGGGGTAGTAGAAGCTGCGAAGGGGTGAAAAGCGAGTTTTGGAGCCACTTGGGGGCCGGTTCGGAGCCTCTGGGGTGCTTCTTGGGGGTTCCTTGGGGCGTCTGGGCGGCCTCGTGAGGGCCTCCGGGGGCCTCTTGGGGCACTCTTGGGGCCCCCTGGGGCTCCTGGGGGCAGAAAGCTAGAGTTTCAACATGTTTGGTCGCCCTCTTGGGCCCCTCTTGGTGCCGTCTTGGAGCCCTCTTGGGCCGTCTTGGGGACCTCTTGGGCCGTGTTGGGGCCGTCTTGGGCCGTCTGGAGGCCGTCTTGGGGGCCTCTTGGGCCATCTTGGGGCTGTCTTTGGGGCCTCTTTGGCCGTCTTGGAGCGTCGGGAAGCCGAAAAGGCGGAAAAGCAAAAAACATCGAAAAACACTATGGAAAATCAACAATTTTAGACTCTTGGGGTCCTCTTGGGAGGCTTGTTTGGGACCTCGGGGGCCGTCTTGGAGACCTCTTGGCCCGTCTTGGGGCCATCTTGGGCGTCTTGGAGCGGTCGTTTGGCGTCTCGGGGCCTTCGTGGGCCGTCTTGGAGGCCTCTTGGGGGCTTCTTGGCCCGTCTTGAGGCCCTCTTGGGCCCGGAAAAGCCCCGTGAACCGCTCGTCCCGGCCGTGCTGCGCTCGTCCCGGCCGTGCTGCGCTCGTCCCGGCCGTGCTGCGCTCGTCCCGGACCCCCCCCCCCCCTCCACATCGACCGGACCGGGCTCCCGGGGGAGGGGTTTGGGGAGGGGGAAGCATCTCACACGCCGATGATCCCCAAGGGGTCGGCGGATTATATCTGGTTTTAGCAATCTCGTCCAGCACCCACATTACCATGTCACCACGGCGCATTAGCGTTGACCTAGCAGGCGCCCAGGGCACGAATCCGTTTCAACTAAAACCATGCTGGCCACGCGCGTGCGCCGCCGTGAACATGAAGTTTGCCCATCTTCTTGAATTTCTGCAGGCGCGCACTTCGTCGCCATCGCCCTCGTCAATGCTGTCGCATCGCCGCCGCTATTGCCATCGTCAACCGCCGCCGTTGCTGCCATCATCCGCACCATCACCTCCGTCACCGACACATGGACATCATCATCGTCATCGTCGTCACCAGCATCGGCGCTATCATTGGTCATGCCGTCGTCGTCACCATCGCCTTTTCATCGCTACCATCAACATCGTTGCCGCCGTTGTCGACGTCATCACGATACCGCGCCCGCCCGAGTCACCGACCCGCAATGCAGGGCCCGCGCGCCAGCGCGGCCTTTGAGACGCGCTGGACATTCCCCATCGGCACGCGCCATCGCGGCCGCATCGCTCGTGCCAAACAAGCTGGCCGCTCTGCGTGCGAGCATTCCCGGGCCAGCGCGGCCGCAGAGACGCGCTAGCAAGTGTCAACTTGCAACCGCAATCGTGGCCATGCGGGTTTTGCCGAACAAGTTGCAAGTGGAGGGCAGGATGGTTGCGTAAGAGTGACCTTGCGCCAGGGTGACCTTTGGTGCGAGCTCATCGGGGTCCTCCCCAGTTGCTGAGCGCGATGCTTTCGCGGCTGCTTGCGCGCTTGGATTTGGCCACCGTGGGCCTTCTTAGTCCGCGCGCCAAAGGTCACTCGCGCCTCCGGTCGTTGTGACGTGTAGCCGAAACCGTGCAATTCATGAGTCCGCCCCATCGTTCGTTTTCCATATGAAGCCATAAGGCCAGCAGCGCCTCCTCCTTCTCAGCTCTGCCAACGTACAACGTGCACGCGCATTCTTTTTTTTTTTTTATCTCAACCGTTCATGTTGGAAGAAACGCAACCACATGCAATACGTTCCACGCGCGCGCATGCCGAAATCATGCCAGACGCATTTGCCTTGCAAGCGCTTCAACGTACAGACATAACACACACGTAGGTTGTCCGTGGAACAACTCGCACAACGTCTGCCCGCGCGCATTTTGCCGACATCGTAGGAACACACATGGTTTTAGCAAGCTAACTCGCACTCTCAGCTCACCACGCTGTGCCTCTGCACGAACCCGTATAACACATCCCAGTGCAGGCCACGCGGCGCGCGCCGCCGCGCGCGCGCGCCGCCTCGCGCGCGTGTCGAAAGCCGTCCAAAGCCATCGGTTTTCGAAACATGTGAACATCTAACAAGTCGAAGACATGTGGAAACTCGGTTCAACGAATTTTTTCAACATTCCGAAACTTTTGTGCACGCGAAAGTCCTCGCCATCACCCGAACGGGCGCTGTCGCATCACCGCCGTTGCCGTCATCGCCGGTCGCCGCAATTGTCACCATCTCCAGCCAACCACTTTCGTGACCTCCATCACCTTTATCATCGACACACCGACGCCATCATCTTCATCGTCGGCACCAGCGTCGGTGCCGTCATTGGCCTCGTCGTCGCCGTCATCATCGCAGCCACCACCATCGCTACTACCATCACATGTGCCGCCCTTGTAACAAGGGCCTTGTTGACGTCATCACGATGTCGCGCCCGCTCGAGCCACCAATCCGCATTAAACTGCCTGTTCGCCGCCGCAGCCTTTGAGACGCGCTGGGTCTCATTGGCAAGCGCGGTCGCTGACGCATCAGTTGCGCCGAATGAGCTGTCCGCTCTGCGCTCGAGCTTGCGTTTCAGCGCGGCCGCGGAGATGCGCCAGCACAGTCATTTAGACTGCGGCCGCGTGGGCTGCGCAAAGCAAGTTGAGGGTGAGAGGGGGTGGGACGTTTGCGCGAGCAGCGGAGGGTGACGATGCACTGTTGCCTTCGCTAAATCTCCTTCCGAGAGAAAGGTAGACACGGCCACCCTGCTCCCCCGTGGTGAGCGCCCCCTCCTGGGACGCGGCAGATTACACCTTAGGCGATGCTTAAGAAAACCTAAGTTTTCGGCCAGGGTCTCGATTATTCTTAATGTTTCAATGTAAGTCCTAAGATTTTAATAGGACTGTTGGGTTTTTATTCAAGTTCTGAGACTATGAGT
This sequence comes from Prorocentrum cordatum, assembly GCA_963575745.1. Lineage (NCBI taxonomy): Eukaryota > Dinophyceae > Prorocentrales > Prorocentraceae > Prorocentrum > Prorocentrum cordatum. The sequence goes on along the minus strand of CAUYUJ010018677.1, from coordinate 13,134 downwards.
TTCTTAACCCATGATTTCTTAAGCATTTCGCAGGGTGTATTTATGATTCTGCCTCATCGTCCATGTCCGATATGAGTTCGTGCAATCCCTTCCAGGCCGGGCATCGCCCCCTCTTCTCGCTTTTGTGGAATAGTATTGTTCGCGCGCCCGTGTATCCCAACACATCTTCCCCATAGCACCCAGCGAAATCGACACATCGTCCACGCGCGCACGCGACGAAGCCATGCCGAACACAAGTGCTGCCAGATCTGCAACGTGAAAGCATTACAAACCACACTTTGTCGATCAAGCCTGTTAGTTGTCTGGCCCTGCGCACATTAATTGAAACAGTAGGACACCACATGAGTTAAGCAACGCCGTCCGGACACCGCATTCGAATCCCACCACGCGGTTCGTACGCGTTGATCAAGCGTGCGCCCAGTTGGAAGCCTTTCGATGTAGAGCTCTTCCAACCCATATGAAGCACGAATTGTTGCCCAACCAAAACATGCGAACGCTATTTTGCATGTCCGTGCGCGCGCTTCCTCGACATCGTTTTCATCAGCGCCGCCGCATCACCGCCGTTATCGTCATCGCCAATCGCCGCAATTGCCGCCGTCATCAGTCCATCAGCTCCGTCCCCCGACACATATAGGCATCATCGCCGCCGTCGTCGTCACCAGTATCGGTGCCGTCATTGGCCTTGCCGCCGTCATCGCCATCATCGCCACGACCATCGCTGTCATCACGTTGCCGCCAATGTCGACGTCATCGCGATATCACGCCCGCCCGAGTCACCGACCCGCAGTGCCGGGCCCGCGCGCCAGCGCGGCTTTTGAAACGCGCTGGAAGGCCCCCGTCGGTAAGCTCTATTGCGGTCGTGTCGCTTGTGCCAAATCGCCTGGCCGCTCTGAGCACGAGCTTGCTCGCGCCAGCGCAGCCGCAGAGATGCGCCGACCAGTGCCAGCTAGTCGCCACAATCGCGGCCGCGTGGGTCGAGCAAAACAATTTGCAGGTGGGAGGGTGGGATGATTGCGCGAGCAGTGGAGTTGACGATTTCGAGCTCTGCACGGTGAAAAACCATGTAGATTGCACTACAGAGATCGCTCCACAGATGTCACGCATCCAGAGTGCAATGATGTGATCTTCGGGGCCCATGTTGGTAAGCAGCCTTCAGACGTGAGAAATCAACGACCACGAACCTGTTACGAACACGTCATTCAACAAACTGGTTTCCCTCTCTGGTTTGTCCGCCCAGCAACTACATGAGCGTACCCCCTTGGGGGGAGGCCCTTTTCCATACCAGCTCTGGGGGAAACTTGGGACAGGGTTCAGAGAGGGCATGGGAAAGCAGAGCGCGGACCTGACACAATGGGAAGCGGAAGGAGGGAGGAAGGATGCAGGAGGGAGGGACGGAGGAAATTGGGGTGGGGGGGGAATAGGTCTTGTCCCCAGGCTTTCCTCTGGAAGATTCTGGGAGATCGCATCCAGACGGGAAATTGAGAATTCGGGCCATTAGTTGATCGTGCCCATGACAAGGCAGAAAACGCGATGTGCAATTCAGAGTTGGGTTATTTGAACATGTGCAGCACTTTCGTTGGCAGGGGACCCCGGGCAGCCAGCTTCAAGGCGAACCTGGTCGAAAACAACAAACATGTGTGAGTGCGTTTGCGGCTTGAACGCGATGCCTGAGCGGCGAGAGCGAGATCCGCGAGGGACCTCCAAAACGAAAGTGGGATTCCAGAGTGAAACATTCTGGCGAGGGTGCGGTTCTTTTTTCATGTGCGAAGAAGTGGCAGCGCGTTTCTTTAATAAGCTGTGAGGAAGAAGTCCACGACGAGAGCGGGCGTCTCGTGCACATTGTGAGGAAGTCTGAGCCCCCTTTGAATTATAAGCAAAAGTGTATGATGAGAGGCGGTGCGAGTTCCATGTGCTCTTTGAAGTCTCTGGTGTCTGTGCATGGTGGGATTTGGCGGCAGGAAGAGGAGCATCACACGGCAAACTGCGGGCCCGAAGAGGTGCCCCCTTGCTCTTGGGTTGCCGGGGTTCTGTTCCTTGGCAGGGGCTGGATCTCTTCTTTTCTGGTTGCTGTGATGTCGAAAGCGCACAAGCATGCGCGTGCAATTGGATGTCAGGGCGTTGGGTGCGGGCTGCATCCTGGAATCGTTGCTCGGACCATCGTGTCGCGCTTTTTTCATTTGAAGGCTTTGTTCAATAGGTTCCGGTCATGCTCGAGACTGAAACGGTCGGGAACATGGATGGTTGCACGCCTCCGTCGTGGGTGTAGTGGTCTCCCTCGAGTATGCGCCGTGTCCTGCGTGTTCGGGGGGAAGGGGTGCCTCGTGCCACCACGGCCGCGCCGAGGAGAAGGCCGCCGTGCGACGTGCGAAGAAGGCCAAGCGGCGGAAGCGCCTCGACGGCAAGCTGGAGACAGGCCACAACGACCTCGCCCGTGCTCCTCCTGGCGTTTTCGAACAAAAACGCCCAAGTACACCTTAGGCGATGCTTAAGAAAACCTAAGTTTTCGTCCAGAGTCTCGATTATTCTTAACTTTTCAATGTAAATCCCAAGATTTTGATAGGAGTTCTGGGTTTGTAATCAGATTATGAGACTATGAATTTCTTAACCCATGATTTCTTAAGCATTTCGCAGGGTGTACAGCGCCTAGAAGATGGCGCAAGAGCGCCCCACGCGCCTCCAATTTCATTGTTCATCCAAGGGGGCAGACCGTGGTTTACAAATGTTGGCGTCCTTTTCGAAACGACTCGCACTCCCCCGCGTCGACTGCCCCGAACTTTGAAGTTGGGGCTGGGGGGCTGGACCCGCTTCGACACGCGTTCGAGATGGGCGTTTTTGTTAGAAAAGCACGGTCCCTCAGACCTCTTGCGTCCTTGACAGAAAGCAGAGCAGGGCCCCGTAAGCGGTGACTCTGGCAAGCCGAGACGTTGGCGCGCCCGAGAAAGTCGCAGCCGTGGGTCGAAGCACCCTCCAGTCCTGGTTTTCATCCAGGTGCAAGTTGCAGAGTCCTGCCTTGTAATGTTCTGGCGGATGGCGCCCCGAGCAGACCTTGTCGACGTTTTGGAAGCTCGGGCTCCGAGAGGCCCTTCTCTGGGCCCGGAGGCAGACAGGCAGACCAGAACGGCGGTCCGCGGTGGAGAGCAAGTCCCAGGGGCTGGGTCGAGAGGTCTTTCGCGGCGGAGCCGGGTGAAATTCCGTGCCTTGGGCAGACTGATTGAACTGAACTGAACTGGGCTGGCTGAAATTAATTGGAAGGGCACTACTGACAGCACATTTCAACCCGCCCGCAGGCGCCACCGCCACCGCAACCAGGCGTCACATTTCAACCCGCTCGCGGGCGCAACCGCAACCGCAACCGCAACCAGGCGACACATTTCACCCCGCCCTCGGGCGCCACCGCAACCGCAACGGCAACCAGGCGACACATTTCAACCCGCCCGCGGGCGCAACCAGGCGACATATTTCAACCCGCCCGCGGGCGCAACCGCAACCGCAACTCCAACCAGGCGACACATTTCAATCCGCCCGCAGGCGCAATTGCAATCGCAACCGTTCGTCACATTTCAACACGCCCTCGGGCGCCACCGCGACCGCAACCAGGTGACACATGTCAACCCGCCCGGGGCGCAACCGCGCCCACAACCGCAACCAGGCGACACATTTCACCCCGCCCGCGGGCCCAACCGCTACCGCAACCACAACCGCAACCGCAACCAGGCGACACACCTCAACCCGCCCGCGGGCGCAACTGCCGGTGCAGGAAGACGAGGATGAGGAGGAGGAGGGAGAGGAAGAGGAGGAAGAGAGGGCGGGAAGGGGAGGACGGGCAGGACGGACAGGAGGAGGATGAGGACGACGATGAGGAGGGGGATGCAGGGGTGGTCGTGTTTCAGGGGGTTGCAGGAGCAGGTGCCGGTGGAGGAGAAAACCCAATGGCACGATAGGACAATGGAGGGTCTGGAGGATGAGAAGGCGGAGGAGGCCGATGAGGAATACAAGGAGGAGGAGGAGGAGGAGGAGGAGGAGGAGGAGGAGGAGGAGGAGGACGCGTTGCCCGCGGTTCTCCGCCAGGACTTTGCAGCGGGGAATCCCCATTCCACGCTGCTGCCTCTGCTTGCTCAGCTGTCTGCGCCCACTGCCCCTGAGCAGTGCTCGCACCTATAGGGCTTCTCGTGTGGCTTCCTTGCGCGAGGAGCTGCACAGGCATGGCCGGGCTTCGGCCGGAGCCCTGCTTTGCTGGGCGCCGCCGTGGGCGCCTCGTGGGCGCTCCGCGGTCTGGGTGTCTGTCGGGGGCTCCGCCGGTGCCCGCCCCCGTTGGGCGCCTCGTGGGCGCCCCGCGCGGAGGGGCGGGGGCATGCCGAGGCTTCGCCTGGGTGCCCTCCCGCGGGCGCCTCGTGGGCGCGCCGCGCTGGGGGGGGTTATGCCCTGGTGCCCGCCTCGTGGGCGCCTCGTGGGCGCCACGCGCCACACGGCTTGCACCACGCAGCGTGCACCACGCAGCCTCCACCACGTGGGGTGCGCCACGTGGCGTGCACCACACAGCTCGCACAGCTTTCGCAGCACCGCTTGCGCAGCTTGCGCGGCACAGCTTGCACCACATGGGTTACGCCACGTTGATTGAGCCACATAGCTCACACCGCAGCTCTTACACAACATGGCTTGCACCGCGCCGCTTGCACCACATTGCTTCCACCTCCACGGTGCAGTAACCACTGTTTGGGGTCCATGCTGGCTAACATTTGTACAAGGTATGGCCTTTGCTCACAGTGTCCGATTCGTGTGTTTTACATGGCGGGGGGTCCCAGAAAAGATGACCTTCCTCCTTCCTCGAACGAACCCTTCCAGGACAAGCGCACCCACAAGAGCAATGCACCCGAACCTCAGCTTCAGAGACCCTCCCCCGAGAGACCGAGAGGAACCAGAAGCTCACCCCCGACATATTGAGGAAGAAGCTTGTCTTCTGAGGGGTGAACTTCCTGGGGCTCTTGGTCTCTTCGAGGGGGGGCGGGGCCTCTGAAGCTGAGGCTTGTGTGACTATCTGCTGTGGGTGCGCTTGTCCTGGAAGGGTTCCCTCGAGGAGGTCGGTCGTACTCGGCATTGCAGCAGTCGGAGCGCCGTCGGAGAGGAGGGGGGGGCGAGGAGGGAGGAGCAGCAGGGAGCGCAGCATGCGGATCGGACTGAGCAATCTGTAGAGACCAGGTCCAGCCTGGGCACAGCATCAGCTCAAGTCGCATCTGGGGACACCAACCACCGCTCTCGGGAGACCGTTTTCGCGCCTCGGCGGCTGCTTCCTCCCAGCTCCTGGTGGCTGCACGACGGGGGAGGACCAGCTGCTGTGCAGTGAGGCGTGGCATCTTTACCACACCTCTCACGATATAGCGCGCCCTGAACATGATTCAGCCTGTGGTCCGAAGCACAATTGGGGGGAAGAGCGGGCGATCGAAAAGCCGGCAAGCATTCCAGTTTCAATGATCTACGCGATGTCAGAAAACACGACGCTGGGGTCGTCACGACACGAACGCGCCGTACCCCCTCAGAGGAACGCCTATTAGAAAAACCTGGCACATGAATTCCTTTCCCGCCCGCACGGGCTCGTTACCTGCCGCCTCTGAGGAGGAGCAGGAGAGGCGCAGGAGGCGTAGGAATAACAGACGGTCGACAGGACATGGCTCATCTCGACCCCTTCGATTCGATTCGGCTTCGATTTCGATGGTTTCCGAATCCCGATTCGATTCGATTCTGGATTCCGATGTGGGTTCAGATTTCTCAACCGAGGTTTGCCAGCCTGCCGATCTCCGCCGGCTCGACGCCTCCCGACCTGGCTGCAGATCTCCGCCGAAACGATTCGTTTCGATCGCCGATCCGACTGATCGATTCGATCCTGGGCTCGCCGGACAGGAGGATAAGGAGGAGGGGGAGGGGGAGGAGGAGGAGGAGGACGAGGAGGACGAGGACGAGGCGAAGGAGGATAAGGAGGAGGAGGAGGAGGAGGAGGAGGAGGTGGAGGAGGGGGAGGAGGGGAGGAGGAGGAGGGAGGAGGAGGGAGGAGGAGGAGGAGGAGGAGGAGGAGGAGGAGGAGGAGGAGTAGCACGAGGTCCGTGGGCCCTCCCTGGCCTTCCCCCTCCTTCAGCATTCGATGTCCAATTGCCTTGAATGCGCTTCGTCCACGATGCGTCGATCATGGATTGGCCACGGCTGTAGCCTGAGAGCGTTCAACAGAAAACGAGGAGATGCAGGCGGAGGAGGTGGAGTATGAAGATGAGGAGGAGGAGGTGGAGGAGGAGGATGAGGAGGAGGTGAAGATGGTGGTGGGTGAGGCGGAGAAGAAGCAGGAGGATAAGCAGGAGGAGGAGGAGGAGGAAAGGAGGAGGAGGAGGAGGAGCAGCAGCACCAGCACCAGCACCAGCACCAGCACCAGCAGCAGGAAGAGAGCGGACGAGTTGGTTGAGGGGCCGTTCCGCCTCCTTGCGTCTGCTCTCTCCTCCTCGTTGTTCTCCATGTCGTCCTGTTGCTGGGCAACTTCACCTCATCATACTCCTCCTCCTCCTCCTCCTCATCCGCTTTCTCTCGACGGAATCGGCCGCGGACCTCCTTACATCGGGGCTACGAAAGTTTTGACCCGTTTCGTTGTTCCACGAAGACAAGTTTTCGGCGGGAGCGCCATTGCGAATTCGAGTTGAAGAAGTACCGACTTCTATTTTCGAGGACGTCCTGAGCGGGAGCGCCCTTTCGAGAACGAACCAGAAGGGTGTCGAATGCTAGTTTCCAGGAAGTCCTGGGCGGGAGCGCCATTGCGAAATCGAGCCCGAAAGGCTCTTAATTCTGTTCCGGATGAAGTCCTGGACGGGAGCGCCATTTCGAAATCGAATCAGAAATTTCGAATTCTTGTTTGGAGGACGCTTTTCGGCGGGAGCGCCATTTCGAAATCGAACCCGAAAGTTTCGAAATTGCTCGAAATGTTGTTTGAGGCAATCTCAAGAAAAGCCGTCTTTCCGAAATGGCCACGCTGTTTAGCATGTAAAACTTTAATGCTCAGACCCGAGATTTCGAAAGTGTGGTTTTCGCTTGAAGCTGCTTCCGAAAAATGGATATCGACTGGATTTTGAAACCATGGGCTCGAATTCAGGGAGGTTCCGCCCGAGCCTTGAGCAAAACAATGTTTGAAGAGAACATTGTACTGCCGCCCCGCGGCCTGACAGGCCCCTTTGACATCTCCTCTCTTGTCGCGGGCGCAACGCCATTTACAGCGCTGTTCCAGTTCCCCGTCGCCTAACAGGAGGCGCTGCATTTTGGCCGATCTTTCGTTGCGGCGAAGAATACTCAATCAACTTTCCCAGGGCGGGTGCTCAGACACATTGGAGAGGCCTTATGGCCGTTTCTGCCGACCCTGAAGGGGGATCAGGTGGTCCCGGCGCAGGCATGTCGACGAGTATCAAAGAACGGCTTGAAGAGCACCTCGAGACTGGAGAAGAGGCAGAACATTGCACCACCTCTACCCATTGGCTTTCGGCCTAGGGTCGTGCACCAGAGGCCTCTTGAATGCAAATCGAATGCCTCTCGGAGGTCCTCTTGGAGGCCCTCGTGGACCGTCTTGAAGGCCACTTGAGCCGTCTTGGGGCGATATTGGGGGCCCCTTGGGCCGTCTTGGAGCGGTGACGGACCGCAAAAGTGAGAACGCTAAAATCGATCAAGAGTCTGTCTTAGCAGCATCATGATAATTGCCTTTTGGGGCCCTCGGGGGGGGGTCATCTCGCGGCCCTCGTGGGCCACCTTGGGGGCTTCTTGGGCTGTCTTGGAGGGGCGGCGACGACGACGAGGGAGGGGGGAGAGGGATGCGAACGAGGCGGAGGAGGGAGAGGCCCCCGTGCTGCTCGGCAGGGGGCGGGGGGAGCACACTCCCGGGGCACCCCTGGGAGCCCATCTCCCCCGGCGGAGAAGGGAAACAGGGAAGGGGCTTCCCTTGTGCTTATGGACTCGTACGAGATGAGCTACGGTCGATCATCTGGTGAAGAAGCCTCCTCCCGAAAAGTTGGGCCAGCGTGTCTTAACCAACTTGCTGGGACGCTGGCCCAGTGTTTTTGGTGTGTTGCGAAGTCGGGTGCGTGGTAATTCACAGGTCACGGCTCGCAGGTGCTCTTGTGAGCGCGATCTATATGCTAGACGCCTCCGCTTCACCTTCCAGCGGGCTTCCGGTGGATCCGGGGGGTGCGACATGCTGAGTTCAAGTGGTCGTGTGTTGTCGGAGCGTTACGTGGAAGTTGTTCGTTTAGTTTTCTGAAGCACGTTCGTCCGTCCAGCGTGAACCAAAACACGTTGGCCCAGCTTTGTTTGAAGGCACTTTTGGAAGTCTGGCTTAGGTTTTACTAAACCATGACTTTCTTGATCATGTGTTTGGCTGTCGTGGAAGGCACTTCCAGACATCTGGCTCGGGTGTCTTGAATAATGATGCTCTCGACCCCCTGTTTTGGCTGCAGTGGTGTGTGGAAGCTGCCTGGACATGGCGAGCGCTGGGTGGCAGAGGCTCCCTGGGCTCTGCTCGACTCCGCGGGGGCCTCGCTCGGCGGGCCTCCCACGTGCGCCGACGGGGTGTCGGCGGATGCTGTCTCCCCTCCTCCTCCTCCTCCTCCTCCTCCTCCTCCTCCTCCTCCTCCTCCTCCTTCTCCTCCTCCTCCTCCTCCTCCTCCTCCTCCTCCTCCTCCTCCTCCTCCTCCTCCTCCCCCTCCCCGAACATCTCGGGGGAGAGCCGCTTCGCCTGCGGACTGCTGCGGCCGCGGACAGCCTCGCCCCGGACCAGAACGCCCCAGAGCGTTCTGCCCGTCGTGGTCTCTCGTGGTGATCGTCGCCGGTCGTCGTCATCGTGTGCGTCGTGGCTCGTCGTCGTCGACGGCGTCGTTGTTGTCGTCGTTGCCGTCGCTCGTCGTCTTCCGTCCGTTGCCGTCGTCACCTGTCGTCTGCGGTCGTGGCCGTTGTCGTGATCGTTGCCATCTATGTCTTCATTCCTCGTCGTTGTCATCCTCTGTTAGTTGTCGTCGTCACTTGTAGTTTGCGGTCGTTGTCGTCGTCGTGACCGTCGCAGTCTACTTTTTCCTTCCTCGTCGTGGTCGTGGTCGTGGTCGTGGTCGTGGTCGTGGTCGTGGTCGTGGTCGTCGTGGTCGTGGTCGTGGTCGTGGTCGTGGTCGTCGTCGTCGTCGTCGTCGTCGTCGTCGTCGCCCACTCGGGCCCGTCCGCCAGATTCGCCCCTTAGGATCCGCTCGCTCGTGTGCTTGCCCCCCCGCCTGCCCGCCGGCTTTCGTTCTCGGGCCCGCCCGACCCGCCCGTTGGGGCCCGCCCGCCCGTTCCGCCCGCTGGGGCCCGCGTGCTCGACGAGGACTCCGACGAAGATGCCGACGAGGAGCGAGGGACGACTGCGAAGACAGTGACGAGTGTTGTCCAGTGGCAACTCATGGGAGCCTCCCACACCATCTTGTCGGCTCTTGCGAATCGACGCCAATCAACGCTAGATCGACGCTGATAGACGCCTCATCGACGCTAACCGACGCTGGATCGGCGCTACCTCATCGTTTCCCAGACGCCAATCGACGCGAAAGACGGACTCGAGATGGTAGACCAGGCTCCAGTGCTTATTTGCCACCGCAGTGTTACGACGAGGACGACGGTGAAGGCGAGGGTAAGGACGACGAGGCCGACTGGCGAAGCGGTCTCCGGCGAAGCGGCTCGCCGGCGAAGCGGCTCGCCGGCGAAGCGGCTCGCCGGCGAAGCGGCCGGCGCATACGAAGCGGCCCGCGGGCGAAGGGGTCCCCCGCGTGGCGGCTCGGGGCGGAGGCGCGTCGGGGCGGAGCGGTCCTCCGGCGGAGCGGTCGCGACCTCTCTCGGCCCTGGGCCCGTGGGGCCGGCCGGCCTGTGCAATGCCAGGGTTCCCTACGGTAGGTTTGCGTCGTGTCGACCAGCGGCGACCCCAGCGCGGACGTTCAAGGTTGAACGCCGCCAGCGACCCAGAATCGATCGATGTTGAACGATCGGACGTTGCGGCAGCGGCCGATCGTTCAAGGTTGTACGATCCCTGCGGTGTCAAAAACCAACGCTGGGGTCGGCACGACACGAACCTGCCGTAAGGGGCTTGACGACTTTTCACCAATCGACTGGAGGGATCGAGCCAGGTAAGTCCAGGTCAATGCAGAGAAAGGCCAGGTAAATGCAGATAGATCCACGTGTATGCAGATAAATCGAGGTAAGTCCAGGTAAATCCAGGGACCTTGAGGGACAGTTGGAGCAAATTGCGGCCGTTCCTAACGCGAGTCAAAGGACGGCAGAAGTCGTTAAGCCATTAACGAAGGGTGTGTGTTTTTCGATGGCTCTGCGGGGCCCGAAGCTGGTCCTGGAAATTGTTTACTCGTTGAACCGTAGCGTCAAGTCGGGCACGTCCCTCTACATTAGGAATATTCAGAAATAGTAGAAAGATAGTCAGGGGGCGATTTTTTTAAATTATTGTTCTACCATTTGGGAGTATTACTTGACTATTTTTTATTTACGTCCTAAATGCCCCTGTAGGAGGACACGCCCGACCTAACCGCAGCGTCCGTTACGGGGGGTCAACCCCCCTCCCCCCCGTAAGGAGAGGGGGCGCCGTGCTCACGGGAATTGTGTTGTGCTGACAGGCACCAGAGAGCCTCCAGACGCCTCCAGAGGCAGGCGTCGTCGTCGTCGTCGTCATTGTCGCCGTCGTCGTCGTCGTCGTCGTCGTCGTCGTCGTCGTCGTCGTCATCACTATCGTCGTTGTCGTCGTCGTGTCCCAGGGCCTCGCAGGGCCTGCAGACGCTTCCAGAGGCCTCCGGAGATCTCCTGAGGCCTCCGAAGACCTATGTAGGCCTTGATATTCGGTCGTCGGCGTTGTCGGCTTTGTCGTTGGCGTCGCTATCGTCGTCTTCGTCGTCGTCGTTCTTCGTCCTCGTCCTCTTCGGGGTCGTCGTCCTCGCTCTCGTCCTCGTCGTCGTCGTCGTCGTCGTCATCGTCGTCGTCGTCGTCCCCGCCCTGGTCCAGGTCCTCGTCCTCGTCCTTGTCGTCGTCCTCGTCGTCGTCCTCGTCCTCGTCCTTTCTCTCGTCCACGTCGTCGTCGTTGTTGTTTTCTTCGTCCTTGTCGTTATCGTCGTCAACGTCGTCGTCCTCGTACCCGTCCTCGTCATCGTCGTCGTCGTCGTTGTCGGCGTTGTTGTTGCCGTCGTCGTCGTCGTCGTCGTCGTCGTCGTCGTCGGCGTCGTCCTCATCGTCGTCGCCGTTGTCGTCCTCGTCCCCGTCCTTGCCCTCGTCCCTGTCGTCCTCGCCCCCCTCGTCCTTGTCGTCGTTGTCGTCGTCGCCGCTGAGGGCCTCGAAGGGTCTCCAAACGCCTCCACGGGTCTCAGGAGACTTCCGTAGGCCTCTGGAGACATCCAGAAACCTTCAGAGGTAGTCGTCGTCTTCGTCGTCGTCGTCCTCGTGTTCCTTGTCGTCATCGTCGTCGTCGTCCTCGTCGTCGTCGTCGTCGTCGTCCCAACCTTCGTCCTCGTCGTCGTCGGCGTCGTCGCCGTCCTCGTCGTCATCGTCGCCCTCGTCCTCGTCCCCATCCTCGTCCCGTCCCTGTCGTCGTCCTCGTCCTCGTCCCCCTCGTCCTCGTCCTCTTCGGGGTCGTCGTCGTCGTCGTCATCGTCGTCCTCGTCCCCGTCCCCGTCCTCGTCGTCGTCATTGTCGTCGTCCTCGTCGTCGTCGTCGGTGTCGTCGTCGTCGTCGTCGTCGTCGTCGTCGGTGTCGTCGTCGTCGTCGTCGTCGTCGTCGTCTTCGTCGTCGTCGTCCGGCGCCCGAGCCCCCGCCCGTGGGGCCCGACCACGCTGCCGAGAGGGGGAATAAGCAGAGGCATCAGCGTGGAACGCGTGCAACGCGTCCCCCTCATCGGCCTCCTCCTCCTCATCCTCCAGGCCCTCCACTCCTATCGTGCCATTGGGCTTCCTCCTCCACCTTGCACCTGCTCCTGCAGCCCTCTGAAACACGACCACCCCTGTATCCCCCTGACTTATCGTCGACGACGTCGTCGTCCTCCTCCTCCTCCTGGCCGTCCTGAGTCCTGCCCACCCTCCTCTTGCCGCTCCCTCTCTTCCTCGTCTTCCTCTCCCTCCTCCTCCTCCTCCTCCTCCTCCTCCTCCTCCTCTTTCTCCTCCTCCTCCTCCTCTTCCTCGTGCTCCTGCAACGCCTGCTCCTCGGGCGGTTGCGCCCACGGGCGGGTTAAAATGTGTCGCCTGCTTACGCTTGCGGTTCCGCCCGCGGGCGGGTTGCGGTTGCGGTTGCGCTTGCGCCGCGGGTGGGCGGGTTGGAATGTGTTGTTTGGTTGCGGTTGCGGTTGCGCCCGCGGGCGGGTTGAGATGTGTCGCTCGGTTGCGGTTGCGAGTGCGCTCGGGCGCTTTGAAAAGTGCTGTCAAAAGTGCTTTTCCAGTTCAGTCAGTTCAGTCAGTCAGTCAGCGGAGGGCTCCGCCAGGAGAAAACACATTCGTCTGGAGGCCACGAGCTTGGGCAAAGCAGCGGCCGTCACGCTCGTTGCTGCTCTGGAGATCCACGGATGCCAGGGGCGTTCGAATAAGAACAGATTACGTAAACATAATCTGTCAGAGCTTCGCGCCGATGTCTTGGATCGGCACTGGGGACTCTCTAGCGGCGCCTCCGGCGCCGCCCCTGGTGCGCTCCGCGCGCCAGGGAGGGGGGTCAGCGCCGATCCAGGAAATCCGCGTGGACCTCCGAAAGTTTATGTCTGTGCAGTTGTTTTTCTTCCTCTGGGTGCGGATACTCGGGTCAGGAACATCTGCTTAGCGCCTCGCGCCGCCGCTTCTGGCCCACGACGCCCCGGCGCGACGCGCTAGCCACTTCCGGTCCCCAGGCGCCAATGTCCGGGGCCTTTGCCAGGCAATTTCCGCACGCCAACGACCAGCTCGCAGGGCATGGCATGTCGCCAGGGCCGCCGCTGCGACACGCGGAGCACGAGGTCCTGGCCGCAAAAGCTGGAGGGAGGGAGGCCCAGGCCCGCGACGTGTTTTTCCCCCGGCGTGGACCACTGGAAGATGAGGAGGAGGAAGAGGAGGAGGAAGAGGAGGAGGAGGAGGAGGAGGAGGAGGAGGAGGA
>CAUYUJ010018676.1:165000-198214 GCA_963575745.1 Prorocentrum cordatum | reverse complement strand
CCCTCCTCCTCCTCCTCCTCCTCCTTCTTCCCGCAGCCCTGAGGGACCAACATATGAGGTGTCCACGCATGCGTACGTCAGCGGCGAGATAGGCGGCAAGTATAGCGGGGGACGAGGAGAGCAGCAACGCGCACGAGAGACGCAGCCGAATCTCGCCCGCAAGACCTGGCAACGCTGCGCTCGCCCGAAGGAACGAGTAGCACATGAAACCATGACCTTAGGCGGGAAGCGCAGCCCCAACGTACATGGGGGCGCCAGCAGCCATTACGAGAAGCGCAACCCAACGGACGACGTGGGGCGCAAGGGATGACGAATGGGGGCACAAGAATGGATGCACTGGGCGCACCAAGAATGCAGCTAAGCGCCACTCACTGGTAGACGATATCAAGACTCCTGGCGGCCGTGTGGCAGTACATCTTGTCGAAGGCTGTCTTGTCGCTGAGCGACGGTAGGAATGCAGCGGCCACCCCAGGCTGCCCTTCTTGAGCAGCGAGGTCGTACAATATCTGGAACACCTGGTCGTTAGCAACTGGGCCCACATGTTGGCACTCGAAAGCGGCCTTTTTGAACGCCATGCCGAGAGACTTTTTTCGTACGGGAGCCGATCGGCTCAAGACAAGATGCCTTGACACGAATGGCCTCCGCACCAGTCTTAAAGGCCCAGCGGCCAGCAGCGTCGCCGTAGAAGCACAGGGTGCCTTCACGACCATTTAGCAGCGGCCTAGCCTTGAGGCCAACAAGGCGCGCGGCCACGCCTGGAACGAATGCGTGCTTCTCGCCGTGCTGCTGAGGAACAATGGCCTTTCCGTGCCGCTGGGGCCTCGCCACATCAATATCAGTCTCCGCCTTGGCACAGGGTTCGCTCTCCATCGCCGCAGAGCCCGAGCCAGTCGCGCCACCTTCACCAGGAAGCTGCACGCTGGACGACTCATCCTTCTCGTGCGCCAGGACTGGCCCGATGGACTCGGCGTGCGTCTGGCGCTCGGAGCCCTCCTGCACCGCAGAACGCGTGTCCGGCGGCGTACCAGAGAAGCCTCCGAAGAAAACCGGAAGGGGCTTCACGACAAGACGGATGTGGGACTCGCCTTTGGAGTTCTTGTGCCCGTGGTCCACGATACTAGCGCTGTCGATGTCCAGCTGCACCATGTGGAGCAAACTTATCATGAGGCTGTTCCGCATAGTCGGCTCCCAGACGGGGAACAAGCAGATCTGCATGATCAGCTTGTCGCTGTGGCTGCAAATTTTAACAGCACCTTGGCGGCCATTTGCTAGCTCCTGGATGATCCAATGGAGCCTGGCTGCTGAGACCATGGCGGCGCGGGGGGCAAGGGGGGAGAACAGCGGCTCGCACGTGCAAGCGAATGGCCCCTCCTCAGGCAAACGCCTGAGCCACAGGGGCTCTCCTCCTCCTCCTCCTCCTCCTCCTCCTCCTCCTCCTCCCCTCCTCCTCCTCGTCTCCTCCTCGTCCTCCTCCTCCTCCTCCTGCTCCTCCTCCTCTCCTCCTCTCTCCTCGTCCTCCTCGTCATGCTCGTCCTCCTCCTCCTCCTCCTCCTCCCTCCTCCTCCTCCTCCTGCTCCTCCTCCTCCTCCTCCTCCTCCTCCTCCTCCTCCTCCTCCTCCTCCTCCTCCTCCTCCTCCCCTCGCCTCCCCCTCGCCTCCCCCCTCCTCCTCCTCCTCTCCTCCTCCTCCTCCTCCTCCTCCGTTTCCTCCTCCTCCTCGTCCTCGTCCTCGTCCTCCTCGCCTCCTCCTCCTCCTCCTCCTCCTCCTCCGCCTCCTCCTCCTCCTCCTCCTCCTCCTCCTCCTCCTCCTCCCTCCTCCTCCTCCTCCTCCTCCTCCTCCTCCTCTCCTCCTCCTCCTCCCTCCTCCTCCTCCTCCTCCTCCTCCTCCTCCTCCTCCTCCTCCTCCTCCTCCTCCTCCTCCTCCGCTCCTCCTCCTCCTCCTCCTCCTCTCCTCCTCCTCCTCCCCTCCCTCCTCCTCCTCCTCCTCCTCCTCCTCCTCCTCCTCCTCCTCCTCCCCCATCGCAGGGAGAGGGAGGTGGCCCTGGCGCCGCTCCGTGCGGCCAGCTCGAGACAAGAGCGCCGCCTCGAAGGGTGCAGAGAGAGGGGGGGGGCTGCCTCGGAGGCGAGGGGCCAGTGGCCTGGGATTCGGTTGTGGACACACTTCCCTTTAGCACACAGCCCGTCAGTGAAAACGGCCTGAAACCGAAACCGACGGACCTGGACCCGCAAAAACGACGGCCGCGACGCCCTCTCGCGAACCGAGAACGGCCCATTCGCCAATCGACGTGTCGGGGTAGGAGGCGGTCCATCCACCTCCGAGAAGTGGACGGCACATCGCCGACGGGCCCCCGATGGGACAACCACGCGCGCTCCCGGACGCGTTGTGTGTGCGCCCGGGCCCCGGTCGCCGAGCGCACGGGCAGCAGGAAGGCTCGGAGGTGCGCCGCGCGGCCTTCGGGTGTTTTTTGTGTTCCCTGGGTCGGCGGCGGACGCCCCTCCTCTGAGCAGGGGGGGCCGACCGCCCCAGCATCCCTGCAGGGTTCCTATGGGCCTACCACGACGTGTTCTTAGAACCCCGAACTCTTCTAAGAACAGAGACAGTGTTCTCAGAACATAAGCCCGATGCGTGAACTCAAGACAGCCTCAGCCAGACACGCTCTATAGGAACATCTCGCGCAGATCAGTGCAAAATCTCAGAAGATTGCTCGGTGGGCCGTTGGGCACGCCGGGGCGCTCCGCCACTGCTCGGCTCCTGCCCCCGGCGCGCGGAGCGCTCCAAGAAACTGGCGCGCACACCCGAAGGCGCATGTTTGCGTGGGCGCTCCCGCTGCGGCCTCCTCCGGGCGCCAGGCCCCCCCCCCCCGATGGCGGGCATGGGGGGGGGGGGGGGGGCAACCAGGGCGACCTCGACTCTATAAACGAACGCCGCGAGGTACCCTGGAATTCCTGGAACCTATCCTGATCGAAGCGAATCATGGCACCACTATCGTCCTAGCCAAGCTCGAGGCGCACGTAGCGGCGGTCAGCGCTCAGGGGGACCCCGTGCTTGGGAGTCACGTGGAGCCGAAACCCTTCCTTCGGGCTGGTGGCCCCCCTCTGGGAAGCTGCGGGGGGAGGCCCCGTCATTCGACAGGGCGAACCTGGTGCCATGGTGCGGAGGCGGCTCGGGATGCGCTCCGGGCGTTCCGGGAGCATCTGGCGGCCCCTGCCCCGAGGAGCCCGCGCGGAGCCAGCCCTCCTGCTCATGACGCCAGGGGGGTCCCGAGGGGGGCGGGCTCTGGAACCCCTGGGCGCCAACTCCATAGGCGGGCTTCTGCCTGCACCTTCAAATCCAAGAAGGGCCCACGCGCCCCTATCCGCGTCCGCGGCCGCAGTGGCCCAACCCTCGGCCCAACCTTTGGCCTTGGCGCACGGCCCTCTTTATGCACAACGTGTCAGGACAAGCGAAGACAGATGCATTTCACACATTTTCGAACATAAGCGGTATCCGCTCGTTCTCTCACCTCTCCCCTGCCCCCGCCTGTTCCTCCTTCACCTCTCTCCGCCCTCCTCTCCATGCTTTGTCGGCCCTCCCCTTCGAAACGGGTCCCGAGAGAAACGTGTCCTGGACCCTGGACCAACTCTCCCTCCCAACTCGTTTCTTGACGGTCCCCAGGGGCCAAAATCGGGCGAACAACCTCCAAAACCTCTCTCCCCTCAGAACCCGCTTTCTCCATGGTGACTGTCGGTCGGCCTTCTCCCCGATACCTCCCGGATTTCTCTCCCGCCTTGCGCTCTGACCAAGGTTTCGAGGCGGATCCAGCCGTGGCGACTAGGGACGAATAGCAGTATCGCAGAAGACTCTCCTACGGGGTCCCAGTAGATGGTATCGGAGAGGATCGCGCCGCATCGTCGATGCATCGCCGAGGCATCGCTGATGCATCGGCGACGTCGTCGTGAGGAAAATCGGGCTCCACCTCGAGCCGCATCGCCAAAGCATCGGCTATGCGACGCGATCCCCCGACGCCATCTTCCACTCGGACCCCTATCTGGGAGGCCCGGACCTGGATGTCTGCTCCCCCTCCGATCCTCCTCCCCCTCGGGACTCCTCTCCTCCTCCGACCCGACGGCGAGCGTCGCCCTCGAGGGCGGGGGAGGGGCGCGCCCGTGGCCAGGGCGCACCGCGCGCGGGCGCGGTGCCGGGGCCGCGGGGGGGCCTTTCTGAGCCTCTCGAGGTACTTGGGCACGTGCTTGTCGGCCCAGCCTGCGCCGGGGGAGCGAGCGCCACGGCTGCAGCCTCCAGAGGGCCTTCCCTGCCCCAGTCGCACCAGCTGAGGAGATGGATTCAGCCAAATTGTTCTCTTCGGGATAGAAGTGCGCATCGACTGCAAAGCTTGATTCGTAATTGCCCGTGTCGAGTCGACGTCGAATCCATGTCGAGCGAGTCGGATCCGCGTCGCATGGGCGCCGAATCCGCGTCGTTCGGGTCCGTGCCGCATCAGGCGTCGGGTGCAGCGCAGCCAGCGAGCCTGCGCCGCTTGGGGGCCCCCGGGGCACCGCGGCCGCCCGCCCTCCGTCTGCGTGCGCGGGTTCTCGCCCCTCCCCGCCTCCTCCTCCTCCTCCTCCTCCTCCTCTTCTTCCTCCTCCTCCTCTTCCTCCTCCTCCTCCTCCTCCCCCTCCTCCTCCTCCTCCTCCTCCTCCTCCTCCTCCTCCTCCTCCTCCTCCTCCTCTTCCTCCACCTCTCCCCTCCCCCTCCCCCTCCCCTCTCCTCCTCCTCCTCCCTCCTCCCCTCCTCCTCCTCCTCCTCCTCCTCCTCCTCCTCCCCTCCTCTCCTCCTCCTCCTCCTCTCCTCCCTCCTCCTCCTCCTCCTCCTCCTCCTCCTTCTCCCGCCGCCGCCTCCGCCTCCGCCTCCGCCTCCGCCTCCTCCTCCTCCTCCTCTTCCCCCCCCTCCTCCCCCATCTCCTCCTCTTCCCACCCCCCCTCCCCTCCCCTCCTCCTCCTCCTCCTCCTCCTCCTCCTCCTCCTCCTCCTCCTCCTCCTCCTCCTCCTCCTCTCTCCCCTCCCCTCTCGCTCCCCCCCTCCCCCTCCCGCTCTCGTCCCCCCCCTCCCCCTCCCTCCTCCTCCTCCTCCTCCTCCTCCTCCTCTCCTCCTCCTCCTCCTCCTCCTCCTCCTCCTCTCCTCCTCCTCCTCTCCCCCCCCCCTCCCCTCCTCCTCCTGCTGCTCCTCCTTCTCTCCCCTCCTCCTCCTCCTCCTTGTCCTCCTTCTTCTCTCCTCCTCCTCCTCCCTCTCTCCTCCTTTTCCTCCCCCTCCTCCTCCTCCCCCTCTCCCTCCTTCTCCCCCTCCTCCACCCCTCCTCCTCCTTCTCCTCCGCGCGTGCACGGCGACTGTCGAGACTGTCGGCCCAAGGGGCCCCGAGGACGCCCTGAGGAAGCCCCAGAAGAGCCCCAAGAAGCCCCCAGAAGGCGCACAAAGAGGCCCTCAGGAGCAGCACACAGCAACCGCCAGTTCCCCAAGGGGTCGGCGGTGTGGCGTAAGCCCAAGAATCTGTTCGCCGCTGGGGTGCCCCATGGGGCCCCGCGGCCGTCAGAAACCGAATCGTGACGGAGAACTGGTCCTGACGAAAGCCCACGATCCAGGACCCGCTTCTCTTGGGGCCCGTTCTGTCGGCGTCGCGGATCGGCCCGCATCTGCAAGGAATCGAACTCGAATCGGATCGACCGCGCCATGATGCACAACATCGGCATGCATCCATCGGGGCACATCGGATCGCCAGACTATCGAACTCGAATCGGATCGGGCCGGCTGAAATCGATACCAATCGGACCGGAATTGACCCTGTGGGAGGAAGCGATCGAGCTAGCGGAGGAGCAGCCTGGTCGATAGCTTCAGGCTGGGTGGAAGACGGACGAGGGATAGGCAGAGGTGCACGTCTCTCAGCACTGTTGGCGGCCCAGGAAGCATGCTGAGGCGCAAGCTGCGAGACAAGGGGGACGAGAACGAAGGGAGGAGGAGAGGAAGTGGGGGAATGAGGAACAGTGGACGAGGGAGCGGGGGAGGCGTGGAGAAGGATGAGGGGGAGGACGAGGTATGCGACGACTGTGCGCCAGAAGCTTGCGATGACGAATTACAACCATCCTGCTGCCAGGAGGACTGCCAAATCAGAACACAGGAACTTTGCTGGCCACGGTGGACCTCGGCCACGAACGAGCTCCTCGACCCAGATTTAGGTCTGGCATGTCCCCCACACAGGCGGAAACAACCCTCAAACTATTTTCAAAATTTGTCAAACAATCGTCCCCAGACTATTTTTGTTTGACTAGTGTTGAGTATCCCCCCAGTAGAGGGACAGACCAGACTCAAACCTAGATCCAAGGAACGGCCAGGAACACCAGAAACCTACTGCACCCCAGGCAGCCCTTATTTCAGCGTCTTGCCTGCACGCGAGCCTTTGACCTTTTTTGCAGGCTGCTGCAGACATCTCAGTCGGCCCGCTCGCAGAATGCACCCTTGCCTCGTTCGACAGGGCTCCAGCTTGTGGACCACGACAGAGACTGTCGCTGTGGCGAAACCGTACACTACATCACCACCGCTCCCCTCCCCTGACCCTCGTCCTCGTCCTCCTCGTGCAGCTCCTGCCCCCTGTCCTGCTCCCGAATGCTGCATCATGGTACCTGCTCGTCCCAATCGCGCTGGCTGTCACGACCAGTGGATAGAGATAACTTGCAACCGAGCGCGCCTCTGCCAGAACACGGCGGGGGACGATGAGCGGGTAGGAGGGGGCGGGGAGGAGGACGAGGTGACGGAAGATAAGGATGGCGAGAATCGGGTGGCGGGAGACATTCGCGTTTACGGGATTAGTAGAGCCGAAGACGACGTCGGCATCATTAGTCGTAAGTTTGGGGCCGGAAGAGAAAATCCATGGCATTATCTGCTGCCGCGCCAGGGGACTGAGAGCACTTACGCAAAAATCAGCCGATGCGCCAGGAAGGCGCATTATCATGAGGGCAGCTGTCTGATCTCCGATATCGTTTCGTTTGTTCAAAGGTTTCGTGTTGCTTGCTGTGGCATTGATGCTGATCCAGAGTGTGCGTGTGCTCTGTTATTCGAGTGCGTTCGTTTGGCAATTCCAAGCCCGAACATGAAGTGCGCGGATGCCAACTCGAGTCTACCGATGCTGTTGCGCTACATGGGGTGCACTGTGACAGCCATGTGTACCCTCAGCCAACTTCAGCCTTGGACTTGAGCAAGAAGAGCAACCAACACCACTCGGACGGACTCAGAAGATGAGGATGGGAATGGTACGGGTGCAGCCCAACGCAGAACAACAACAGCATGTTTGGTACGTGTACAGCAAGCGCTCTGTGTGCGGCCGCGGCTCACCGAACTGGATCACGAGGACGGTCAAATTATCCTGCGTGGCAGAGGGTGGGGCAACACGCAATGTCCAGTACGTGCACGTAACCTCGTACGTCACAGTACGCGGAATACAACACAATAAACGCAATCTGCATATCACCCCCCCGCCTCCTCTTGGAGCGCTTTGACTAAACGGACAACTGGGCATCGGGGGAGGGGCACTCCCATGAACGTGGCAACAGCCAAGGCCTGTGGCCAGTCCATTGGTATGGGCAATGATTGCAGAACGCCACCATCTCGAGAAACATCTGGGCCATGCTGGAGTGTCATGCAAGGGCAAGACATCCAGGACGAGAGACGGGGGGTGAAAGCAACAACCATACGGGCAGATGTCTTCCTCTTCGAGGCTGGAATTCGGCAAATGATCTGCCCGCGACTCCCTGGTATGACAGATTGAGCGGGACGCAGACACCATCCAACGCTGCCCCAAGCGACAACAGAAACGCATCTGCAATCTTTTCCGCACAACGCATCTCCGTAGCCATTTTGACTGACTCAAGGAGCAGCTTCCCGCCATCTCCTTTGCCGCCCATGACTCAGAGCGATGCATGGTCGACAACTGCTCCAGTAGAAGCTCACAACGAAGAATCCTCGACAAGGGTGTAAGCGCAAAAGAGGTGGGTTGAGATCCCACAAGCTGAAGCCAGAAAGGCCCGAACTCAAACGGCCACGAAACACTGTACTGGGTGATGCGGACGCATGCGAACGACGCCGATGGGGCCTTCGGTGGAGCTCCATATGGGGCCACGAAATGCTGTTCCGGACGCAGACGAACGTCGCAACCGGGGCCTTCGGTGGAGCTCCCTGTAACGCTGTACTGGGTGGGGCGGGCGCATGCGAACGTCGCCACAGAGGCCTTCGGTGGAGCTCCCTGTGGGGCCACGAAGCGCTGGACTGGGTGGGGCGGACGCATGCGAACGTTGAGGGAAGAGGAGGAGGAGGAGGTGGAGGAGGAGGAGGAGTAGGATGAGGAGAACGAGGAGAACGAGGAGGAGGCGACGAAGGAGGAGGAGGAGGAGGAGGCGGGGCGCTGTCCTTTGAAAGCGAAGACCCGACATCACATCATGGTGGAGGCCCGGAGATTCGTGGCGAAATGTCGCGTGCGACTTCTGACGTCGTGACAGTCTCGCGGCGAGGCTCCCCGGAAACATATGTGTATATATATAATTTATAGACACACATATACACAGACTTACATATATATAATGTATGTATGTATACATATATATATATATATATACATATATATATATATATGTGTGTGTGTTCCCCGAAACGGGCTTCTCGGCCCGAATGCTTGTTGACGGTCTCGGGCCCCGGCGAGAACCTCCAGAAGCCGCGCGACGGGAGGAGGTCGCAGCTCGGGCCTCCAGCAGCCGATCGGGACGGCCGGGGCATCTCCTGAACGCCCTCGGCGAAGCGCAGCTGCTGAAGAGCATCCCGAAACGAGAAAAGCCCTGCGAGCCGACCAGGCGAGAAGAGCCCCAAGAACCGACAGACGGAGCACATGCTTCGCACCTCGGGGATCGAGACTGAAGGGCGGGGGGGGGTCTGGCCCAGGCGGCGGGGGGGCGGGGGGCCGCCGCGCGGCCGGGCCCCTCCTCGCTGCCCTTCTTGTACGCCGCGCGCACGATGGTCTTGGCGGCCTCGGCGGGGTCCTCCCACTGCCTGGGGTCGGCGCGGGGGCGCCCTCTCTGTCGGGAGGGAGAGGTGGACCTTTCGGAACCCTTTGGAACCCTTCGGGCTCCCTCGCTTCAGGGCGGAAGCGATGGGGGGGCAGACGCGAGGGGGAGGAGGAGGAGGAGGAGGAGGAGGAGGAGGAGGAGGAGGAGGAAGAGAAGGAGGAGGAGGAGGAGGAGGAGGAGGAGGAGGAGGAGGAGGAGGGGATGAGGGAGAGGAGGGGGAGGAGGAAGAGGAGGAAGAGGAGGAGGAGGATAAGGAGGAGGAGGAGGAGGAGGAGGAGGAGGAGAGGAGGAGGAGGAAAAGGAGAAGAAGAAGGAGGAGGGGGAGGAGGAGGAGGGGGAGATGAGGAGGAGGAGGAGGAGGTGGAGGAGGAGGGCACGGCCATGGAAGGGGAGGCAAACGGACAAGACGCGAGCAAGGGACAAGAGAAGAGGGCAAGCGGACACGAAGCGAAGGGGAGGGAGAGCCTACGACCGTCCATCATCAGACCTGGAGCGAAGCAGCGGCACGAGGGATGGGGCGCGCCTGGCCGTTTGCCGAAGGCGGGCGGCAGCAGCGCGTTGGAAGGCTGCGATCCCCTGTCCTGGGCCCTTCATACTATGGTAGACACTGTGCATGGTGTCAATGCATAGGGCAAGAGAAAGCACCTCCGAAGAAGAAAAAGGGCCACAGGGAAACACACAAACAACGTTCCTCGCATCTTCAACCACATTGGGAAGGAAGGGAAGACGAGAACGCACAGACCGCGCGAGGACTTCGCAACAGATGACATGCATGAAAGTGTCCTGACACAGTACTAGACAAAAAGGGCAGTCACGATTCGGCCCTCTAAACCGACCCGACGTGCACCAGGCGTTGCTAACAGTTTTGAAGCAAGAGGAGACGAGGAAGAAGGGGACAACTTTAGCGACACGGAGTAAAAA
Organism: Prorocentrum cordatum; assembly: GCA_963575745.1. Taxonomy (NCBI): domain Eukaryota; class Dinophyceae; order Prorocentrales; family Prorocentraceae; genus Prorocentrum; species Prorocentrum cordatum. Next base: position 188,215 of record CAUYUJ010018676.1, on the reverse strand, counting down.
CCGAAACACCTGGTCGACGTCGGCCCTGGAAGTTTCAGGGGTGCAATGCCGAAGTCTGTCGTGCAAGAACTGATGCGGAGAATATTTCCTACGCCTCAGAAGAGCCCTCTCAGCTTTGCGCTGAAACCTCCGATCACCAAAGACAGGAACCCTGGGAATCTGATTCATGAGGTCATAGTTTCGCCACGTCGAGATCGTGATACTGTTCTTCCACAACTCATTCCATGCATGCGTAATCTGGCACTCGTCTGAGAGGGCGAATTCAGACAATCGCTTGACCGCCTGGTGGAAGGCGCTGGATGTGGTCGCCGCTCGAAACATGGCAGCACGAGCAACACATTCGAATTCCCGAGCACCGGTTTTGAAGCCGAGAGAGTCGAGCTTCCCAATGAGGTCGGACGGGGTAGCGTTTCGTGGACCATTGGAGAGAAGCTGAAGGGACTGGTTCTCGATGGACTTGGCAAAGTCGGAGGGGAAGTAGAACTGGGAGACATGGAACAAGACGGAGAGGGCATACATGTTGCATCGAGCGACCGACTTCAGCAGACCGAGCCCAAGCCCCTGAATGCTCCTTGTACGTTCGATACATTTCGTGGCAGGAGCAATCCAGCTCTCATGTGCGCCGCCAGGCCCGACAACGACGCCCAGGTACTTGGCGGCACGCTTGAAAATAAAACCCTCCTGAAAAATGCCGTGCTGCTGGAGGCGCTGACAGAATTCGTGATAAGACATGGGATGAATCACGACGATGACGGTCTTGGCTACATTCATATGGAGCCCAGCAGCACGGCCGGCGAGGTCCCAGGCTGGCAGCGCGAGAACTAATTAAGGCGGCGAAGACGTCGGAGCTGGCGATGCCTGTGTCGTCAGCAAAGACTCCCAAAACGCCTAGCTGCGGGGGCAAAAGGCACTGCATGCATCGAAGGATCGGGTCGAACCCAAGACAGAACAGCGAGCCCGACAGAGGACAGCCTTGTTGAATACCTCGGAGAGCCCAGAATCCTGCCTCTTGGAGCCCACAGAAGCTGATGCTAACCCACGCGCGATGGTAGAGCTTACGCACAGCGTCGACGATAAACGTAGGAACTCCCATGGCGCCCAAGACCCACCAGATCATAAGATGGAGTAAGCTGGGGAACGCGGCCCGAACGTCGAAGAAGGCGAAACCCGCCCCCCTGAGACCCATTTGGCAATACCATTGAAGAGCCCAAGACTCCAGGGTCAAACTGTTGTCGTTCATGTTCCGACTTTTGACGGAGCCCCTCTGGACGCCGATCGCCGTTTCGCAACGCAGGCCGGAGAAGGAGTAATTCAGAGTTCGAGAGATCAGCTTATTGTCGCTGTTGGAGAGAGAGATCGGCCTAGTGACTTCGGGCTTGCGGAAAAACCCCTATCGACTGGTCATCGTCCTCCACGCCCTTGGCAAGGAAGATCGCTTGGCAGAAGTTGAAATCGCAAGACAGAGCTCCACCCCGAAGAAGCGAAAGATACAGTGCGTGGAGCAGTCGAAGGCCAGTGGTTCCTGATTTAATCCACCCCGAATATGGGATACCGTCGGGGCCGACTCCAGAATCGCGAACCTTGGAGGCACGCTTGCAAAACTCGTCAAAACAGATCCCCCATGGAATATGCCCAGGACAGTGAACAACATAAGGCCTTAACTGCTCGCGTGCATCCGAAGGGCCCTCTTCCAAGCCGCGCACTTTGCCCCAATGCTCCGCGAGACGGTCAGCGACGATATTCGGGTCCGAAATCTGTTCGCCCGAAGGATCAGCGACACCAGTGAGGGAAATACGCCGATTAACACCAGACCAGGCCGAAAGATATGCGTGAAGACGCTGCTTGGAAGAGGCCTTGGTATCAGGGTGCATGTGCGGGTCTGCGTCGACCTCTGCAAACTTGACCTTGACATTGCTAGCTGCCAGCTGGCCCAGCCAGGCATAGAAGCCAGACGTGTCCTTCCAGACGAGGTCGAAGACATCTATGAAGCGAGACAAGTAGGGGTAGGCACGCAGCGCTCCCCGAATTCGAGCTGGCGGCCCTGACTGCATCGCGCGATGAGCAGCGAGCGTCCAAGAGAGTTTCTCAGGCAGCGAGTCCGCCTCTCTCTGCTCGAGCTCTTCTCGGACAAGCTTGGCGGCGGCTCGGATAACAGCTTTGAATTCACGAACAGCGAGGGCGGGATCAGGAGAGAGAGAGAGAGAGAGAGAGAGAGAGAGAGAGAAGAGGAGGAACCATATCCAGAACTTGTTGAATCGCCCTAGGGAAAGCAGGACGACGGCAAACCCAAGATGCAATCCACGGAGTCCCCGAGGCCTGGAAGGGGGAGAGCGAGAGACAGACAGGGACATGGTCGGAGGGCCACCCCAGGTCGCACACAGTGGCGAGCGTGAGCGAGTTGGCCTGTAGGTCGATCAAGGACGCGCTATACATGTTGGTGTAGATCCTATCTAGGCGCGCCACGGACTGGATATACCGAAAGTTGTCGAGAATCTGGGTGCGTCCATGTGAGCACGCAGGCTGAGAGACTTCGGCGAAGCCAGGGAAGGAGGCGGGCGAAATATTTTGCGAGCCCATGAGTGTGATAAGTATGCTCCCCACCAATGTGCGTTCTCCCCTCCCCAAGCGCACAGAAATCGAAGTCGCCCATGATGAAAGAGGCCCCAGAGGAAGAGGAGAGGGTCCGCGACTTGACGAAGCGAAGTGTGTGTTGACGAGCGGAGATGGGAAGGCTGGGGTCGAGATGCACATTGATGATCTGCACAATGCCATGCCGCCCTTGCAGCAAGAGTTCGCGAACTCGGCCCCTCCGAAGAACACGATGCCGAAAATGAGAGAAGCACGAAGCAAAGCGAGGATGGAGAATAATAACGCAACCACCTTTGATGCCACAAGAGAAGAAAGTGCTGTACGCGTGCAGACCCTCGATCTCCTTTTTCAGATACACGAGGTCCTGCTAGGGCCCGTGAGTTTCCTGAAGAGCGATAATGGCGCGTTTCGGGATGAGACGGCGAAGTTTCGACATCGCGTTGACGATCGACTGAATCGGCGACGAGGCGGAACCGAAGAGAGTCTGCACATTCCACGTTACGGCAAAGAAGTACTGCGTGAAATTGACGGGCTGGCCAGGAAAAGAACAGGCACTGCGGGCAGAAGACGGGCTGGATGGGCAGGAGGAGGAGGAAGAGGAGCCACAGTCAGAGAAGCTCTCGATGATTATCCCGCTCTCATCGTAGCTGCTCGGCAGGTAACCCTTGGCTGCGGGAGACTCAGCAGTCCTCGGATCGAACAGGGGAGCGTCCTATTCCATCGAGGTTGAGATCATGGCCGTCGCGGCCTCAGCGTCGATCCCGAACTTGGAGAGATTGTCGGAAGTGGCTTTGCACTCGAACTGGTTGCGGTCCGTGGCGATGAGCTGGAACAGCAGGAAAAGACATTCGCCTACTTTCATGTACAAGATGCCCTTGAAGCCGTTGGACCCGATGGAGTAGTCATTCTTCCATTTCCCGTCCCGCTTCATGGCCGCGGTGATCGCCTGGCAGAGCCTCCCCAGGTACTTGTTCTTCACGCGGATCTCGGCGGGGGCGTCGAACCGCACCCTCAGGTTGACAGTGGAGTTGGAGTCCTGGTCCTGGCACTGGATGCCTGCTGCGCGGTAGTGATCCACAAAGGCAGCTGCAGCCTGCTCGTTGGCAAACTTGATACTGTAGGACTTGTTGAGGTCGTGCCCACGAATAGTGGCGCCAACGGTGTGATGAGACGGAAGAAGGCCGAGCAGATGCTTGCCGTGCTCCTCCAGCATTGTGCCCAGCATCGGAGAGACAAAGCCGCTGACCCAGATCTTGCACCGGTCTCGAGAGGAGGTGTCAACTGCATCGTCCTGCCGACCGAATCGTGAAGGTCCTTCGGATCGAGCACGCTTGGCACCGTTGGCTGCATGCCCAAAGGAAAGTACACTGCTTGCGCTCGAGGTGGATGCAGTAGAGAGGCTGCTCACGCGTGTCTCCAGGAGCTCGAGCTTCGCCAGAAACTTACCCTCGGCGACGGACGCGACTCCCTGGGCCTCGAGCTTGTCCAGCCGCTCAGCAATGGAAGCGTTCTTGGCCGCCTGATCGACCAACTGAGCTTTGATGGTGGGGATATCCGCAATGGCCGTGTTGATGCCTACCAACTGCTCGGTGAGGCTGGAGCTCATGGAGTCCATCTTCAGAAGCAGCTCTTTGATGCCACCCACGCTCCATCGCCTCAGCCGCAGAGCCCGCCATGGCGCGAGAACTGGTGGGAGAAAAGCGAGAGAGAGAGAAGGGTCCGCTCGGGCACGACACCCGAATTGCCCACTGAAGTGAGCTGCCCGCTCAGGTGCGATCTCCCCAATCACACTTGAGCCAAAATGGCTACGGAGGAGGTGGAGGAGGAGGAGGAGGAGGAGGAGGAGGGAAGAGGAAGAGGAGAAGGAGGAGGAGGATAAGGAGCAGGAGGAGGAGGAGAAGGAGGAGGAGGAGGAGGAGAGGAGAGGAGGAGGAGGAGGAGGAGGACGAGGAGGAGGAGGTGGTGGAGGAGGAGGAGGGGGAGAAGCAGGAGGAGGAGGAGGAGGAGAAGGAGGAGGAGGAGGAATTAGGAATGAGGAGGAGGAGGAGGAGGAATGGGAGGAGGATGTGGACGTGGTCCCATTTCTACGTCCTCAACATCGACTCAATCCTTGCTTTCCTGGACTGCCATGTGGATCAACTGATTCCCACGTAGGGAGCAGGAGTCAACTCATGAGCCGCCCACCTTGAGCCGCTCACCGCGGCGCACCCTGCAGACGTCTCGCATCCAACTGGCGTCTGCAGCATTTCCCTATGATTATCGACTCTGCCCATGCTGAGTCTCGGGTGTTACTTATGTGGTGGGAGGGCGGGTGGGAGTGAACGAGACGGCCGCCCTACGGAAAGGGTAACTTGATCACTGTTCCCTATGCATATACACACCCTCCCCCTTCTGGCCGGCAGCCAACCCGGAACCATGATAACCCTATAAGGGCCGCCCCCCCCAAAAACCATCCCTGCCAAAACAATACAAAACGCACTCTGCCTCCACATTTGGAGCATACGTGGCCGCCCTGCGACCATTTTGTATTCGTATGTTGCAGGGACGGCTGGGGCGCCAGCAAATCCCACCTGCCTTCTGGGCGCAGGTGGTCGACCCCTGGTTTGGTACATCAGTGGCTGCTGCCTTTTCGCCTGATCGTTTCCGATGGGCTTTCGGAACCTCCCAATGGCTCCAAAATTGGCCAAGAAAGCTCAAAACCGGGCCCGAGAGGCTTCCAAACCCGAGACGTATGCTGCGTTTGTTCGCGATATGCTGACATCCTGGTGTTACTTTTGTGTTGGGATGGCGGGTGGGAGTGAGCAAGAAGGCTTGCGGGCGGGTGGGTAGCTTGACACCCCCCCTACCCCCTACCTTGGGTCTGGAAGGAGGCGCCGCGAAACGTTCCAGAGTCTGGGATGACCCAATATGGCCCCAAGAGGGCTCCATATAGCCCAAGGTAGCCTTCAACATGACACAACCTATGGCCCAATTTGGTTCAACATACATCACATCTAGCCTCCAAGAGGCTACATGACCGCCAAAAGATGGCTCCAAGTAGGGAATCCTCCCAACGACACCTCCAACAAGCCCAAACCCAAAGAGTTGTTGTGAAGTATCGCCTCTTCGCTTCCGATTGGCTTCTCAAGATGGCTCCCAAATCGCCAAGATCGCCTCAGGAGGGCCACAAGAAACTATGTGTCTAGCTCCGCCGTGGGTGCTCTAATTAAGGGCTCTTGTTTATCGATGGCGAACTGGATCGGGCACGCCCACGCACACGCCCACGACAACGCCCACGCCCACTCCCACGCCCACGCTCACACCCACGCCCAGGCCAACGCCCACGCCCACGCCCACGCTCACACGCACGCCCACGCCCACACCCGCGCCCGCGCCCACGCGCCCGCCCGCACCCACGCCCGCGCCCACGCCCACGCCCACGCCTGCGACCACGCCCACGCCCACGCCCGCGCCCATGCCCACGCCGACGCCCACGCCTGCGTGCACGCCCACGCCCACTCCGGCGCCCACGCCCAGGCCGAGGCCCACGGCCCATGACCACGCCAACGCCTAGTCCCGCGCCCGCGCCCACGTTCAGGCCCAGGCGTGAGCAAGCCCGGGGGGGGGGGATGGGCGGAAGGGCTCGGATCTCCCCATGAACCGTGGAGGGAAGGGGGCGCCGGTTCTGCCCCACCCCCCCCGCCCCCTCCCTCCAAGCGCCCACTGAACGCGCTCTTTCGACAATCAAAGGCTAATTCTAGGGTGACCTCTGGCCGTCATTGATCATTTTCGCGGTCTGGATGGGAGCGCTATTTATGGGGACCGGGGGCCGTCTTCGGGCGATCTTGGGAAGCCCCCTGGCGCCCCAGCAGGGTCCCTGGGCCACCGCCTTCCCCCAATGGAGGGCCGGGGCACCTGTTCTGGGGCCGTGGGTCTGACCGTCGGCGATATGTGGGTTTGAACATTTCTTAATATATATATATATATATATATATGTATATATATACATATATGTGTATATATATACATATATATGTATATATGTAGACATGGCATAAAGACATACATTAATGAGTTCATACATGCGTAAAGGCATACATGTGAATAACTAATGAAACAATTCATTATTGAATGCATACGCACACAAGTGATCACATAAGTGAACACATACATACATACGTATATGTATGAGTACATAACATAAGACATGAATGACTTGGGACTCCCAGGAGCGCCTAATGCGCAATCGCAGACGCAGAGAAGAGCCCGAATGCGCGATTGCTGAAAGCGTGGGTTTTCTATATGGGGGTTGCCCAATGTTGGTCTCCCGACGTCTTCTCGGGGCGCGTTGGGGAAGGCTTCAAAGGCGTCTTGGAAGCCTCCAGGCCCGAGCTGAAGTCCACATGGGGCCTCTTGGAGCGCTCTGCGGGGGTGCTGAACGTCCATGCGGCCTCAGGACCCCGCTAGGCACAGCCCCGACTCGCTGGAAAATCACCCCCGAACGCCTGTTATCGCCTCCAGATGGCCCACCACGCTCCGAAGGTGCTCGACGCAGGCACCCCGACGGCCCAGAACGCCTCCCAGAAGCTCCAAGAGGGTTCCACGACGCCCCCTAAAAAGGGCCTGAAGACACAAAATGAATTGGTTTTTGTTTCTGTTGGAGTCCGCCTTTTCGGTTTGCTGACTGTTTCAGAGGCCCCCTTTCAGGGCGCCGCACTGCCCAAGGGCTCCCAAAGACACCACAAGAGACTTCCAGGACAGCCTCAAAAAGAGACCGAATCGCTAAGACATCACCGCCAGACGCTCATCACGCCTTCCAGGTGGCCCAACCACTGACGACGACGACGACGACGACACGCGAAAGAAGCGGGCGAGCGGGACATGGGATGCAACTAGCACCCGGTGATGGGACGGCGTCGAAGATCGGCAGGAGTGTGTCAGGGCGTCTGGTGGGGGGGCCTCTTGGGGACTTCTTCGGCCGTCTGGGGGGCCTCTTGGGCCGTCTCGGCGCCCTCTTGGGGGCCTCAAAGGCCGTTGTTGGGCGATATTTGGGGTCTCCAGGGCCGTCTTGGAGCGTCGGGAAGCCGAAAAAACAGAAACGTGAAAATCAATCAAGAGCATAAGGGAAATTCGTGACTTTTGCGTCTTGGTGCCCTTCTGGAAATGCCTTGGAGATCCCTTGGGCCGTGGTGGAAGCCTTTTGGGCCGTCTGGAAGCCATGTTGGGCGTGTGAAAACGATATTTCGCCGACTCGGGGCCCTTTTGGATGGGGCCCTGGCCCTATGCATGTGTTTGGGGCCTGTCTTGGACCGTCTGGGGGCGTCCCTGGCGGCCCGGTCCTGCCATGCGCTGTCGGGGGCCCCCTCCTGGGCGCCCCCCCGCCCCCCCCTCGTGCCCAGGGATATACATATATTCATGTATAAGAATGCACACTTATAAGCACACGTATATATATATATATATATATATATGTATGTATGCATGTGTATTTATGTATATATATATATATATATATACACACTCATTTCAACCTTCGTAAATATGTACGCACATCGATTACTCAATCTCCCTATCTATATCTGAATGTATTGATCCACCTCTCTTGGCGGCAATGCTGGGCCGTACTTGCTATTATCAGCGCTGACACCTTCCTCCCCCCTCCTCTTCCTGCTCCTTCTCCTGCGGATGATGCTATCTACCAGAAATACCATTTGTCATGAGCCGCTCTGTCCGAATTCCCCCTCGCCAGCGCCATAGACGGTCGTGAACGCAACACTGAACGAAGAGGGGCCTCAGAGCCATGTCGACCACGTCCTGGGCAGGCAGCTCGGCTGTGACGGATCGCAGAAGTATGCCCGACATGCCAAGAACGGTGGGACCGCCGGGAGCGCGCATGGCCGCACACCTTACAGCAGGGCGTCGGCAACGACAAGATCGGTACAGCGCTGACCAGGGAAACCAACACAAGCGCGAGCTCGAAGCCAGCACAACCGCGGCTGACGCACATCAATGCCAGAAAATTGAAAAAAGGCAAAAACAAAAAACGGCAGAGGAAGCGACATACGGCTCGACGGCTAACAGACAGGGACGTCTCATCCACATGCCACCTCTCGTCCCCGCGTATCGTCCACGACAAGCATCATCTCATGGACACGAAGGGAGTGCACATATTACCCATGAAGGAAATCCTGGTTGCTCATGACATCGAAGATGCCATCCGTGGCAAGTACAGCGAAGAGGTCCTTGCACGGCAGACCGGATCATAGTGATGGACGCCGCGAGCAGCCCAACTCCTCCTCCTAGTCCTCCTGCCCCACCTCATCCAGATCATCGTCATCCCTCTCCTGTCGCTGCATCCTCATCCAATCCATCGTCCCTCCTCCCCCTCCCCCTTCCTCCCCTTCCTGCCCTCCCTCCTTCCTTCCTCCCCTTTTTCCTTCCTCCCCTCCCACCTCCCTCATCCCTTCCCACTCCTCTCGCCCCCCCGAGCAAGGCTTCCCCCTTCCCTCCTCGTCCCCTGTTCCTTCCCTGCTCCCTCTCCGAGTGTCGACGGTTGACACACCTCCCTTCAGTAAACCACCCTTTAGAGAAAACGGCCTGGGACCGAAACCGACGGACCTGTACCCGCAAAACAACGGCCGCGACGCCCTCTCGCGAACCGAAAACGGCCAATTCAATAATCGACGTGTCAGGGTAGGATTATGTCGGGCGTGTCCCCCTACAGGGGGAGCTTCGACGAAAAATGAAAAATGCCCCCAAAAGATGCCCCCCAAAGGTAAACAAATGCTCCAAACATAGTCCTCAGACTATTTCTGGATTACTTTTGTGGACTATTTTGGGGTATTGTTTTAATTTTTTCGTCGAGAATCCCTCTGCAGGGGGGACAGGCCCGACTTACGGGTAGGAGGTCTATTAAAACAGGGCTAGGATCGGGACAAATCGCTCCAGAGCGTTCCGGAGCGCTCTCAGAGCGTTCCGGAACGCTCTGGAGCGGCCGCGGCGCCCAAGACATCCTCCAAGCCCGCCGATTCTCAGAGAGTTCGAGCTATATTGTCCCGATCTTCGCGTCGTTTGATCGATCAACCTCCGAGAGGGCGAGAGGGCCCGCTCGGCTCTGCCCGCCGCCCGGGCGGGGCGGCGGCGAGCCCGCGCGGCGGCGGGGGCGCCCGCTGCGCCCCCGCCGCACGGCTGCCGCGAGCGGCGTGCCCCCGGCGGGCCGCGCGCGGGCTCGGGCCGCTCGGGTTAAAGTCGGGCCTGGCCCCCCACAGGGGGACTTTCGACGAAAAATGACAAATACCCCAAATAATCCAAACATCGTACCCCAAAAATAATCCAAACATAATCAATGTTTTGACCCTTTTGGGAGTATTTTGGGGGTATTTTTCATTTCTCGTCGAAAATCCCCCTGTATGGGGGACAGGCCCGACTTCACGCCACGGGGGAGGTCTGAAATGGCCTGTCTTGGAGGGTCCAGACCCCCCCCCTTTTATCACGAGATCTGGAGTAATCATTTTTCTTCCCCGTTTTGGGGTGCTTTTGCGGTATTCTTCATTCTTCGTCGAAAATCCCCCTGTAGGGGGACAGGCCCGACTTCACGCCACGGGGGAGGTCTGAAATGGCTTGTCTTGGAGGGTCCAGACCCCCTCCCTTCATTTTTTTTCCCGTACTGGAGTAATCATTTTTTCCCTCCCTTATCACGAAATCTGGAGTAATCATTTTTTTCTCCCTCCCTTATCACCAATTTGTTTTCCCTTCATTTTTTTCCCTCCCTTATCACGAAATCTGGAGTAATCATTTTTTTCCCGTTTTGGGGTGCTTTTTTGCGGTATTCTTCACTCTTCGTCGAAAATCCCCCTGGAGGGGGACAGGCCCGACTTCACGCCACGGGCCTCGCTGCGCGCCTCCGGCGGCACGGAGCACCGCGGCCGCCGCCCCCAGAGGGGAGGGCGGGGGCAGGGGCAGGGTTCGGGGATGGACAGACCCGCAGGGCTCGTTTCGACTCCTCCGATTCGATTTGATTCGATTTCGATGGCTTCCGATTCCGATTCGATTCGACTTGGGATTCCGATTTGGGTTCCTGTTTCTTGTTGGAGGCATGCTAGCCTGCCGATTTCTGCCGATTCGACTTTTCCCGACTCGGCTGCCGATTTCCGCCGATCCGACTCATGTCGACTTCCGATCCGACTTGTCGATTCGATTTTGGGCTCCCCCCTTCAGCAAAACGTGGTCTAGTGGAAACGACCTGAGGCCCAGACCTGGCGGGCGCAAACGCCTGGAAGATCACGGCCACGGCGCCCTCCCGAGAACCGAAAACGGACAACTCACGAATCGACGTGTCACTATTGGGGGTTGTCCGCCCACGATGCCCCTTCCTCCCTCCCATCCCTTACCATGGCGTAGATCTCCTCACTGTCGCAGAGTCGGATGTCGAGCAGGGCAATGATCCCGAGAGGGTGCGCGATTAATCGTGAAGCACGGCGTGTGTCCACCCCCGAAGGGCTCGCGTGTGGCCCCCTCGCAGCAGGGCCTCCGGCGGCACGGCGCACCGCGGCCGCCGCCCCAGGGGCAGGGCGGGGTTCATTTCGCTCGGGAGCTCCCGAGCGAAGCGAACCCCCGAGCGAAGCGAACCCCGCCCTCCCCCTCAGAGATTCCGTGGGGGGGGGCAGGGGCAGGGCTCGCGTGCGGCCCCCTCGCAGCAGCGCCTCCGGCGGCACGGCGCGCCGCGGCCGCCGCCCTCCGCGCGGCTGCCGCGGCCGCCCTCCTCGGGGAGCGCGCTCCTCGGGGCGACTGGGCCGCGCCACCGGAGCGGAGCACGGGCCGACGGAGACGAGAGCCCCACACGGTGGGAGCCCGTGGCGGAGGATGGAGCTCCGTGATGTTCCCCCGTCGTGCGATGGGCACCTCCCAGCAGGGCTCGAGTGAAGCAGCGGTTTCCGTCTTCGGCTTGTGTTCATCATCCCCATTTCTGTCTTCGTTCCGCACTTGCTGCAAAACGAAGTCAAGACGAACACGGCCCACGAAATTGCCAAAAACACCGTTTCGCTCGAGCCCTGCCTCCAAAGGGTCAGAGGCTGCAGCCGAGGCTGCAGGCCTTCTGAGCGTCGGGCCGCCCGAGGTGGAGGCCCGTGCAGCCAGAGCTGTCGGGTGAGAGGAAGGCGCCGCCGCAGAGGCCGCGATGGCAGCAGCGCGGGCGAAGGCGCCCACACCCCTCCGCAGCACGGCGTCGGAGGACGTCCAATACGGCATGCCGCTCCAGGAATCGACGGCCGACGACGGGCGGATCGCCGCAGCTACGGCGCCTTGGGAGAGGAGCGAAACCCGAGCACGGCTGTATCGGGATGCTGACCTCCTTCGGGGCGCTGAAGCACAAAGAGGCGCCGTGCCGACTGGCCCACAGATCAATGGGCAGCCATAGGCGACAGCGGAGCACTCTCAATTGCATCGTCGGCATCGCCGCCCACATGTGAGTGCCCGCAGTCGTGAAGGGCAGCCCCGCGGCGTTCGGCTTCGGCTCGAAACGCTGGTGGAGGTTCTGGGGGCGTGTCGTCTGTGGCTCGCGGGGCCTCTCCGGGGTCCTGGCCTTTGCTGGGTTATCTGTCCCCGCGGGTGTGGGGCAATGCTTGGCCACGACCCCCTCCCGCCCTCCCCTCTCTTCTCTGACTCCTCGTTTCCTGTGTTCTCCTGGGGTCGCGGACGGGCATTGCTCTTGTCTAGGCATGTTTTCGGGCTTCCTCGTCGTGCAGCGGGGGCGACGAGCAGCTGACTAGACAGTCTGTGCAGCGGAGGGCTCTTCACTCCCACATGCGGTTTGTACCGTGCCTGTTGGATGGTGTGTCGCGATCCAAGGGATGTTGTTTCGCAACCGTTCCGATTCCGATTCCGACTCCGATTCCCTGCTCCTTCTCCTCTTCCGCCTCCCCTTTCCATGGTCCTCATCACTCCTCCATTGCTGCCTCCTCCCTCATTTGAACTCCCTACCCTCGCCCTCCTTGTCCACATCCTTCTTGTCGTCGTCGTCGCCGCCGCCGCCGCCGTCGTCGTCGTCGTCGTCGTCGTCGTCGTCGTCGTCGTCCACCCCTTCCTCGCACCTTCCCCCTACCCCATTCTTAATACGCTTCAACATGTTCTACCAATCCCTTGAGTGACTCCCCCCTCCACCTCCTCCCTACCTAGAGCAGCAACATCCTTCATGCACATACCAGTTTGGAGTTCCGCGCAGATTCGCGGTCCAGCGCATATCCAACAAAAATCAGCGCGGACCTCTGACAATTCGTGGTTATTCTGTCTCTGTTCAGGCTTCCGTACTCCTCCTTCTCCTCCTCCTCCTCCTCCTCCTCCTCCTCCTCCACACTCCTCGTCCTCCCTGAACCCCCTCCTCCTCCTCCTCCTCCTCCTGCTCCCTGCCGCGCTCCTGCTGCTCCTCCTCGAAACCCATCACCTCCTTCTGTCCGCTCCTCCTGCCCACTCCGCTCCCGCAGTCGGCCACGCACCCTCCACCCCGGCCCAGATCAGCACAGGCTGCGCCCCGGCCCCGCAACACAGCGCTGGCGCGCGCAAGGGGGTGGCGCGAAGAGGATGGCCTTTGAGAGAGGGCGCGGGCGCGTCTAAGAAGGCAACGGGCGTCGCAGAACCCCCCCCCGCCCTGGCTTTTAAAAACCCTCATCGCTCGGGGATCTTCTGACCCGGGCCAATCCAGACCTGGATCAGTCAGGCTCATCCTGCAAGATCCTGCGCCGAAGCCCTGGTCAATGCGAAGGGTCCTGCAGGATCCTGCACCCAGACCCAGGTCACTGCGACCCTGGCACTGCAGGATCCTGCAAGATCCGGCGCTCTGGCTGACCCCCGTTTGCAATTGACCCCCGTCTCTTGAGCCCCGACTCGCAAGCCCCCGGGCCCTTCCGGCATTCTGAGAAGCCCCCGGGCGTTAGGTCGGGCCTGTCCCCCTATACAGGGGGATTTTAGGCGGAGAATAAAAACAATCTACAAACAAATCCCCGAGTGCTCCAAAACAAAAATCAAAAAACTGTCCCTTGACTTTTTTTTGACTATTTTGGAACATTCCCCCTGTAGAGGGGACAAGCCCAACTTCACCCTGGCTCTCGAGAGCCCCCCCTGCACTCCGAGCAGCCCCCCGCCCCCTCAGAAGGCCGCCACGCCCTCGCGCCACCGCCTCGTGCGGGCGGCCCCCCGAGCTGGCCTTGTCCGACAGATTCAGGACCTGCACCTCTTTGACCCAAGAAGGGGTCCAGCTGGAAGGGAGGGGTGCAATACATAGGGGGCAGACAAACCTACCTACCTTTGACCACCCTCGCTTCCAAGAGATGCCAAGCGATGCCAAACTACGGCCTGTACTGGTCAGGCCGCTTGACGAGGAGGCGCGTGGTATGACTTGGTTTTGCCTGGAAGCGAAAGCGGGGTAGGTAATTCACGCTCTGAATGCAGGGCTGAGCCTAAACGGTGTTTTTCATTTTCGTGCTGTCTTCATGTTCCCTCGCTGTTGTCTCGAATCCGCCTTTACCGCAAAACGAAGTCGAAACGAACACGGCCCAGGAGATCACCAAAAACACCGCTTAGGTCCAGCCCTGGTGCAACAGACTTGGGGCACTTGTATCGCAAGTGTACTGCGCTAGAGACTTGCAGTGCATTGCTGCCAATTCTGCTGCACCCAATCTATTGCACCACCCCCTCGTCGCTGGACCCCCTTTCGGGTCAACCCGAACCTCAGGCTCCGCGATGGCGAGCGCCGTGGGCTGCTTGAAATACCTGCCGGCCGCCGCCGCGGGCCAACAACGGCCCCGCCCCGGTCGGCCGCCCTCGGCGCGCCAGCCTGCCGCCCCCTGCTCCGCCCGAGCGCCGCCGCGCACACCGTGGAGGCCAGTCCACAAGAGACCTTCCACAGGAAACCCAACCAGGACGGCGTACACACCGATCCCGGGCCCAGGGTGGGCCTGGCCTGGGGCGGTGCGTATGTGTAGCCCCCGACGCCCGAGATTGGGGGTGGATGCTTCCCCCCTGAGCCAGCTCCGCCCCGCCCCCGTCGGCGGGGGGGGGGGAGAAAGGGGGGATACCTGGATATGCGGTGGAGGCCAGTCCACAGGAAACCCTCCACAAGAGACCCAACCCTGAGACCCCAGGACGCCCATGGATTTCTGGCGTGGGCACGCCACGCTCGGCAAGGCAAAACCATCGAAACCCGAAAAACTCAGGGCACCCTGGAGGCAAGCAGGTTGTTTCTTGGCATATGGCATGGGCCCCCACTGTACTCGGCTCGGTAATCCTGCGAGCGCTGGCCGCCTGAAACAACCAACCGACCCCCAGATCCAAGCGACGCAAGACTCAGGACCAACACGGGCGGCTGGTCTTTCGCACTTGTCGGCATCTGGAGTCCGACGCCGCTTCCCCGAGCCTGGGTCGACGCACAACTGCGCCGAGAACGCAGGAGCACGTAGCGCGCTACTTGCGCTGAAGACGCCTCGGGCCCAACGTGGGGACTGGCCCGAGGGTCGCCCTCCCGACGCTTGCAGAAGCAATTCGAAGGGGCCCTGGGACACACAAATAAATACATACAAATAAAAGGATTCCCCATATTTCCCCATATGTTCTGGATTTGTGCCTTCCCCCCCAAATTCCCATATTTCCCCATACTTTCGGAAGGGTCGACGATCAATTGTGTCTGTGTGCTTTTTCCCCTCCTGGCAACTCTGCCAAGGCAACCAGAGGAGACGAGCCACCTGCCGAGCGCCACCCGCGCTCTGGAGCTCCCGCCGCCACGGGCGAGGCCCGGGCCCCGGCTGCGGGGCCCCGACGGCCACCCGCCCCCTGGAGGCACCGCCGACGTGGGCGCTGCCCGGGGCCCTGCTGCAGCCGAAAGGCACCAGGCAGCAGTCGGGTCGGGCGACAGGGGGGGATGGCAAAGGGGGGGCTTGAGCATCGACTCGCAAGGCACCAGGCAGCAATCGGGTCGGGCGGAAGGGGGGGATAGCAAAGGGGGGGTTTGAGCATCGACTCGCGTGGCTGCTTTTCCCGGCGCCGGAGGCGGCCACGCATCGAGGAACGGGCCCCTCGGTGAGGCCGAACCCAGCTGCATGCAGCGAATTTCGTACCCCCCCTTTCCCAATCCTCCTCTTTCGCCCGGCCCGAAGCAAGCCCAGACGAAGGGCCGTGCACAAACGAGCCGCTGGAAGCGGACGGAGCACAATGCCCGGCCGACCACCCAAGAGCAGCCAATCCACTTCCACAGATCATGGCGGGGGGGGAGGAAAGAATCGCGCCTTGCGAGCCCAGTTGACTACGGACCCCTCCCCCGAAGACGGATACGGCGTCGGAGGTTGCGTACGTATCCTCCAGGGCCGCAGGGGAAGTCAGCCAGCCTCCAGAAAGCTCTCGGCGGGGCCGCTGATGGATACGAACGTTGCGGCAACGTCTCCACAAGGGCTCCAATTTGACAGGGCGGGCTGCGGCAACGTTTTCTCGGCCGGAGCACGGAATCAGCCTGACCCGGATACCGATAACCTAACACGGCAACGCAGACACCCAGCGTACAGCAGGAAGGGGCCACACACGGCCGCCAGCGGCCGCACCGCCCCAAGAAAGTCAGCCGACATCTTCGGTGGCTGTGTCTCTCCTTTCCCCCTGAAGGCCTCACGCGAAATGCCATTCAAACCCCGTGTCGAGGCGCATCTCGGCCCGGGCCCCACCCCCGCGAACCCAGTCTTAGTTGGTTATGGTGATGCCACCTCAGATGCTTCGAAGTGACAAGCGACGACTCGGGATGAAAATCTGGCCCCGGGGAAGTGGGCGACGCCCGGGGGGGCAGACGTCACGAAGAAGCTGCCGACCGTCGGAACCAGAGGGGGATGTCGCCACTAGCAGGCCGCGCTGCGCGGCGACTCGACACGACCCCCCGCCTGCTGACACAGCACAAGGCCTGGGCGGTGATAGCGGGGGACGTGACGATCCCGATCCCCGAATTTTTGGGACCCTGGATTGGAAAAGAAACACGCAGGGCCAAAGTCTGGGATATACCGTTTGTGGGGAGGAGCACATTCTCGATGGGGGATGCGTCCGAGAAAACCCCTCGCGGTGCGTCCCCGAGCTTTTCTTCTCTCCTAGACATCCAGCTTCTGGGAGAGGAGCTCGGGGATTGGGGCGGAGGAGTGAGGAGGAGGAGGAGGAGGAGGAGGAGGAAGAGAAGGACGAGGAGGAGGAGGGAAGATGAGGAGGAGCAGGAAGAAGGAGCAGGAAGGAGTGTGGAGGAGTGTGGAGGAGGAGGAGGAGGAGGAGGAGGAGGAGGAGGAGGAGCAGGGAGGAGGAGGAGCTCGGGGATTGGGGCAAGACACCGCCTGCCGGGTGAGAGCACGCGCGACGCCGCGGGAGAGCCACCGGCCCGGCCGTGGCCCAGACAGGCACAGCGAGAGAGACGCAGACACCCGGGGGGGGGCCGCGCGGAAACCCCTCGGCTGGCGCTGGAAACGAGGCCGCCACGGGGGGACGCCAGCACCGGCTCAGCACACGCGCGCGGAGCTCCGAACGTTCTTGCTACCTGATACCCCAAGCTTCCCCCTGCTCTTTCTCGCCCTCCTCCTCCTCCTCCTTCGCATCCTGCTCCTCCTCCTGCTGCTCCACCGCTTCCTCCACGTCCTTCCCCCTGTCCATCCACGCCGTCTTCCTCGTCCTCGTCGTCATCGTCTTCAGGGTCGGCGGCACCGGCCGTAAGGGCCTTCGCAATACGCGCGGAACTCCGAACGTGTTTGCTACCTGCTATATCGCATGGAGAGAACCATCTATCGAAGAACTGCTCCAGCCAACCCTGGCCGACTTTCCCAGCCAACCCCTCCCGCCGACGCTGGTTCGGGTCACCCTCCCCATGAGATGATGGCCAGTGTTGACATGATGGCCAGTGTTGACACGATGAGTAGGCTATGTGGTGCAAGCTATGTGGAGTAGGCTATGCTGTGAAGTATAGGTAGTGTGAGCTATGTGGTGCAAGCTATCTACTATACGGTGCGAGCTATGCGGTGTAAAATATGTGGTGTAATTGAATATGTGGTGATATGATTTGTTGGCTACATGTGCGCGTGAACACCTCCAATGGTCGTGGAACGTCCCACCCTCCTTGTCGAAACTTGTTGGCAAAAATCAACTGAGCGGCAAAAGAGACGATGACGGTGACAATATGGAATTCAAAACGACAGGTGTAAAAGATGGTGAAGTGCGCGCGCACAGAAATTGGACGAGGGCGACAAGATCGAAGATGACGATGCTGATGGCGGTGATGATGATGACGGCAACTATGGTGATGATGATGCTGGTGATGATGATGGCAATGATGGCGCTGGCGATGATGATGACGATTGTGTAAATGAGGATGAAGTGCACCGCATTTTCAGTGAAAGCGATTGAGGTGTTCGTGTGTATCTGAACATGCGTCTTGCAAACAAGAAAAACTTCGACGTGGTTGGAAGACTTCGACGTGAGCGCGCGGAGACGCGCGCATGGTCCGCATGGCATTGTTCGACATGGTTGGCGAGACCGCGATGTTTGTTGAACGTATTCGACCTGTGTACGCGTGTGCTCCGCATGGTCTTAGTAGAGAAGCGCAGTTTGAAACAATGACTGTCTGCGGATTTTAGGAGTGCGCACGCGCAGAATCCAGGCAACCTTTTGCTTAACAACTCACGACAGGTGTCGGCACGCATTCAATAGCTATGTCCCAAACTTGTCTGACGACAGAATAGTGAGCAATGAGGGGGGGCATGCCATTACTTGGCTTTAGAACGAACGAACGACCGTGAAACATACGGAAACGCGGAAAGAACACAATGCACGGAAGGTTGCAGATAAGCCCGGCCTCGAGAAGCGGGGTAGTTCTCCAAACAGCGCTTGCAATGTAGAGATCTTACTTCTGGAATGAAGAACTGGGCCTCCCTGGCGGTCTGGTGGCGATGTTGTCGCCGTCGCCGCCGGTCGTCTGGGCCTGGGCGTCGCCCTGGAGGCTACGTCGTCGCCGTCGCCGCCCAATCGCCGCCAATCGCCTCCCGTCGACTGGGCCTGTCTGTCGGTCTGGCGGTTATGATGTCGCCGTCGCCGCCCAGTCGCCGCCGCATCGCCGCCAGTCGTCTGGGCCTGTCTGCGGTCTGGCGGCTATGTTGTCGCCGTCGCCGCCCAGTCGCCGCCCCGTCGCCGCCAGTCGTCTGGGCCTGTGCGTCGCCTTGGCAGCTATGTTGTCGCCGTCGACGCCCAAACGCCGCCTCGTCGCCGCCAGTCGTCTGGCCCTGTCTGTCGGTCTGGCGGCTGCGTTGCCACCGTCGCCGCCCGCCCGGCGCCCAGGATTGCACAACGTAGATTGCGCCGAATACATTGCACCACAGGAACTGCACCACATATATTGCACCACATACATTGTACAACATCTCTCGCACCGCATAAAATGCAGCAAGTGGGTTGCACAACGTACTTTGCACCACGTAGGCTGCACAATATAGATTGCACCAAAAATATTGCACCATCTAGAATGCACATCCGAAATTGCACCACTCCTTTCTGAAAGAAAAATAGACTCGACCTCCCTCCAAGATTATCCGTCCCCCGCTTCGTATCGCAATTTACATACGATTCTGCCCAACCGTCGACTCGAAATATGAATTCGCATCATCCCAACCCAACCAGTGTCGCCCCCCCCCCCCGCCATCCTCTGCAACAGAATACTATGCGCGCGCCCTTGAGAATCAAACATCACAAATTTGCAGGACTCCTTGGCAACAAATGGGACGAAGTGCACACGCGCGCGTCGTCGCGCGCGCATGCCGAAGCCCATCACAAAACCATCGATTGTTTCTGGATTTTAAATAAAAGAAACCAACCAATCAACTTGCGAACGCGCTCTTGCGAATTCTTATATAAGAAACCGGAGGTTCTCATTATTCAAAAAGAAAAAACTCCTATCAGACGGGCTTCGCGCGCGCATGTCGAAATCGATCGAATGCCCTTGCGCGCGTGCCGTCGCGAAAACTTTTTTGCAACAGCGCGGGTCGACATGCGCGCGCATGCCGACATCCGTTAAAACCGTTGGTTTCGTTGAGATGTTAAAAACGAGTGCCCCGACCCCCCAAAAAAAAGACACACATGACTTTGCAACAGTGTTATCAAACAGACGCGCGCACGCGCTTCTGCGACTATGTTAAAAACAAGTTTTTTTCTTCAAACTGCTATTGCAATTATGCCAAACATGCCTCTCGCGCTGCATACTGAAATCGTTCGCACGCCCTTGCGCGCGTGCTGGGGCGGCACGACGCGTGTCAAATAATACCACGCGGGCCATTATCGCGCGTCGGCCGCGCACGCATGTCGAACTTCTTCCAACACCTTCATCACCGACGCGAAGACGCCGCCATCGTCGTTGGCATGACCGGCATCGGCGAGATGACTGGCCGTGCCGTCGTCGCTGTCCGCATCATCACCAGCATCGCTAATATAACGAATCACCGTGTCTACCGATGTTGACGTTGCCATGAAGCCGCGCCCGCCCAAGGCACCGACTTGCACTGAAATGCCCGCTGGGATGTGCCCAACGGTCGGCGCCACCGCGGCTGCGTCGGTCGAGCCACGTTAGCTGGCCGGCTGTCGCGGCCGCAGAGATGCACCAGCCAACGCCAAACACTCATCGCAATCGCCGACGCATGGGGTTTGCAAACCAAGTTGCGGGTGGGCCGGAGGGATGGTTGCGCGAGCAGTGGGGTGGACAACTTCGGCTTGAGCATTGGTGAATTGCACCACGTAGATTGCACCACTTAAGTATTGCACCACGCAACTTGCACAACATAGAGTGAAACGCCGAGTGTGCAACACATGTATTTCACAACATGTATTACACCACGGACAGAGCATAACCTATATTATCGCTTCTTGGAAAAAACTAGATGCTACCCCTCCCCGGGATCATCCGTAAGTTTTTTTCGCATTGCAATTTGCATACGATTCTGCCCGATCGTGCCACGCTGATCTCGACACCCCTGGTCATCCTCGCAATCCGTGTTCCAGAACCCGTTGCAACAGTAGGACGGAATGCACAGCGCGCGCTGTCGCGCGTGCGTGACGAAATCCTTCGAAAACGTTGGGCGCCGTGGGGGTTCCAAATCGATCTTCCAAGCAAATATAAAGCCAAATGTGTTCGCAAGAAAAATTTCCCCAAACAAAGTTTACGCGCGCGTTCGGCGAGTTATTTTTTGGGGGGGTTGATGAACAAAAAACATCTGTTTCGAACATGTACAATACGTGCTACCTACAGAAAAATCATCGCGCGATGTCGCAATAACTCTTTGTTAACAAATAAAAACATAGTGCGCACGCGAACGTCGTCGCGCGCGCATGCCGCAATCCGTCAAAAACCTTCGGTTTCGTGGAAGGGGATCAAAACTCAGTGTCCCGACACAATGTAAAAATATAGTTTCGCAACATCAATGTTCAAAAGCCCGGTGGTCGCTTTTTGAATGAATTATTAAGACAAGCGTGGGTGTTCTTTTCTCAACATGTTCATGACATTTTGTCAAACGGGCCTCCCGCGCCAAATGCCAGAATCACTCGAACGCCCTGGCGCGCGTGCTCGGGCGGCACGATCCGCGCCAAAAAACACCATGCAGGCCACTGTCGCGCATCGGCCGCGCGCGCATCTCGAACTCCTTTTCAAAACGGTCACCACCGACGCGAGGACGCCGTGATCGTCGCCGGCGTGATCAGCATCGGAGCCGTCACTGGCCGTGCCATCGCCGCTGTCATCATCGTCACCACCAACACCGCTACTATCGTCATCGTGTCAACCTGTTGTCGACGATGCCATGATACCGCGCCCGCCCAAGGCGCCGAGTGGCACTGAAATGCCCGCCGGGATGTGCCCAGCGGTCTGCGCAACCGTGGCCGCGTCGGTCGTGCAGATGCAACAGCCAGCGCAAAACACTCATCGCAATCGCCGCCGCATGGGGTTTGCAAACCAAGCTGCGGGTGGCTGGGTGGGATGCCTGCGCGAGCAGAGGGGTTGATAATTTACTGCGAACACACAAACGGATTGCACCACATAGATTGCACCGCATCGACTGTACCACAGATATTGCACATGCTGGCTCACATGTCTGGTTGGTGGAAAATAGAATCCACCTCGTTACGTATGCCAATATGTGTATATGGAGTTCGCTCTGAGTGTCGCAAACATGTAGTCTTCAATCGATAGTATGCAACTTATATCACAGGTTGCGCAGTCTGTCTGATGCAACAAGCGTGGTGCCGATCGAATGTGTAAGCTGCGTGGTACAAACTATGTGATGCAAGCTGTGCGGCACACGTTGCGGTGCACGCTATGTTGTGCAAGCTATGAGCAGCTATGTGGTGTTGGATATGGGGCGTTGACTATGTAATGTAAGCTACGTGCTGCAAGTTAATACGAATGCAAGCTCCTTGGTGCCAACTATCTCGTGAAGGCCACGTTAAGAGGCAACTAATGGGAGGTTCTCGTCGGGAAGATTCAGGAGGATTAAGCCCCATTTGGGAGCCTTTACGCTGGAAAGGGCCTCGGACTAAGCAAGATTAAGCGAGATTAAGCGGGATTAAGCCAGATGAAGCCGGAATCAGCGGGAACAAGCTGGATTAAGCCGGACTTCGGACCAGGGCGAAAACAGAACTTTACCTTCCGGGAGTTGCACCCGAAGCTACGTGGTGCAAACGATGTGGCGCAAGCCTGGCGAATCTGATGGCATGCGCCCACGACCAACCAGCGGGCGGCAGAGCTGTGAGGCATCGGCACACCTGCCCGGGCACACGAGGCGGCCCACGGGTGGCAACGGGGCGACCCATCAGCACAGCTGTGAAAGGGGCCCTGGGACACACACACATACATACACACAAAAACATGTTTTGATCCGCGGGTCGAGAACGCACCTCTTCCGGTCGAAGCTAAGCGGGCCGCGCACAGCTTGAATTGAAGAGAGGAAGGCAGAAGGAGGGGCCTCACATTAAGGCCAGGAGGGGGCAAAGCCCCGGAATCAGGCGGTGCCGAATACACACAAATACACGCTGGTCGGAAGATGTAGGTAAAAACATGAAGTGGGAAGGCGGATCAAGTAGAATGGGTTCAGGGCCTCCCAGAGAACAGCAAACCACATAACGAAACGTAGCGGCGGTTCTTCAAGTAGGAAGGCGCTTGAAGTAGATTCAGATCTGGGAAGCCAGAAATTCCTACTTTCAACGACCAGCGTGTAACAAGACTCCCCCGCATTTCCCCATCTTTTCGGGGTTCTTGTCTTCCCCCCGACATCCCATAGTCTCCCATATTCTGGGGAATCGGTGATTAATTGTGTCTGCGTGTTTGTCCCCTCTGGAACCCATCAGTCGGGCGTTGGCAGAACTGGGTTTAGTGGAACCTGGTTTAGTGATGTGTACCGGGGGGCGCCCCCCCCGCCCCGTTCCACTAACCGAAACTGCCGTCACCCGAAAATCACCAATTACGGCAAACCTGGTTTAGTGAATCTGGCCAATTGAGGGGCCCCAGGGCCCTACCACTAACCGGGTCCCCTTACCCGGGGTCCTGGCTATACCCGAATCAGGCCCGCGAAGCGCCCACGAGGCGCCCACGGGCGGCACCGTGGCGAGACCTCGGCAC
>CAUYUJ010018676.1:147500-160000 GCA_963575745.1 Prorocentrum cordatum | reverse complement strand
ATCGGCAGCCGAGTCGAATCGGCGGAAATCGGCAGGCTAGGCATGCCTCCAAGCAGAGATCGGAACCCGAATCGGAATGCCAAGCCGAGCCGAATCGGCAGCGGAGGCCATCGAAACCGAATCGAAGCGAACGGCATCGGAGGAGTCGAGATGAGCCCTGGAGCTAAATCGGGCGTGTCCTCTACGGGAGGAGTGTATTCAAACACAGTCCAACAAAAACAGTCTGGGGACGATGTTTGTCTCGTAGTCTTGAGTATGTGTTGGGCATTTGGGGGGGTCTCTTTTCTTTTTCGTCCCGTAGGAGCAGGAGGAGAAGGAGGAGGAGCAGGAGGAGGAGAAGGAGGAGGAGGAGGAGGAGGAGGACAAGAAGCTCCTCCCCCTGTGGGGGGAGGAGGAGGCTCCTCCCCCCGTAAGGGGGACATGCCCGACCCAACCCTGGAGGCGGCGGCACCGGGGGAGCCACGGGCCGCGCGGCCGGGGGCGGCGAGGGACGCCCCCGGGGCCGCCGCTCCTCGCCAGCCCTCGCCGAGGCCCGCGCGTCGCCGTCGTCGTCGTCGTCGTCGTCGTCGTCGTCGTCGGCGGCGGCGGCGTCGTCGTCGTCGTCGTCGTCGTCGTCGGCGTCGTCGTCGTCGTCGTCGTCGTCGTCGTCGTCGCGTCACCTCCCAGATCTCCGACGAGGTGCATCACGGGAGTGAGCGTGAGCCTCGGAGGACGAAGTGCACGAGCGACGATCGGGAACGGGTCTCACGTGAGATGACGTGGCGACCTTCCGCGGAGGCTCACGCAGGGCACCAGCGCGACACGCTACTTTGGAGACGAGGGCATTTACGCGCGACCTTACGCGGGCAGCTTACACTCCGGTGTCGGCGCAGACGACCCCCTTTTCTGCGTCGCTCACATGTCGGGGGGGCCCAAAGGTGGGGCAGGGGCAAATGTGGGGCTGGAGGGAAAATCGCTCCGAGCGTTGGCCCCTGGAAGAAGAAACCTCGTGAAAGGGAAGTATCCAGCAGGGCCCGCTCCCCAGCTCCACCTTGGGACAACCCCCCCTCTACAAACCCCCGAACATGAAGTGGATGAGAACAACAAAAACAAACTCAACCCTGGCGCCCGCGTGGTCGGATGAGCCCACGCACCCCGACGCTTCGAGGGAGGTCCAGATGGCCGCCAGAGCCTAGCGGCGCGCTCTAGGGGGGTGGCGCGATAGGGCGGCCTTCCAAGGCGGCTGGGGGCTTCTTGCGAGGCATGTTGATTCTTAGAAGCCTCCCCTGCTTCCCAGAAGCCCTCTTAGAAGCATCCAGGCGCTTCTGAGAAGGCCCTCGTCTTCCAAGAACGCCGCCCCCCTAACTAGCGCCACCCCCTCGCGCGCGCCGCTAAGAGCGCTCCTCGCGACCCAGAGGGCTGCGCAGCTGCGCAGGTTCAAGTATGGGACGGCGCGAAACGATGGGAGCACAAGAGCACATCGGTCCACGTCCGACTGAGGTGGGGGATCGGCCTGGGATCGACGATCCATCGCCGATCCATCGGCTGCAGGTCCACGCCGTCTGAGCGCATGCGCAAGTGCAGGCGTGAGATGCTGCCCCGTCGCGAGTGCTCCCTCACAAAATCATGGGGCATCGGCGACCGCTCGGTCGCGGCGAAGAGCAGCTTGGGCCCGCACATTGCCCCGTCTGGTGGCGCATCCATCCACAGAATCGCCCTGCCCGCTTCCGCAGCCTCGCCGTCGCCCTCCTCGCCCGCGTCTACACTGCTCCACCCCAAGCACCGTCCTCCTCCTCCATCCGCCCACCCGTCAAGCGCACGCCAACACGGGTCGAGGAACGTGCCCCCTGCCGCGCGGCGCCCGTGCCACCCGATGCGGCGACGGAACGCGCCGAATCTCGCGTGGAGGCGTGGCCCGTCGCTCATCCGCGCCTCAGTCCATTCGGCGGTGGACAAACCTCCCCTTTCGCAAACCTCCCCTTAGGGAAAACGGCCTGGGACCGAAACCGACGGACCTGGACCCGCAAAAACGACGGCCGCGACGCCCTCTCGCGACCCGAGAACGGCCAATCCCTCAATCGACGTGTCAGGGTAGGAGGTCTATCCACCTCCGATCCATGGCTGCCTTTCCTTGCACAAGAGCCCGCCCCTCACTATTCGTATTCATGCCCGTGATCGGCCCCGTTCTCCCCCCCACGTGGCCACGTCTCGATTCGCGCTGGCGCCGCGTGGGATTGAGACACTCCCAGGCGTTCCCAGACGGCGCCAGCGCGAATCGTGACGTGACCCGTCCCTCCCCCCTTCCCCCGGGTCACGCCCATCCTCGCCAGGGGATTGAACACCTGTCTCCCACCCCCCCTTCCCATCCACTGCACCCACTCCAGTCCTTCACCCCCCCCAGTACAGACACGGCCGCCTGGTACTCCCTGCGCGCGGACTTGTTCATGGAGTTGGGATTCGTGGACGCCGCAATCCGCCACGCACCCCGTATCTGGGCCATGGAGAGGAAGGGGGGCGGGACAGGCCACGCTTCGGGTGTGTGCACCATGCAGTGGGCACAAGAAAGGGGGCGAGGAGGGAGTGAAATGAGAAGAAAGAGGGTGGCGGCGGAGGCAGAGGGGAGAGGCAGTAGAAGGAGAAGAGGGGCTGGTATCAGGGAGCGGTGTCCAGATCCACCAAAGACATCCCCCCCGCGAGGAGCACGGGGACAGGGAAACACCGTGCGAGGCCTGGGCCCAGGACTGGGCAGGCCAGGCCAGGCGGAGCCCATAGAGGTTGTGACCTAATCGGGCGCCTGGCGCACTGGCATCGAGAGCAACGGAATGACGCACTACGGCCGGCATTGTTGTGCAATAGGGGAGGGGGCGGTGAAACGAGACCCTCGCCAGCGCACCTCTGAGGCCAGAAGGCTGCGACGAGGTGTACACCCCCTTCCGACTGCAATCCCCATCAGCGCCCACGCTGCCTTTCCAAAACTGATGGGGGCGGTTACCAGCGAGAAAGGGAGGTGTGCGGAAGAGGTGTCCACGCTACAATATTTAGCCTGCGGTGGCGGGGGGAACCTGGCATCGGGAGCCCCACATATGGCAACGGGTGCCCAGATCGATCAAAAACGTCCAACGCTGAAAACCCCACCCGCCTTTCAGGGCGCGGGTGGCTTAGAGCGCTTCCTCTTCCAAGCCCCCTTTCTGTGCATTCGGGGAAGGACTTATCACTGTTCCCTGTTAACAAACAGCCCCTCCCCCAGGCGACCCGCAGCCAACCCAGACCTAAGAGCCCCCACATCCCTTGTAGAAAACGAGTCCAAATGCACTTTACATCTGGCGCAAGCGCGGGCGCCCCACGAACACTTTGCATTGGTTTTTGACAGGGACGGCGGGGATGCCAGCATATTGCTTGCTGCGCGCAGGCCAACCATCCCTTTAACAAAAGCAATGCAAGCATACACTGTGGCTCTGGAGCATGCGCAAGGCTCTCATTTCTCTGAGCTCTCATCTCTTTCAACACTCCTCAAGAAGTTACAAAGTGTCCATCGGTTATTTTTGCGCTCTTTAGAAGAGCCGGCCTTCTCACATAATGCTCGGCACTTCGCTTCAGGAGGATTCGAGATCCTGAGCTCGTTGGGGCCAATGCCCAAAGCACCTGGGCTCCCTATAGGTTCCCCGTAGCTGGCGCACCCGGCGCGGCTGGAGCAGGTGGCACAGTTGGTGCACGTGGAGCATGTGCCGCACCTGGCACGCTTGGGCCTCCAAGATGACTGGTGCACCTGGAACCCGTGGCGCGCATGGCAGGTGTGGCGCTCCTAAGCGATCTGCTGACACTCGGGTGCTAGTTATGTGTTGGGAGGGCGGGTGGGAGTGAGCTAGACGGCCTGCCATCTAGGAAGGTACCTTGACCCCTTCCCCAACACCCTCCTCTAAGCTTGGATGGGGGGGTTCGCGACCGAGTGGAGCTTTCAAAATGGCCCAAGGTGGCTCCGAGGGAGCCTCCGGACGCCGAAGGTGACCTCTGAGATGGCTCAAGATGGCGTCGCGCCGGCTCCGAGAGGCTCCAGGACCGCCTCTATGACGGATCAAAATGGTCACAAAACCTTCACAAGAAACCACCGAACAGCCCAAAACCTGCAAACACCCGAATGAAATCAATGTAAATTGCCTTCTCGCCTTTCCGCTTCCGTGATTCCTGATGGTGGCCCCAACAAGGCCCGAGGGAGCCCCAAGAGGAGCCCAAGAGGGTCCCAAAACAGTCTCAAAAGCGCTCGAAGAAGGGGTCAAGCGGCGATTTCAGGGGCTCTAGAGGGGCGAGACTAATTGACCCCCCCTTCTTTGATCGAACCCCTCTAACATGGAGGCCCCGAAATGGCCCCCAAGACTCCAGAAAGTGCCCCAAGAAGGCCCGAAGAGGCGCCCAGGAGGCCCCCAAAGGCCCCCGAGACTCCCCAAGAGGCTCCCAAGAGACCCCCAAAACGATCCAAGAGGCTCCTCCGAGGCACCCAAGACGCTCCAAACGGAACGCCAAGAGGCCCCAAAGACGCCACATGAGGACTGCGAGAAACTGAGTTTTCGCAAAGGAGCTAGGATGCCTCATGGCCACAAGAAGAATTGGCACGCCGCTCGATATATCGCAATCGGCTGTGCTCATGCACGCGGACGTGCCGTCATCGCGGTCGTGGATCCCTAGTGAGATGGAACATCAGTTCAGAGCGGCAACTTTGATAGATACTCGGCACGCCACCGAGTAACGCAGACCATGAGAGCATGAGAAAACATTAGCATCAGGTATTAGAAACAAGACGAGGAGCATGCGACAGGTGATACAATTAAACAAACTCGCTCCCCGTGAAGTAGTCAGCGGCTCAACAACCTCGACAGCACAGCCGGCGACGACGAGCAAGCACAGACTCGAACACCCTCCTCACTCCGCATCGCGCGGGTGCGGGTTGGCCCGGCCGCGCTGGCAGCTGTTGCTGAAGTCACTGCAGGCGGCCTCATCCCTTCTGGTATCGTTGAAAGTTACTAGCGCCATTGGACGCTGGTAAAGCCAATCTGCTGTCCCAGATCCCTCGGCCACAAATATCTTTCATTTGGACACCTCGGTCGAAACCCAAAGGTGGGCGCTGTTGATGTCGTGACTCGGTGCGGCACAGAAACATCACTGGCTGTCCAAACTCGCTGGATGCACGACCTTGCCGAACACACTGAAGCCATCGTACTGTGTTCGGTGTGCCCCAGGCGGGAGACTGACCGAGCGCGCGTCGGATCGAGCCGCATCGGTACGGGGCATCGGATCGGCAGCGCCGGGATGATGCACAACAGCGACATTCGGGTCGGGCGAAAGGGGGGGATAGCAAAGGGGGGGGTTGAGAATCGGCTCACGTAGCTGACTTTCCCAGCGCCTCCCAGCGCCGGAGGCGCCCATGTATCGAGGAATGGACCCCTCGGTGGGGCCGAAACCAGCTGCATGCAGCAAATTTCGTAACCCCCCCTTTCCCAATCCCCCCCTTTCGTCCGGCCCGAGACATGCAAAGCGTCGGGCCGCATCGGATCGACGGAAACCGGCATGAGCCAAACGGGTGCCGAGGGACACGGGCGCTGGACCCTGCGGCACTGCCCGACGACCAGAGTGTCGGCTTGAAACGTCTTCGGACCGCCACGGGGCCCGTGGAGGGCCCCGTGAGCCCGAGAGCGACGAGAAACTTCAGGACCCGCTTCCTCAATTTGGACGCCCGAAATGGGTATGGAAAGAATGGGCACAATGCCCAACAACAAATGTTGTTCCAAACCAACAGCGGCCGCTGTTGGGCAGGCGGCCGGCTGTCTCGAATGGACACGGGCCGCGGCGGCGTGGACAGCGAGTCCTGATCAAAATGAACAAGATTCGCTGTTCGGCATTGTACTCCAGCTTTCTTAATAAAAGGGAGGGGGTCTGGACCCTCCAAGACAAGCAATTTAAGACCCCACCCCCGTGGGAGAACCCTCCAGAACATCGTCCCCAGACCCCCCCCCCCAGGCCCTCCAAGATAGCCTGGAAAAGACCCCCTCCGAAATGAGACCCCCCCTCCGTTTATTACGAAATCTGGAGTACCCATTTCGGGCGTCCAGACGCAAGACCCGCTCTCTCCACGGCGAAGAACAATCGGCATCGAGCCGCATCGGCCCCGACTCGAGATCGGATCGGAGCGGGCCCTCGCAGGGGGGCCGCGCTCTCCCTCCCCGGCGCTCGGGTTAGGACTCGGATCGGGAGCGGCAAAGAGGGGGGTGTCCAAGAGGGGGGGGTGCAAATCATGACCGGCGGCATGTGCGCGCCCCAGCGGGGGGGCCAGGGACGTAGTGAAATAAGAAGGAACGCCATGACATCTGGGGAGATATCATGGCCCCGGCCATGATAGCCACCTCCCCTTTATCATCACCCCCCTCTTTTCCGCCCCCGATCGGATCCCCGGCGGGCGCTGGCGACCAGCCCCGCACCCGGGGAACGCTCTCAGCGAGGCGCAGCTGCTGGCACGAGTCCCGAGCCGAGAGAAACTACAGGAACCCGACGACATCCAATGAACAACAAACTGCACAAACGCAAACTTTCGGAACTCCGCGCGAACGTCTTGGACCGACCCTGGGCCGCCCAGCGCCGATCGAAAAAATCCGCGCGGAACTCCGAACATTTATTGTTATGCCGCTTTGTCGTCCTAGGGGCCTTCAAGTTGTCCGAGTAGATAAGATTGGAGGATTGCACCGCGTCGCCGATGCATCGGCGACGCATCGGCGACGTCGGCGTTGCATCGACGACGCCAGGCGTGGAGAAATTGGGGCCCCACACCGAGCCACGTCGCCGATACATCGGCGATGGACGCGATCCTCCGACCTCATCTACTCGGACCCCATCTAGGAGGCCTGGACTTAGATCGGGCATGTCCCCCTACAGGCGGATGTTAGACGGAAAATGAAAACTAGCCAAAAGATGCTCAAACATAGTCAAAAATAGTCGAAAAATCGTCCCCGGATTATTTCTTGACTATTCTTGAATGTTTCCTCTTGTAGAGGGACATGCCCGACTTAAGCCTGGACCCCTTCGACTCCAGGAACAGACGAAAACGCCGGAGCGCCCCCGCCGAATTCGCTGCGAACCCGTCGGGTCGAGACTGACCCCAGCGGGGCCGCGGGGCGCAGGGCACCTGCAGCACGAGCCCACCCGCGCGCTCCACGCGCTTCTTCTCGTCGATGCGCGCCGGCTTGTGGTCCTGCCGCGCGCCGCTCCGCCCAGCGCCCAGCGACGACATCGGGCGTCTCGAGAACATCGGGGCAGAAACTCCTCATCTCATGTCGGGCGAAAGGGGGGGATAGCAAAGGGGGGGGTTGAGAATCAGCTCACGTAGCTGATTTTCCCGGCGCCTGCTGGCGCCGGAGGCGGCTATGTATCGAGGAATGGGCCCCTCGGTGAGACCGAAACCAGCTGCATGCAGCAAATTTCGTAACCCCCCTTTCCCAATCCCCCCCTTTCGCCCGGCCCGATCATCGTGGTCGGCCTCTTGGGTCCCTCACCGGGCATCGGGGCCGTCGCAAAAAAGAGACTCGCGATGCCATAGCCAGACCCAAGGAAATGGGCCGAGACGAACGCAAGATGAGGAGCACATCGGATGAGGATGATGAGGATGAACACAGTCGGCGCGCTGACCAAAGGAGTCCTAAAATGAGGAACGAGGCCCCCTTTGTCCGTACGCAAAGCTTCGATCTCCCACCGGAAACCTGGGGAACACCTAAGGCGAACTGTGAACCAGCTAAGGAACCATGAGCCCCTCCCAAAAGACAAAGGGGTCCCTCTTCAGCGCCCCGACTGTGAGGAATCTGCGAGGGACGGCGGGTCCGCATGATGTATATCGGGCGCCGCGGCTGGGCCTCCTCCTCCTCCTCCTCCTCTTCTTCCTCCTCCTCCTCCTCCGCCTCCTGCTCCTCCCAATCAGAATCCTGTTGGAGGATCGGATCGAGCAAAACCATTGGGAAAAATCGCAAAAACAAGCAACAACCATCCTGGGGAACTTCCTGGGGGGGAGAGGGGGGGGGAGTTGCCCAGGATTTGGTTCCCCGTATCCTAAGATGGGGTTATTGTTATTACTTGGACGCCTCCTACTTCTCCTCCTTCTCATTCTCCTCCTCATTCTCCTCCTCATACCCAGACTTACTCATACACAGACTTACTCACACTCAGATTTACTCATACCCAGACTTACTCAGACACAGAATTACTCATACTCAGACCTACTCCTACTCAGACTTACTCATGCTGAGACTCACGCGCACCCCGTTCGCGGCCGTTTTGTGGGGATGGCTCAAGCGGTTTGCCTATGTTCTGTCCCAACATCCTTCGCTTTCGGAGCAGATTTGGAGGATGTCTCGAGCGAGGCGCTCATTTTCACGTCCCTAAGGGGAGCCACCGAAAGGTATTGCACGGTCCCGTTCGTGGCCGTTTTGTGTGAATTTCTCAAGCGGTTTGCTAGTGTTCTGTCCCAACATCCTTCGCTTTCGGAGCAGATTTGGAGGATGTCTCGAGCGAGGCGCTCATTTGCACGTCCCTAAGGGGAGCCGCCGAGGGGTTTTGCACGGTCACGTTCGCGGCCGTTTTGTGGGGATGTCTCAAGCGGTTTGCTTATTTTCTGTCTCAACATCCTTCGCTTTCGGAGCAGATTTGGAGGATGTCTCAAGCGAGGCGCTCATTTTCACCCCCCTTGTTGGGCCAGATTTTGAGGATGTCTCGATCGGTGGCTCCAGGAGGCCCCAGGAGACCACTTGAGGTCCCAGGAGGCATCAGGAGGCCACAGAAAGACTCAAGAGGCCACAGGATGTCCCAAGAGGCTCTAGGAGGCCCCAGGAAGCCACAGGAGGCCCCAGGAGGCCAGAAGCGCCAGGAGGCCTCGGAAGGCAACAGGAGGCCCCGAGAGGCCCAAGGAGCAGGAGGCCTCAGAAGGCAACAGGAGTGGCTCCCATCCCATGTGTTTCACGTATGCTCCTATAGATTGGGCCTCACCTGGAGCACGAATCCTTGTTGTTATACGTATGTTTCTATGGTGTGCCCTTCTCCTGTGTACTTCTGTTCCTATAGGGCCTCTCCTGGGACACGGGTCCTTGGTGTTTTACGTGTGTTCCTATAGATTGCCCCCTTATCCTGTGGCTCAACTCCGCAATGTTTTATGTACGTTTGTTGCTATGGATTGGGCCTCTCCTGGGGCACGGCTCCTCCCTATGAGGTCCCAGGAGGCCCCAAGAGACTCCTGGAGGCCCCAGGAATCCCCAGTAGGTTTCAAAAAGGCCCCAGGAGGTCCCAGGCTCATGCGCAGAGACGCGCTCGTACTACTGAGGCTCATTCACGCTCCACTTCATTCTCAGTTATAGTCATGACCAGACAATCACAACTGAAACCCGCTTATATTCGAAAACCCTTGCGCCCAGACACTCACGGCGGACAGGTCAATGCGAATAGACACAAACTTACTCATAGTCAGACCTACTCATACTCAGATCTACTCCTACTCAGACCTACGCATGCTGAGACTCACTTATACCCAGACTAACTCATACTCAGAATTGCGGGGCGCTGGTTTCAGCACCCCCAGTAGGAGCCACCAAGGATGATTTCACGGTCCCGTTCGCGGCCGTTTTGTGGGGATGTCTCAAGCCGTTTGATTGTTTTCTCTCTCAACATCCTTGGCTACCAGAGTAAAGTGTGCGGATGTCTCAGGCGGGGCGCTGGTTTCAGCCCCCCCAGGGGGAGCCGCCAAGAGTGTTTTCAAGGCGCTGTTCGTGGCCGTTCTGTGGGGCTGTCTCAACATGGTATGCGCATGTTGCGTTGCATGGCTAGACGCGCATTCCAAGATCCCACTGACAGTTTCCCTTTTGTTGAACAAACAAGTGCACATATGGGGATCTCCACGCAATGAGTAATTGTTGTTTAAATTGGTTTGCTTCAGTATGCCCCGTAAAGGGGATTCTGATGGGGAGGAGACGGGAAAGGAGTTCTGGAGTTCTGGATATAACGACTAGTGCGGGAACGCTCTACACCAGGAGACCTCAACCTTCCTGGCTTGCTCAGCCTTGCTATAGGTAGTTGGCCATAAATTACGTGATCTTCGGTCTACATGCTCTACCCGGTTGCCTTGAATTCTGTCGGGGCACGCCTGGGCTACATTAGCGAGCTGTTGAGCTGCGTAAAACCGGCAAGTTGTGCAAAACCAGACCCCCTGCCCCGCGTGATACTTCATTTGATGGCTCGGATGCGGAAAACCTCTTCCAATATGTACCCGCTGCCCTGGGGGAGGCTCGAAAACAGAGCCATTCACATTCACAATTCAAGACAAGGTCAAAACACTGCGTGCTAAGCCATGCGGTTTGTTTAACCTTAGTGGTCGACCCCTTACAAATTACACACCCACGAGGGTCCTGAGGGCTGACAGAATTTTGAAATCGAAACAAGGCGCACACAGCAGGGGCAGGCGGGCGCACGGCGGCAGCCTTTTCCTCGCGTCGACCTTTTCCTGTCTGTGCACGCTCTTGGTCCTCTGCCCTCATGCCCCCCAGCTGGCTCTGGGGGATACGCACCCCCACGAGGTAGGCCATGTGCTCGACCTGGTGAAACCTCACCCTCGTATCCTGCGAAATGCGCGCCAGCTCGGCCCCGACTCCTGCCAACCTGTCAGCTGCAGAATTCCCCTTGATCAGCTCAGGGGCCGTGCGTTCTGACTGATCTAGCGCATCCTGATGCGAATGAACGAAAAAGGGCTGCGCGCTTCAGCGAAGGCCTTCTGGTGAGTATATGCTTGATCTTCCACCAGAGATCTGCATCGGGGCCTTCGGACTTTTCATATCTGAAAGCGTGCCATCCAAGTGTCACCGCCTCGTTGTCTGTCACAAACACGGCGTGTCCGTCGGCTCCTTCAAGAAACCAAAGTAGGGCCTGTAGCCCTCCTCGTGCGACCACCTGCCGCCGACCTGGGAATGCCCCCCACGTCCCGTAGTCCATGTCAGAGATGACATTGAGGCCGGCAAGCACAGCCAAGCCGACCCCCATTCGTCTGAGGATCGGATGCGCCGAATCAGCTCCGCCGCTCGCATCTCCGAATCCGAAGAGCGGGCAGCTGATACTTCCGAATCCAAAACAACTCTTTCCGAATTGAAAACCTGAGGTCTGCCGGCTAGCCTCGCGGGGTGGCACCTCCACCGCCAACCACGGTGCAAGGTTCAAACCCATTGTCCAAAAAACAACTCTCGGCTTCACCGCGTGCCAGTGCCTTGCAAACTGGATGATCTGTCATGACAAAAAATGCAATGTCCTGCTGCATGTCCATCACGCCCCCGAACTCGATGCAATGCCGTCTCCTTGACCCTGCGGCATCGCACACGTATCGCGGACACCACTTGCTTAGTTCGTGTCTGGCGGCGTCTCCTTGGCCACGCCGCCCCGACAGCTACTCGCAACAGGAGGCCAGCTAGTCTACGTCCTTCGGGTGCCTGCTGTAAATGTCGCAGTAGCCGCCGATATGATAAAGTACAAATACCCTGTTCCACGCCATTGCCTTCAAAATGTTTGGATGCGTGCTGCAACAGCTCATGTCTCACACTTGCCTCGAATTCACCAAACGACGCAGCTGGTACATCCAAATCCTCAAAACCTGTCAAGGCCTCTGTGTTGAATTCCCGACTGTGCTCGGCTCCAGTACCATCAAATGGTGTGTTGAAGCATGTCGGTGCACGGGGGCCCCACCCTGCTTGCAAAAAAATGTAACAATGCTTTGCGGCCCTCGAATGGCTCGTCTCTCCGAAAACACCGTGTAGCTGATGCCTGTAGGCACAAGCCGCCTGAGCTCCTTGTCGTTCCAATCGGCTGCATAACTGAAAAACGGCGCGCGACCGCTAGAAACGTGAGAACCTTGCGATGCATGGAAGCGTGCTTGACCGTTGGCGCCGTCGTGCAGCGCCTGGCTCGCCGTGCGCCTCCGACTAGATCTCCTCGGAGGTATCCAGCCTGGTCTGCCACGCGAAGAGCATGCCCTCGTGCGCGAACTCGCCGAACAACGATCCTCGCATCCTTCGCGCTCGTACAGAAAGGACCACACTCTTGGAGGCCATAGAAAGACCTGCTTCTCGCATGGCCTCGCACGTGTCGACCAGGCAGTTGGTGAGCTCATTGATGACCGACTTCCTGGATCCTTTGACTGGCTGGCTCAGATCGTCAATCCACGCCCTCTGTGGCATGCCGATGTGCACTGTGGTGAGCCGATGCGTGATATAATACGCCGTGCACTTGGCAAAGCGTTCGCCAGGCCGTAGTCCTTGGACAATTGATCACCAAGGCGAAAAAAGGGCTCGGAATATGCGCCAGCTTGCCTCAAACAGCGAGGCGACATACATCGCAACATCTCCAATCCCAAGATCTCAGCTGGAAGGTTCAATCTGACTGCCACCCGCCCTAGGCGGAGCCACCCGATGAAACCATAAAATTGCCCGGCATCTAATGAACAATTGCCATGGTGTGTCTTG
>CAUYUJ010018676.1:32500-142500 GCA_963575745.1 Prorocentrum cordatum | reverse complement strand
AAGCTATACCGTGCTCGTCATCGTTACTTCGCTTCCTGGTGAATTCTAATACTTGGTACCAGGCAACTCCACACTCAACTCCCTTCCCTGGTTAAAACATGAAGGCGGCTAGCCACTGACTGGACTCGGTAATATCATTTGAATCCTCAAGAAAAGCGCTAGGTGGGAGCTGTCTTCATTTAGAACCCAGGAGTCGCCTGCTGGGGTCATACACTCACTGGGGCAGCTCCAGCCGAGGTGCAGCAGAGAGACCTGGAAGCTGACATTGTGCCCCTCACCCAGCTCCGGCACTTACGAACTCGATTCAAAGAAAATTGCCAAGCCGCTTCAACCTTTGACATGAGGGCTGGGCGTTTCGAGAGACGATCCAGACACGTGGCGACAAGGCGTCGGATGTGGACCTGCACTGGGTTCTACCCGTACCGAAAGACAACCGAATCGCCGAAGTGGCAAAATCCCTGGGCCACTAACCAGACTGCGAGCAGTCGCACTGCGCCTGAGCCGGGCCAGCCTACTTGGGCTGATAGACCTCTGCGGCCAACATCGCCTTGCGGTAGGCGCTCGTGAAGAACAGCTTGGGCCGACGCTTATCGCTACTGGTGAAACATTTGATTCGCCCTGCTGCCTCCTTTGCAAAACCTGCCTTATATCAGCTCGGTTGAACGTCTCCGCAAAGAAGTGGTGCCGTGTCCTATGTCCGCACATCTGCTAGAGCCGTGCCTGCTGCTTCCTGGGTGAGATGCTTCCTCAGAGAAACATGGGGAACGAGGAAAACGCATTTGGGAACCACACGCTGACACTGGGACCCAGCTAGGCCTCGGACAAGGGTTCGGACCACCACTAGACAGAACCACATGAAGGTGCTTTGGCTGCCGAACATGCGGAAAGCCGTATCAGCAATCCATTGACGAAGGTGCAGAGCACTGCTAATATTAAGCGTATAGAGAAGCATTATACAGGCACGCTCGGGAGAGAGATACTGTAACGAGGAGGCGGAGGAGGATCCGTACGAAGAAATGTGCAGTTTCGCGGGAGGAAGTGTTAGTTAGAACAAGGCATAAGAGAGGATTGTGGAGGGAGGAAGGCTTTAAACGATTAGGGCTTGAGCTGCATTCCAGGAGATGTGAAGAGGGGACCTCAGAGGGGAGAGACGAAAAGGATGAGAAAGAGGAGGAGCGGCATGAGGAGTATGCGACTGATCGAGTCTGGGAGGCGGTGATGTTGAATGGCAGACCTCCTCATCTCGAGACTTCTCTGGGCTAGTTACACGCAAGAGCGACCATGGACTAGGGCTACCTTCAATGCGCGGATTGCCGATAGCTGGATGCGGTGCGACAACAACGGCTTGCAATCCTGGGCTTGCCCCCCCGCCCCTTCCCACATGGCCGCGCACCAAACGTCACTCTGGCGAATTTGGACGTCCGAAATGGGCGCGGAACAAATGGGTACAATGCCAAACAACCAGCGCTGTCCAAAACCAACAGCGACCGCTGTTGGGCAGGGGGCCCTCTGTCTCAAATGGACACAGGCCGCGGCGCCGAGGACAGCGAGTCCTGTTCAAAATGCACAGTAACTGCTGCTGGGCATTGTACCCATTCTTTCCGTACCAATTGCGTTCGTGCGCAGCGAAGGGACACTCTTACGTGCAGCCTATTCTCGCTGCCGGTCCTCCGAGACGGGCACGGCCACGCCAGCGCGGCACAGCACGGCGCGGGAGTCGCCGAGGTTGGCCACCACCAGCCTTGCGCGCAGCACGCTGCACGGGGGGCCCTCCCTCGCCCCGGGGCAGCCTCTACCGAGAGACGCCGCCATCTCGCTACGGCCTCAATGCACGGCCCAGGGCCCGGAACTTTGGAAGGCGGCTGCTAAACAAGAAACCCGGTACTGCCAGAGCTGCTGCTCTTGGCCCGAGGTGCCCCACGCCTTGCGCTCGACTCTGGAGCCCCATGGGGCCCTGTGGGTCGCGTAACGGGTACTCCGGAGGACATCTAAGCGGCGCGCACGAGGGGGTGGAGGGAGGGGGGAGGGCTTCTTAGAAGGAGGCTGCTTCTCAGAAGGCGCCGGCCTTACATCTATAGAGAAGTCCCCCGGCTTCTAAGAAGCAGGGGTGCTTCTAATAGGGGGCCACATGCGAACCCTACCCCTACCCCCCACGATTTTTGAGGGAGAGGGTGGGGTTCACTTCGCTCGGGAGCTCCCGAACGAAGTGAACCCCACCCTCTCCCTCAGAAATCGGGAGCGAAACGGCATCGGGAGCGAAACGGCATCCACCGCCACCACCGAGCCTCCCGCAATCCCAATGCTGGGCTCCAGGTCTTGGTGGAGGGCAAGCTTCTGCAAGGCTGGGAGGCCGCATCCACAGACGCCTGGGTACAAGGAGATAGCGCGACCAGATCAAGAGGATGCACGGCAAGGATGCAAGGCCCTCGGACGCCTCAAGCGAAGCCGAAGCTGGACGCATGCGCCCCATGGTCGAGGGTCAGGACGGCCGAGAGGCAAGGGCGCAAGGGCCCCTTTCGGCTAGCTTTGCTTATCCTTCATGGCCCTGGCTGGCTGCAATGAAGCCTGCACTTGCTCACCCCCATCCCGGAAGAGGACCGCGCTGCCTGGGGAGACTCCACGAGGTCGCAGCACGCAGGGGCCCGGCCCGGTCTCCCAGGAGGCCCGCCCGCAGGGAGGCAGCCGAGCGGAGCGCGTGCCCGCGCGAGAGCAATGCCTGCAGGGCTGCTGCCCTGGGATCCCGACCCGGCCCTCGTCTGGCTCCTTCTTTCGGTCCTTCTGCTGGTGCAGCACATCATCCCCCCTGCCTCCTCCACCCGCCCCCCTGCAACCCCCTCCCATTCCCTCCTCCTCCTCCTCCTCCTCCTCCTCCTCCTCCTCATTCTCCTTTCCTCCTCGTCCTCCTCCTGCTCCTGCTCATGCTCCTCCTCCTCCTCCTCCTCCTCCTCCTCCTCCTCCTCCTCCTCCTCCTCACCTCTCGTCATTCTGCTCTCCTGCTCGTCCTCATCCTCCTCATGCTGCCTTCGATCCCAGGACGCGCAGGGCAGGATGCGAGGCGAGAGGACCAGGGGAACAGCCGCTGGCGGTCGGGCTGTCCTACATGAGTCTAAGCATCAAACCTCCATATATTCCTGAAGCGCGAATGACGGAGGCGATAAAGCGACAGCCTCTAACCCCCAGGCCTGTCTTGGACGACCAGTTGGACCTCCGAAATTGTTGGCGACATGGCGACGGGGGGCAGCACTGCCCGTGGACATGGACAGCAGGGGTGCGCCCCGTGGCGTGCCAGCGCTCTGACAGGTCGGCGGCGCGCGCGGCTTACGAGCGCAGGCCCGGAGCGCGCGGCGAGGGAGGAGTAAGAGGCGAGGGAGGACTGACGAGGAGGAAGAGGACGATGAGGAGGAGGAGGAACAAGACACCAGGGAGGGTCAAGGAGTAGGATGAGCAATGGGGAGGACGAGGAGGAACTGGGGGAGGAGGAAACGGGGGGGCGGAAGAAAAAGAGGGCGAGAACCTGGACCTGCAACAAACGGGGTGCGCCCCGCGAGCCGCGCGAGGGCCTCAGGGCCGTGCCCAGCTTCGGGTTGCCGTGGAGCAGCGCCGACACGCACGTGGAGCCCACCAGCTGGCAGCTCTTGCGCTCAGACTACGGCGCGCGGGGAGGGGGAATGAGGAGGTCGTGGCATCCCCAGGATTGCGAGGCCGGCCCACCCCACCCATACGTTGTGGTTGGGGGGGGGAGGGGGCGTGCTGCCTGGTGCTCCAGATGTGGAGCTTTCGGGACCCTCCGACCCAATCATTTAACAGGGGGGTGCCACTCTCACCCTCGTCATAAGCACGCGACTGCAAGAACCTCGTGATGCTCAGAGCTGGCGCGGACCCGTCCACTCGCAAGGAGCACGGCCAGCGTGTGCGAATCGATAGGCAGGGCCTCCCCGTCGTGTCGTGTCGTGCTGTCGCCGCCTCCTCTTTTCGCTGGCAGCTACGACATCACCGACAGGCGCGCCCAGCCTCTTCTTTTGTGGTTCTCTCTCTCATTCTCTCTCACGGTCTGCGCGTCGCTCATCGAGGGATGCACAACTTCAAATCCGAAAGAGGAGGAGGAGGAGGAGGAGGAGGAGGATGAGGAGGAGGAGGATGAGAAGGAGGAGGAGAAGGTAAAGAGGAGGAGGAGGAGGAGGAGGAGGAGGAGGAGGAGCAGGAGCAGGAGGAGGAGGAGGAGGAGAAACAGAAGGACTTCCCGCTGCGAACGCCTCGCCCTCCTCCGCGTCGCCCCCGCTGCTCCCGCCCCCGCCCTGGCCCCGTGGCCCTGCCCCCTGCCCCTTCCCCGTGCCCCTGCCGACTGCCGCCCCCCCCCCTCGTCCTCGTCGTCCTCGTCGTCCTCCCGCTCCCCTCGTCCTCGTCGTCCTCGTCGTCCTCGTCGTCCTCGTCGTCCTCCCGCTCCCCTCCTACAGCCAAAAGCCCTAATATGGACGCGCGGCAGGGAGGGACGCAAGACCCTTGGAAGCCGAAGTTGGGATTGCTGGGGCTGCGGACGGCGAAAATTCTCAAGGACGCAAGAGCAAGGAAGAGCAAGGACGCAAGGGTACCCTGAGCAGAGTCGCGCGTCCTTGTTAGGGTTTTTGACTGTATCTCCATCGTCCCGCGAGGCTTCGCGGCTGAACGAGGTGAGCCCCCGGGAGGAACGGAGCGTGTCACGGGGGGGAGGTCAGGGGAGACTGGCCATCGCTCGGACGTCCATTCCCTGCGTTTTTTTTGGTTTCGTGCGTGGTTGTTCCGCCAAACGATCAAGGATGCTCCTCGATGGTCCTCGCCGAATGAACCATGCACACGTCCGAGCGATGCCAAGGAGAGGGGTCGGCCCAGAGGACCGTGACGGAAAGGGGACGTGAAGAAGGGAGGGGGAAGAGGCAAGCTAGGTGCGCTCGCGTCATATCTGACGTCCTACCCCTCCCTCCCACCATCCCTTACCATGGCGCTGCTTTTCTCTATCCGCGGACGCGTGTCGTAGCGGACCTGTGGCTCCGCGCGCGCGTGCGTAGTGGGTGGTTGTGCGCGTGCGTGCGTGCGTGTGTGCGTGGTTGCGTGGTTGTGGTGGTGGTGGTGGTGGTGGTGGTGGTGGTGGTGGCTGGTGGTGGTGGTGGTGGTGGTGGTGGTGGTGCTGGTGGTGGTGCTGGTGGTGGTGCTGGTGGTGGTGCGGCGCGGTGGTGGCGGGCGGATGGGCGCGCGAGACAGAGGCCCGCGCTGGGGTGAGAACGCCATCCTGAACGACGGAGGCCAAACACCGATCCGAAAATGAGGCCCACGCTGCAGCGGGAGCACGATTCGGAACGATTCGGGAGCAGAAATGAGGCCGGCGCCTCAGCGAGAGCAGCATTTTGAACAACAAAACACAAGCGAAAACCCGTTTCCCGGGAATCCTGTGTAAAAAACAATACGCGGGGGGGTGTCGGATATCTTCGGGACGCAATCAGGGGAAGTGGGAGAGTATTTCATATTGTGTAATTGTAGAACGGAGGGGAAGGCAAGACGGGAGGATTGGAAAGGGGGCTGAGCAACCTTGAGGTAACTAATTAGAGAGATCATGAGGGCACGAGGGGGGAGGGGAGGCAGGTCTGGATGAGGGCGAGCAGGCTTTCTCACGACGACGTAGAAACTCGATGACAAAATGTGTGCGGCCAACAGCGCGCCTCGCACTCACTCCCGAGCGGCCCTGGCGGGGAAGCGTGGGGCTCACCCGCAGGAAGCCACGCTACGCGAGGACTCAGAGGGGGGGCGTCCGCGAGGCGAAGACGAACCGCCACCCAAATACAGGCGGTGGGGGAGATTGGGCTTTTCATAGGGAGGCAAAAAATGGCATAAACATAAAAACTCGGAGGTCCGCGCGGATTTCTCGGATCGGCGCTGGACCCCCCTCCCCGGCGCGCGGAGGCGCGCCAGGGGCGGCGCCGGAGGCGCCGCCGGGGGGCCCCAGCGCCGAGCCGAGA
Source organism: Prorocentrum cordatum (assembly GCA_963575745.1). Classification (NCBI taxonomy): domain Eukaryota; class Dinophyceae; order Prorocentrales; family Prorocentraceae; genus Prorocentrum; species Prorocentrum cordatum. The sequence continues at coordinate 136,513 of CAUYUJ010018676.1, read as the reverse complement.
AATCCGCACGGACCTCCGAGTTGTTATGTTCATGTCACCTGTTGTTCCCCTCTTCAGCCCTGGGAGAGGCCGGCAACCTCACGAAGGGGGCAGGGCGGAGGGGCAGCAGGCGTCAGCACGAGGCAGCAGGGCAGCGCGGCGAGGCAGCAGATCCCGCGGCGCCACGGCGGCGGCGGTCACAGCAGGCCAGGTCGAGTTCGGACGAACGAGCCTGCACACACACACAAACACACACACACAAACACACAAACACACACAAACACACAAACACACACAAACACACACAAACACACACAAACACACACAAACACACACACACAAACACCCACACACACACAAACACACACACACAACACACACACACAACATACACACACACACACACGCACAACACACACGCACACATTTTCCAATCCAGCGGGGGCCCAGCGGCAAAAACGGGTGACGAGCAGACGCGGAAAAGCCGGAAGAGGAGGCGGCGGAGGGGGAGGAGGAAGGAGGGGGACAAAAAGAGCGCCCGGCGAGCGGTCGGGACAACGGCTGCCCAGGGCAGCCGCCGCGAAGCTAATTCCACCTAATTAGCCCGGCGCCGCCGCACCCCTAGTCGGAGGGGGCCCGGGCGCGCCGCCAAGCGGCAGGGTGAAAGAGCCACAGCGAGTGCGGAGGCGGGGCACACTGAGTCCGATTGCGAACTCGCGCTGCACATGGGGGGCCTGGATGAAAGCAGGCGCGCGCGCAGAAACACGCGAGACCGCGCACGCACACGGAAGACGCCCAGGAGGCCGCGCAGGTGCAGACAGACAGAAAGACACACACACACACGACCAACAACAATTAAGCACGCAGACAACACACACGAGCACACATACGTAAGCACTTCTCTCACTCCAAGGCCATGCGTGTTCTGAACACCCCGACCCCGACGTTGTGTTGATCAACGTTCCTCGCATGGTCGTGGCAATCCAAATCACACGGACGGACTCCCATCACCGTCCCCATTCGCCCCCTCCTCATCTATGCACCGACCCCCTCCCGTCCTCTCTCATCAACCCCCTCCTCTCTACTCCAGTCCCTCCACATTCGTGCCCCCCTCACCCCAACCTCCACGCCTTCCCCCTCCAACCCCCCCCACTCACCATTCCCTCCCCCGCCCCCTCCCCCTAGCCCTGCCCCTGCTTTCATCCCCGTCCCTCCCCCCCATCTCCGCCTCGTCCCTGCCCCGCTGCCCCTGCCCCGTTGCCCCCCTCCACCCCCCGCTGCCGGGACCTCCCGGCTCTCCCCGCTTCCCGCCCGCAGCGACTCGCGCCGCGCAGCGTGCCCGGCGCGGCCAGGGGGCGGCACCATGCTCAGGATCTCCTGCCCGGGAAGACCGTAACAGCAGCACACTTTTTTTACCATCGCAGCGGAGCCCAGCGGCGAGAGGGGGAAGACGACGGGGAGAAATGCGCTCATTTTTATGACTACGTCCTTGCGTTTTGCCTTTCCACGCAAAAATGGGCCCAAATACATGGTGAGGGGAGGGACGTTCAATTAACGCCGGCGCTCGCCCCCCCCCCCGTCAGGCGCCCCCCCCGCCAGCGTTCGTTTGAGCGCGGTGGCGCCACTGGACTATATGCGTAAAGAACGACATGGATTCACGGACACAACGCTGCGCCTTCAAGCCGAAATGGCTAAATCCTAGTAGCCAAAGTGGTATCGAAACATCCTCACAGCTAACATCCTGGGCCGGAATATGCTGACCCACTCTCCAAAAACTACAGACAGAATACCTTCACCCATCTGCCTACCACTGCAGCCCACATCCGCCGGCCCTGTCGGCGTGTGGAAGACGCTGTCGTCGTCGCCGTCAGCCACAAGGACATTGAGGAACGCGTAGTTCACTCGAACGGAAGCCCCTTCCCTTTGGTCCCCTCCCCGGTGGGGTGGGGGCCAAGGGGGTTTGGGGGCGGGGGGGTCCTGGGTCAGCATACTGCCCACCCCTGGTCCTGGGGGGCCGTCGTCGTCAGGCGCAGGAAAACGAGAAACGCCGAAACGCCACACGGAACGAAACCCCTTCCTTTTCATCGCCTCCCCGCGGGGAGGGGGGAGGCCGGAGGGCGGGGGGCCCGGGCCAGAATGCCGCCCCCCCCGGTCCCGGGAGGTCCCGGGGGGCATCGCCAGCCGGGGTCCAGGACAATGTCTGGCATACAGGATCGGCGGCACTAGCCGTAAAGCCTTCCCAAACTCCTCGCCCTCCTGCCCAAAACTGCACCTCGAATATCCATACTGACCCGCGTTACCCTGCAACCCGAGTCACCCACCCGCCTGAAACGACAACCCAAACATCCTCGCCCACCGACCTAAGACTACAACCCAAATATCGTGACGCACCCGTCTAAAGCTGCAATCCAAATGTCTCTACCCACCCGCCGGACCTTACAATGCAACCCACACATCCTCATCCACCCACCTACGATTACAACCAGCATAGCCTCATGTAACGCGGATGAGATGACCGTAGCGCCCCGCAACCGCAGATAAGAGTAAAGAAGTGGCGGGGTCGTCTGCAGCCTGCGGGGCTCTGAAGAAGCCCGCTGCAGGCGCCTGCCTTCTGTCACACAGGACGCAACAAGCCCGCCGCAGGCGCAGATTCTGTTCGTCAAAGCAATGTAGGTGGGTCGCAAGTGCGTCGCAGGTGGGTAGCGGGGGGTGCGTCACGGGTGGGTCGCGGGGTGGGTCGCGGGGTGGGTCTCAGAGGTGTCGCGGGGCGGGGGACGACGATAACAACCAAGAACAACAAGCAGAATCTGGACCACGGAATGCAAGTTCAACCACGCACCCAGGGATGGTGTAAGACCGTTCGGACCCCTCTGACCATCTAGCGGCACTCGCGAGTTCATACAGTTAGCCAGTCTGACTGTCTCTCTGTCAGGGCTGCGCCAATACACTGCCAATTCGACCATTATTACTATTCTGACTGCTGCTCGTACTCCCAATGCTACCGCCGCTTTCCACTGCGCGGACGGTAGATTGGGGCGTGTTGAGATGCCTGTTGGCTGTTGGGCAGGATTTCAGTCGGCGTCTAGGGCCGACCCTCCCTTGCCGTCGCTCGGACACCCAGTTCCCGTGCATGTTTCGGTTTCGTGCGTGTTTTTTGTTGCTCGATGGTGCAGGATGATCCTCCATGGTTCTCGTCGAGAAAAAATGCACACGTCCGAGCGGTGCCAAGCTCCACTCTCTGCACACAAGAGGTGACACATCACCTCGCTGCCTGCCGCCGCCCTGCGCGCACCCTGGCCGCAAAACGCGGCCCCGACATGCACCAGCACGGCTGCAGGCTGCCCCGACACTCCACGCCGCTGAATAAAAACATCCCCCCTCCAAGCTGCCCCGCCCTGCCTGGCGTGGTCCCACATATGTTCTGCATCCCACTGCTGATACCGCAGAGAGAGCACGGTGGACGAGAGGGAGAAGGACCCCAAGCGTTCACACAGAAGCTGATCGCTGCCAGCAGCCGCAAGATGGGCAGAGACGGCTGCTCAGGGCGCGGAAGTCCTTGTCGGTCTGGACAAACGCCTCGCCGCGGAGACATGCGGGACACGTGCGCGCCACCCGCCCTCTCCCGCCACATGCTGCCTCCCGTTCTGCCCAGCGACATGGTGACCCAACCCCGACTTTGTAGGTTCGACGGGACACACGCGCACACATTGGGGCCCCACACGGGGATGCACGATGGGGGAGCGCCCATCCTTGCCAGGAGCAGGAGAGCCCAGAATCGAATCGATGAGTCAGATCGGCGATCGAAATGAATCGGATCGGCGGAAATCGGCAGCCGAGTCGGGAGAAGCGAATCGGCGGAAATCGGCAGGCTGGTAAACCTCCGTGGAAAAATACAAACCCAAATCGGAATCCAAAGTCGAATCGAGTCGGAATCTGAAACCATTGACATCGAATCGAATCGAATAGGAGGAATCGAAACGAGCCCTGCAGGGGTGCGTCCGAGTAGTCCCCTGGGGGTGTATCCCCGCGTCCTCCCTCGTTTCCAAGCCGCCGGGATCTCCTGGGAGAAGCTTGACCTCTGGCGGCTGCTCGGGACGGTTGGGGCCCCTGGCGAGGCGGAGCTGCTGGAACGCACCCCGAGGCAGTGAAGCCAGCGAAGAGCGACGAACAACGCCAGAACACTTCGGACCTCTCACTAGCATTATGCTTGTCCCATCGTACTTAAGGACCACATCCCAGAAATAATGTCGAGCACCCAGCAAAGTATCGAACCACCGTCGAACGAGTATCGCCTCCCAGGGCCCAACACGTGAAAACCCTCCAGCTTCGACGCCTTCCTGGTGCTCGAGACTCTTTCTGGTGGTCGAGGCTGAAGTAGGCAGGAACATCATAACACTGGCAGCTGAGCAGGCGAGAGCGGAGAGCACATACGAACAGAGCGCAGCGCCGCCAAATCTGCCAGGAGGAGGAGGAGGAGGAGGAGGAGGAGGAGGAGGGGGAGGAGGAGGAGGAGGAGGCAGGAGGAGGAGGAGGAGAGGGGAGGGGGAGGAGGAGAGGAGGGGAGGAGCGGGAGGAGGAGGAGGAGGAGGAGGAGGAGGAGGAGGAGGAGGAGGAGGAGGAGTTGAGCCGCTGGCGAAAGCACCTGGACGTCTGAGCAAGTGCCGCTGGCACCCCGTCCGCGGGCGCCCGCCGCCGGCGCGCGGCGCGCGCGCCCTCTGCGTGCGGACGCGCCGCGCTGCCGCAGATCCTCCGCGGGCCGCCTGCAGGCCCAACGACGCCCCTGCTCGCCCTGACCCCCTCCCGCTTCTCCGTCCCCCTCGTGCTCCAGATTTCGTAAGAAAGGGAGGTGGGTCTCATTGCGGGGGGGGGGGGTCTTTTCCAGGCTATCTTGGAGGGCCTGGGGGGGGGCCTGGGGACGATGTTCTGGAGGGTTCTCCCACGGGGGAGGTCTGAAATGGCTTGTCTTGGAGGGTCCAGACCCCCTCCCTTTTACTACGAAATCTGGAGTATTTCTCTCGGCGGTGGACACGCCTCCCTTGAGCAAGCCACCCTTCAGTCAGGAACGGCCCAGGACCGAAACCGACGGAGCTAGACCCGCAGCACTCACGGCCGTGACGCCCTCTCGCGAGCCGAAAAGGCCAATTCACCAAGCGCCGTGTCAGGGTAGGAGGTCTATCAACCTCCGATTCTTCGCACCGCCCCCCCGTCCCCACCATAATTACCCTCGTCCTGACCCCTACCGTCGCCCGCCACGCGCTGTGTCACCCTCCTTTCCTTGCCCTCCTCGTCGTCCCCTTCCTCCCCCGCTCGCACGGATTCCTTGGATCGGCGCTGGACCCACCTCCCTGGCGCGCGGAGCGCCAGGGGGCGGCGCTGGAGGCGCCGTCATGGAGGTCCAGCGCCGACCAAAGATATCCGCGCGGACCTCCCGCAGCTTACTGTGTCACTGCGGTTGCTCCTCTTCGACTTCCCCTCTCTTTACCCCCCCCCCCGCTCTTGTGCCAGAGCTTCGCAACGCCGCGGCGTTTTGCCTGCGGCATCGATGAAGGCACCTGGAGGGCGCCCGCGAGGTCCCCGCTGCTCCAAAGAGACATAAAAAACAGGGCTAGGATCGGGATAAATCGCTCCAGAGCGTTCCGGAGCGCTCTCAGAGCGTTCCGGAACGCTCTGGAGCGGCCGCGGCGCCCAATACATCCTGCAAACCCGCCGATTCTCAGAGATTTCGAGTTATCCCGATCCGATCTTGTCCCGATCTTCGTGTCGTTTCAAAACATCTAGGGGCGTCCTCCGAAGCCCCAGTCTCGCGGGATCTGCAGTCCGGCCCATGAGGCCTCCAGCCAACCCTCCGATCGCAAGTCCGCACGGCCCTGGGCAAGGTGGGCTATCGGGCCCCCGTCGGCGATCAGTGGGCGACCTGGTGTCGATGCATCCCCCCCTGAGCCCACCGCCCATCCCCGCCAACGTTCCCCCTGACGTGACATCCCCCTCCCCCACCACTCCCCTCGGGGATCTTCTGACCCAGGTCGATCCAGATCCAGACACAGGTCAATCAGGCCTTGCAGAATCCTGCAAGATCCTGCACCCAAGCCCGGGCCAATGCGAAGGCTCCTGCAAGATCCTGCAAGAACCTGCACCCAAACCCGGGTCAATGCGCCCCTGGCCCTGCAGGATCCTGCAAGATCTGGCGCTCTGGCTGACCCCCGTCTGCGTTGATCGGGTCGGGCGAAAGGGGGGGATAGCAAAGGGGGAGTTTGAGAATCAGCTCATTTAGCTGATTTTCCCGGCGCCTCCCGGCGCCGGGAGCGGCCATGTATCGAGGAATGGGCCCCTCGGTGGGGCCGAAACCAGCTGCATGCAGCAAATTTCGTAACCCCCCCTTTCCCAATCCCCCCCTTTCGCCCGACCCGAATTGACCCCCGTCTCAAGGCTCTCGATCCCCCTCCTCCCCGCCCCGGCCAGGCGCGCAGGCTGCCCGCCACGGGGCCTCCTTGATGGCGCCCTTGATCTTCTCGTCCCTGGACGCGGGCTGCACCTGGGAGGCCGGCGCCCCAGAAGGGCGGCGGATTTTTTGATTGCCTGCTCGTTGAGGCAACTAGCCTGTCGAGTTACGGTGGCGCTGCGGCTAGCGATGCAACTGAAATAGTGAGATCGCACGGGCACCTAAGGCGGGGGGCGGCGCGATGCACGTGAAATAGTGAGGGCGGCGAGGGGAGGGAGGCGGTGAAGAAGTCGAAGGGGTCCGGAGGGAGGCGGGTCCGCACGTATACCTCGCCGCCCTCGGCCTCCCCGGGGGCCCTCCCTGGGCCCCAGGACCGTCAAGGGACGACTCGGGAGGAAGAGATGGCCATTAGCGGCGCGCAGAGGGGGGGGAGGAGGAGGGGGGAAGGCTTCTCAGAAGCACCCCTGCTTCTTAGAAGGCCCCCGCCTTTCGTCTATAGAGAAGGCCAGCGCCTTCCAAGAAGCAGGGGTGACTCTCAGAAGCCTTCCCCCCTCCTCCTACCCCCCTCTGCGCGTGGCCGAGGTCACAGTGGTGGAGGCCAGAAAGGCCAGGACCCGCTCCTCTCGGGCCCCGCCCCGCCTGCTGCCCGCCCGGGTGGGAGGCGGGGGCGGGAGGACAGGAACCGGAGGAAGAAGGGCACCGCCACCGCGGGCGCGAGGAGTCCTCGTGGATTGCAAAAAAACCGAAGGATTGCAAAAAGGATTGCAAAAAAAACCCTTCGTTTTTTTTGCAATCCTGTTTTTTTTGTTGCAATCCTTCGTTTTTTGCAATGTTTTGCGGTCCTCGTGGTGGCGTGGTCCCGGCGGGGGGTCCTCCCCGCTCGAGATGTCCGCCAGCCCGAGCGCTCGGGGGGAGGGGGGCCGGCAGGGGTCCCCCCCCTGCTCGAGACGCCCGCCGCTGCCGCGGGGAGCCAGCGGGGGGCCTCCCCGCTCGAGGCAGCCTCCCCGCAGTGGCGCGAGGAGCCAGCGAAGGATTGCAAAAAAAAACCCTTCGGGTTTTTTTGCAATCCTGTTTTTTTTTGCAATCCTTCGTTTTTTTTTGCAATCCTGGGTTTTTTTGCAATCCTGTTTTTTTTTGCAATCCGGTTTTTTTGTGCAATCCTTCGGTCGGCCCGTCTCATGAGGATGCGCGATGAGGATGCCGGGGCCTCGGACGCCCCTTGCGGAGCGCTCCGAGCGGGGCGGCGGGCAACGGAGGCGGCGCAAGGATGGACCGAGGAGGCAGCGATGCGAGGGTTCCCCCCCTGGGAAGGCTGCCCATCCTTACTGTGCGGGCTGGCTGTGGGGGGCCTCCCCGCTCCAGACGTCCGCCGTCCCCGGCTCCAGGGGGTGGCGCCCCTGGCGGTGGTGGCGCCCCCTGCCTCTCCTCGTCGTGTTGGGGGGGGGGGGGGCGGCGGGTCCAGACGACGCCGAGCAGCAGCGGGAAGGGGCGGCGGGGGGGGGACTGTAGCGGGAAACAATTGGTGGACACTCCCCCGCTCCCCCAGACTCAAAGCTGGCACGCGCGGGGAAGCTTGCGGTCGAGGTGCAACTCATCAGACCCACCGCCAACTTTGAACATTTGGGGGGGATGGGGGAGGCGTTGACCGATGAATGTGGCATGCGTGCTCGCTATTGTTTCCGAGGCCTGGATGGGGGCATAAGCAGACGGGACCCTTCTCTCCTCACCCCGCCTCGTCTTGCGGGGCCCACTGGGGGCCTCAATTTGGTCGCGGTGGTGTGCGTCTGTCAAGCAGTGGGAAACTAAGATCTCCCAAGACGACTGCACTGACCGTTGTGGGCGTCGCTCGTGCCGTGTGAGTCTTGCCTTACTCCTTTATGACACTATTGAGCAAGCCGATGGTCTTATGTATTGTCGTGTTTGCAATCCGTTCTCAGGACCCGAAGTGCTGGGTCTGCCAAAAAGCACGTATCGCTAAGAAGGTGAGCGTGTATTATTGTTATTCGTTTTGTGATTGTTCGTATCATTAATATTCGAATTACTTTGATTATTATTGGCATTGTGAGTATTATTATTCGGTGTTTCGACATTGGGCGGAAAGGGGGGGAGGGGGGGGGTCTGGCTCCAGACCGCTGCTTAGCGAGGGGTTTCAAGAGTTCGACGGCTGCAATAGTGCAAGAGTGCTGCCTCTGGGGGAGACTCCACACGCCCGGAACAGGCGCCAAACAAACACAGCCAAGATCTACTCCAAGGGGGTGGAGGGGAACAGGGGTTTAGGGGGCCCGCGCCGATCGGCAAACCGATGAAATACAAAACGACCACGAGAAAGCTCAAGATGCATGCTGCTCTCCTCCGCCACGGCGGGACCCCGGCGGATCGTCGAATATATCTCAGCCGAGCGCTCCTCGAGCCTCCTCGTCACGCCCCCGTCGGTGGGTGTGTGGCGACCCCCAGCTCCCGACCCCGTGGGGTTCTCGGCTTGACCGCGGACTTTGGTCCCGGGCTCGGGCATAGACGATAGGGGGGGCGTGCATGCTGTGGAGGTGCGCCTGGGTCTCCCAGGGGTGTACCCCCGAGTGCGCTTTGCTTGTTTTTGTTGGGAATTCGCCGGCTGGGGGGCAAAGCAGCGCCTGCGATCCTCCTCCCCACTCCTCCCCTTGCGTCTCTTCCTCCTCCTCTTCCTCCTCCTCCTCCTCCTCCTCCTCCTCATCCTCATCATCATCATCATCATCATCATCATCATCATCATCATCATCATCATCATCATCATCAGCATCATCATCATCATCATCAGCATCATCATCATCATCTTCCTCCCCCCTCCTCCTCCTCCTCCTCCTCCTTCTCCTCCTCCTCATCATCATCATCATCATCATCACCATCACCATCACCATCATCACCACCACCATCATCAGCATCATCATCAGCATCATCATCATCCTCATCCTCATCCTCATCCTCATCCTTATCATCCTTATCATCCTCCTCCTCCTCATAATCATCATCATCATCAGCAGCATCATCATCAGCGTCATCCTCGTCATCCTCATTATCATCATCATCATCATCAGCATCATCATCATTATCATCATCAGCATCATCAGCATCATTATCATCATCATCAGCATCCTCCTCCTCCTCCTCGAGGCACCACATCGATCTCACTATCGATCTCACGATCGATCTCACTCAACGGGACACCACGGAACACCACGGAACGCCTGTCGATCTCACTATCGATCTCACTATCGATCTCACTCAACGAGACACCACGGGACACCACGGGACACCTCGGGGCACTACATCGATCTCACGATCGATCTCACTATCGATCTCACGATCGATCTCACCCTACGGGACACCACGGTACACCACGGGACACCGCCGGGACACCGCGGGCCCACTCCCAGCCACCGGCGGACGGGACACCACGGGACACCGGCGGGACACCGCGGGCCCAGTCCCAGTCCCAGCCACCGGCTGCTGGGCACCCGGACTTTCGCTCCTACTTCGGCCTAGCTACAGGAGGACCACGCGCAGCTTCGCCTCGCCCGCACGCGCGACGCGAGCACGGAACCGCAACCGAGTTCCCGGTGGGGGGTCTCCGTTTCACTGCGATCTCACCCCCCCAAACTCCGACCTAAGGATGCTGAGAAAAACCATCTCGCGGCCACCATCCGCGACATTACTTTTGGCGCGCCCCGTCACCGCGCATCAGCAGGCGGTGGGAGTTGCCAGAGCACCAGCGCGAGCAGGGAGGCAACGACGCAGCATCACCCCCATCCCGCTAGCCTTCCAGATTCCTCAGGCCAACCCTCGCGGAAGGATATGAAGAACGTGCGAGGATCCTGGAGCTTCGCTGCCTCTTGCTGCTCACGGCAGCGACGGCCCAATTCCTGGGCTCACGTCGGGCGTGTCCCCCCTACAGGGGGATTTTGGGCGAAAAATAGAGATTCTCAAACAATACCCCAAAATGGCAAGCAAAACAATGCTCAAAAAATAGTCCCCAGACTATTTTTGGAGTATTGTTTGACTATGTTTGGGGTATTGTTTATTTTTCGTCGAAGATCCCCCTCCAGGGGGACACGCCCGACCTAATCCTGGGCGTGCGAAGCCCACGAAACGCTGTTGCAGAACAGTGCGCACAGCTCCTCTGGCAGCCTGCCAGCCCAAGAGGAAAGCGGCGACACAAACACGGCAGCGGAGAGGCAGGGGCCCGCGCGCGCCCCGAGGAGCCAAGGAAAGCCCGCAGCGTGAACGACGCGCGAGGAGGATGCGGAGGCCCCGGCCGGCCAAGCCGCCACGCTGCGAGCGGGGCGCGGCCAGCGAGAGCGGCCCCAGCCACGGGCCGCAGACGAAGGATGCCAGGGGTCGATCTGGAGAGTCGCTCACGCTGCCTGTGCGGGTCGGCTGTGCTCCTCCGCAGGGGGCGCCTGCTTCTGCCTGAACTGCTGCATGATGTTCTTGTGCAGCTGCTTCGCCGCGTGGTCCGCGACCTCCGCTGGACGACGGAGAGGAGCCAAGAAATCCGAGCGGAACTCCGAAAGCTTATGTTGATGCTGACTTTTCTTCTTCGAATCCTCCTCCCCTCTCTCGCCTGACACTCCTGTCCTCATTCACCTCATCCCTCACCCTCGCCGTCGTACCTTGGCGTTCTGTGCGCTCGACAGGGGGACGATGGGATGTGGAGGTCAGGCTCAATAGGTTATATCTGATGACAGGCCAGTGCAGAGAATGACAAGTACGGCGGCGAGGGTGAGGGGGGAGTCGGAGGGTGGAAGGAGAAGAGGAAGGGGAGAAGAAGAGTAGGACGATGAAGGAGGGGGTGGGGGAAGAGGAGGGGGGAGGAGACGGACGGGGAATACGCAGGGGAATGAGGTCGATCATGGAGGATACAAGAGGAGGGGGACAGAAAATGCCGCCAGATACAAAAGAGGCGCGAACGGATTCCGAAAGCGAGGGCAAGGCGGACGCCAGAAATTCCGCCGCGCCGACAGATGCAGAACACTCAGCGAAGATGCCGACGCCGGCGCAGCGCTGCCGAGATGCGACGGCCGTCGACGACTTCAACGACTTCGACACCGACGCCTGCAGGGTGAGGGCGAGGGAAATGCGATAGAAAGAGAGAGAGAGAGAGAGAGAGAAAAAAAAAAGAGAAGGACGATGGGAGAGAGAAGGAACGAAGGACAGGGACGAAAAGGGAGGGTGATCAGGACGAAGGAGGGGGAAACTGCAAAAGGAACGCCTGGTAGGGGTGCCAGAAAAATGGGTGCGATGCCCAACAGCAAACGTTGTCCAAAACCGACGGCGGCCGCCGTTGGGCAGGCGACCTTATCGAATGGACAACGTCCGTGGCGACTCCGACAGCGAAGCGTGCCCAGTGGACAGAGGACCTCTGCCAATCTCCGACCCAATTCATTCCGTACAAATTTCGGTCCGATATTCCAATCCATTCCGGTCCACTGCAATTTCGGTCCCAATCATTCCCGGCTTTGGACAAACCTCCCTTTATGGAAATTGCCTGGGACCGAAACCGACGGACCTGGACCCGCAAGAATGACGGCCGCGACGCCCTCTCGCGAACCGAAAACGGCCAATTCCTTCATTGACGTGTCAAGGTAGGGGGGTAGGAGGTCTGTCGACCCGATTCATGCCGATTCATTCCGACAGAGGAGGAGGAGCGGTGGGTTGATGTCCCGAGGCAAGGAAGGGACGGGCGAGCAGCGCGGAGGTGGTCCTCCGGCCCTCCCTGCCATAAGGGGACAGCTCCTCCCCGTCTTGCCACCAAACGCGTCGGGTAGTGCGGGCCGAAGACGTCGCCAGAGACTTCACTCACAACTTGCAGCGGAGGCCAGTCCGCGAGAAACCTTCCACAGGAAACCCGACCCTGAGACCCCAGGAAGTCCGTTGATTTTGGGTGTGGGAACGTCACGCCGTCCATCGCACAACCACCGAAGCCTAAGAAACCCACGGCACCCTAGAGGCAAGCAGGGTGTTTCTTGGCATGGACCATGATCAGGGGGACGTAAGACCTGGATACAGGGGACTCGGAAATCCCCGACGAAGTCGTCAACAAAAATGACGAGGCCGAGCCTGCATTTTGACGAGGCCTCCCGCTGCAGACATCCCACGAAACTCCTCCTCGTCAAAATCCGAGGCGCGGTCGTCAAAAAACGATGGCGAACCCGAGTCCTGGCAAACCCGGGTCTTACGCTCCCCCGACATGAGAAGCACAGCTGGTCGTTTTCCAAATTCGCCTCTTGCGTTGCGTCGCACACGCACACACTCGTCAGGAAGGCTTGCGACGGTCGCACGGACGGAGGGCGGGTCGCTTTCAGAATGAGGCTAACCTTTTCGCGCCGCGCATGGCTTATCTGGGTAGTCGAAGCCAATCTGGCGCCAATCTGGCAGGCCCAATCTGGCAAACGGGGGCAATCTGGCGAGGGAGCCAACGCGAATCCAGTCTGGCGAATAACCCAAATCATCCAGTTTGGCAGGGCCAGATTGGCCCTTGGGGCCCAATCCAATCTGACAGTCTGGCCTTCGACTACCCAGTTATACAGAAACGAAGCGGTGACATGGAGGGAGAGCGGTTCCTGTTCACAACGGAGCTCTCGCCGGAGCGCCGCCCGCAGTCGTCCCAAAAGCCTGCACCAACTACTGCACGGATGGAGGCACGGCTGCTTCTCGGAATGGGTTGTCGCCCGAGCTGCCCCCCAGACTAACAAAAACAACGCTTGTAATAGGTTTTGGGCAGGGACCGACCGTCCCGACAATGTTCTTAGAACATAAACCCCAATGTGTTAAAACAAAACAGTCCCAGCCAGAAATGGTCTAAGAACATGTCGTGGGAACCACAACAAGTTCTTAGAACATTGTTTGGTGGGGCTATAGGCGAGCTGGGACGCTTCGCCACTGCTTGAGACTTTGCAACAGCTACACGGATGGAGGCCGGCTCGTTTTCAACACGGGGCTGTAACCCCAGCTTTTTCTGAGCACTGTTTAGTGTGGAGGGCTCAGTGTGAAATCCATGTGGGCTTTCGCACCTCGAAGAAAAGGCCGTCTCGTGACCCACCTTTTGCCGATTCTAGCCTCGGGAATCCGTCGAGACGGCACTTCAGAGATTTCACCCTCTGCCCTCCACCCAAAGTCGGGGGCGGCAACGAGGGGGGTGTCCAAGAGGGGGGGGTGCAAGTCATGACCGGCGGCATGTGCGCGGCCCAGCGGGGGGGCCAGGGACGTAATGAAATAAGAAGAGGCGCCATGAAATCCGGGGAAATATCATGGCCCCCACCATGATATCCACCCCCCCCTAGTCATCATCCCCCTCTTTTCCGTCCCCGACAAAGAAAATGCTAGTTGTGTGTTGTTGTTGTTGTTGTTGTTGTTGCTGTTGTTGTTGATTATGTTGTTGTTGCTGCTGTTGTTGTGGTTTGTTTGTTGCATGGTCTTTTTTTTAATATATGCACATACATATATGTATATATGTATATCTAACAGCGTGTGGAGTCGTGCAGCAGCTGTGCTGCTGCAGGGCGGTCCCTCCTCGAAGGCGGACCTCTCGCCCAGGGCATCCGAAAAACAAAAGGCAGCGCGACCAGACGCCAGAACACCTATGTGCAGCAGCTGCGCGGATGGAGGGTGGTGCCTCTTCGGGATCCTGCTGCTGCTCCTCCTCCTCCTCCTCCCCTCCTCCTCCTCTCCTCGTCCTCCTCCTCCTCCTCCTCCTCCTCCTCCTCCTCTTCCTCCTCCTCCTCCTCCTCCTCATCCCCCTCCTCCTCCTCCTCCTCCTCCTCCTCCTCCTCTTCCCCCTCATCCTCAGCACCTCCTCCTCCCCCTCCTCCTCTGCGTTTCCTCCTCCTCATCCTCCTCCTCCTCCAGGGGAGCCCAGAGTCGAATCGGTAGGTCGGAGCGGCGATCGCATTGTTTCGGATCGGCGGAAATCGGCAGCCGAGTCGGGAGGAGTCGGACAGGCGGCGATCGGCAGGCCAGTATGCGTCCGATGAGAGACCGGAACCCAAATCGGAATCCGAAATCGGATCGGATCGGAATCGGAATCCGTCGAATCGAATCGAAACGAGCCCTGCAAGATGGGGATCCTGCGTGAGACCTCATCAGATCTGGCGGCCAGGAATCATGAGCATGCCCACTGATTACGCGCATGAGGGGCGGTGCCCTTTCAAAACAGGACTCGCGCTGGACAAGTCGTTGACGTGGAACGCTCGGATCCTACCTTGTCGCATTCCTGTTGGAATGCTCGCAAGTTGCAGGCCTTTGCCTTCAGAACTACCAAGTGAATTGCAAGCTCAAAATTTAGGGGTGCTCGTCTTTGAGAGAGCGTGATCCACCGCCGCCTTACTGTGGAAAATTCCCCCCCTTCCTCCCAAGCCGGGGGGGTCCCCCCCCCACTTCCGAAAATCCCCCCCCCACTTCCCCTGGCAAACCCCCCCCCCCTCCAGAAAACCGAGGGGGATCACTACCGGTTCGAATCCCCCCCCCTCCTCCTCGAAAACCGGGGGGGGTCAGTACCGGTTCGACCCCCCCTCCCCCGGAATACCACAGGAAGGTCACTACCGGATCGAACCCACCCCATCCCTTCCCCTTCGAAAACCGGAGGGGGTCACTACCGGTTCGAACCCCCCCCCTCCCCCTCGAAAACCGGAGGGGGTCACTACTGGTTCGAATCCCCCCCCCCCCATCCTCCTCGAAAGCCGGAACACTACCGGTTCGAACCCCTCCCCCCCCACCCTCACCGCCAGCAAACGCCTCCTGCTCCCTACCACCGTCCGCACCACATCCACCACTGCTGTTCCCAGCACCACTGTACTCACCACCACTGTTCCCACTGGTTCCACGACCGTCCCTACTGTCCCCACCAGTGCCCCCACCACTGTCGCACTGTCCCCACTGTCCCCACCACTGTTCCCACCACGGTTCCGCTCTCCCCACTTTCTCCACGGCCCCAACCACTGCCCGACTATCCCCACTATCCCCACTGTCCCACTGTCTTCTCCGCTGTCCAACTGAGCTGTCCCACTGTTCCCGCCACTGTCCCCACTGTCCCCACCAGTGTCCCCACTGTACCTCTGTCCCATTGTCCCACCGCCGTCATGGCCACCGCCCTCACCACTGTCCCCACCACCACTGTACCCTACACTGTACCACGGTTTCCACCACATTCCCACTGTCCCCACACCACCGTCCCCACAACCACCGTCCCCACCACTGTCCCTCTGTCCCCACTGTTCCCACCATTGTCCCCGCTGTCCCCGCCAGTGCCCCCACCAGTGTGTCAATGTCCACACTCTCTCCACCAGTGTCCCACCACGGTCCCACTCTCCTCACTTTCCCCACGGTCCCCACCACTGTCCCACTGTCCTCACTGTACCCACTACTGTCCCACTGTCGCCGCCGCTGTCCCACTGTGCTGTCCCAGCGTCCCCACTGTCCCCATCACTGTCCCACTGTCCCTACTGTCCCCACCACTGTCCCCACCGTGCTACTGTCCCACCACTGTCCCCACCACCGCCTTCACCACTCTCCCCACCACTACCGTCCCCACCACTGTCCCACTGTCCCCACCACTGTCCCCACTGTCCCCTCGCCACTGTCCCCACCACCACCGTCCCCACCACTGTCCGCCCCCCCCCCGGTTTTCGAGGAGGAGGGGGGGGGGGTCGAAGAAGCAGTACTGACCCCACCCCCCGTTTTTCGAGGGCGGGGGGGGGTCCAACCGGTAGTGACCCCCCCCCTTTTCATGATGGACTCAGAGGGGGGGGCCTGGAAGACACATCTAAAAATCTGTTTGAGTTGCTCATTTCCGCAGCGGCAGCTGCATTCGGAAGGACCGCATGGTATCTAGAATGCCTCCCTGAATCAAATGTGTTTTGCAGCGCTTTCGTACAGAACATTAGATACGAACATATATTTATATATAGATATATGTTTCAACATTTAATACGTTTAGACACGATGTCTTACGTTTTTTTAGGTACGGGAGGTATGTGTTTCCAAAGTTTAAATGCGGGGTCATGTGTAGATACGAATAGATATGTTCAGATATGTTTACATACGGTTCAATATTGCGCCCATCGCTGGAAACCATGCCCACCAAAAGTACATACGAATAGATGTGGTGCCATGTCTCCTGCGCACGCCCACGATCCGATCATTATCGCTCCTCGCTCCTCGTGGACCCTCCTCATCCGCCCTCCTCGGTGCTCATCTTCTCTTCTCTTTTTGTCGCCACACCCTGAGTGAGGTTCTTGTTCCCCGCATCCTGAGTGGGGTTCCTGTTTTTTTAAAACACCCTCTCACGTTCCTTCTCCTCCTTCTCCTTCTCCCGCCTCCCTACTTTACCATACCAATGCGTACCATACCAATACCACGCCTACCTACCAAACCATACCTACCACACCACACCTACCATACCAAACCCACCATACCATACCAAACCTACTATACCAGACCATACTTACCATATCATGCCATACTATGCCATACCTACCAAACCTACTATACCATACCTCTCCTCCTCCTCCTCCTTCTCGACTCCTTCTCCTCCTCGTCCTCCTCCTCCTCGTCCTCCTCCTCCTCCTGCTCATCCTCCTCCTCCTTCTCCTCTTTGCTCTCCCCATCCTGCGGTTCCCTGTTCCTATCCAGTTCTCTCCTAAATTTCGTTTCGTCGTTGTTATCCATCCTGCTCCTCGTCGTGTTTGTCGTCGCCACTCGTCTCCTCACTCCTCATCGCCACGGCATCTCACTATCCTCATCCCGTTGTTCATTGCTTCGGCCAATATCATGGATCTTGTTCGTGCCGGGAACACAGCCAACTGCATCCGTACTGACAAAGATTAAATACGAATAGATACGGCGCGGTACTGCCATTCTTTGGACAATAGATACGAATATATATATATATATATATATATGTTTTCTTGAAGAAAAATGGATACGGTCCCATTGTTTTGGATATGCTTGGAACATCGACACGCTTAGATACGGCGGCGCTCCCGCGCAGGCCGGGGGCGCGCATCTAAAAATAGTATCTACATTGTCGTCGTTGCAGAAAAATAGATCTGATGGGCTTCTCGCCTGCGCCAGGGCGCGATCGCATCTAAACGCATCTATTATTTTCAGATACGTCTTGCAGGGGGGTTCGAACCGGTAGTGACCCCCCCGGTTTTCCGGAGGGGGGGGTGGGGGGTTCGAACCGGTAGTGACCCCCCCCGGTTTTCCCCCAGCAGCGGTAGAACACGCTATTTCTCGTCTTTCAAAGGGGCGTCTTCTTGCAGTGAGACGGGACGCCTGTAGTCTGTAGTGGCTTGTGAGGAGAGACATTGGGACGGCTTGGAATGTAATGCATCATCGCTGCTATAGCTTAGGTGCACCACGGCCCTCCTCCTCCTCCTCCTCCTCCTCCTCCTCCTCCTCCTCCTCCTCCTCCTCCGTTCCTCCTCCTCCTGGAGCGACGCTGCCCCCACGGGCGCCGCGCAGCCTGCGTGCCGTCGTGGCCGTCACCACCATCACCACCACCACTATCACCACCACCACCACCACCGCCACCACTATAATCAGCACCATTACCATCACCACCACCATCTCCATCACCGAAACAAGCATCATCAGCAGCATCATCCTCAGCATTATCATCAGCATCATCATCATCATCAGCATCATCATCAGCAGCATCATCATCATTATCTTCATCATCGTCATCATCATCATCATCAGCATCATCATCATCATCATCATCATCGTCATCATCATCATCATCATCATCATCATCATCATCGTTATCATCGCTATCGTCGTTGACGTCACCATCGTCATCTCCATCGTCATCCTCCTCCTCAGCATCACCATCATCAGAATCATGATACTCTCACTCATCACCATCACCATCGGCCTCGTCGTCGTCGTCATCATCATCATTGTCATCGTCATCGTCATCATCATCATCGTCATCGTCATCATCAGCATCATCATCATCATCGTCATCATCATCATTGCTATCGTCATTGACGTCATCATCGTCATCATCATCGTCAGCCTCCTCCTCATCATCACCATCATCATCATAATCATCATCATACTCTCATTACCATCACCATCGGCCTCGTCGTCGTCATCATCATCATCATCATCATCATCATCATCATCACCATCATCATCATCATCATCATCGTCATCGTCGTCCTCATCATCACCATCATCGTCATCACCATCGTCATCAACATCCTCCTCCGTTCCTCATCCTCCTCCTGCAGCGGCGCTGCCCCCACGGGCGCCGCGCAGCCTGCGTGCCGCCGTGGCCGTCCAGCACCGCGAAGTAGACCCCCAGCTCCTCCATGGACTCGTCGGAGACGAAGCGGTCCTGCTGGCATCGGGCCGGAGGGCCATGCGGGAAGCGGGTCTCGGAGACCCAGGGCCGTCCCCCAGGACGACCAGGGCCAACCCTTCAGCCGGAGTCGTCTTGTTGACGGTCCTGGAGACTAGGGGGGGGGGAGGGGCCTTGGAGCTCGAAGCCGGCGAACAACCTGGAAGCCAAACTTCTTCCCAAAGCACCCTGGGCCCTTGCATGCGGCTATCAGGTCCCACGCCTGGCTCTTGGCCAGCGTGGCAGTGCGGACCACAGCGGCTCTCATTCAGACCACGCGACGGGCCGACAAAGAAAAGCAGGCTGGGCAAGGGACAGAAACAGGCAGGAGAGCGAGAAGCCGAAGAACGAGAAAGGGGTGGGGGGGGAGCGCTTCCGAGGAGCGAACGGCCGAGGAGCGAGAAGCGAGCCGAGGACCCATTTCTTTAAGGCCTCGCTTGCATTATGGCAAGCTCTGGGCCCAGGGTCGCGGCTGGGACGGCGCCGAAGGCGGTCTGCACGAGAGCCCCGGCAGAGGGGCCGTCCAGGAAGGGCCGCTGGTGACCAGGCCGCGGTCCGGGGCTGCCCTGGAGTGGCTACGCCCTCGTGGCGCTGGTCACTCATGGGAGGCGCGAGGAGCCGGAGGTGCCCTCGCCTCCTCCTCAGTAGAGGAACGATAACCTGCATAAACATACACTGTCGGAGTCCGCGCGGACTCCTTAGATCGGCGCTGGGCCCCCCTGGCAGCGCCTCTGGCGCCGCCCCTGGAGCCGCCCCTGGCGCGCTTCGCGCGAGGGGTTAGGGGTCCAGCGCCGATCCGAGAGACCCGCGCGGAGCTCCAGGAGTTTAGGTTTTGTGCACGACTCTCCTTCGCCCTGGGGGACCGGAGAGCAGCCAGGTCGGCGCTGGGCTCTGGGGGAATCGCCGGGATACCACCGGGGCCGCCCTCGAGCACTGACCTGACCAGCGCGCAGTGGAGCTGCCGCCGCAGGGCCACAGCGAAGCGGGTCCAGGAGTCGAGTACCCTGTTTTCCCATCGCGACTCCTGTCTCTTCCCTCCTGTAGAGCGCCAAGAGCGTCGTTGGCAGCGCAGGGTCTACACCCACCAGCCTTCTGGGCATAGGTGGTCAAACGAGTTCTTTCTCTTGCAAAACCCATCTTCCTTCGGGAAGGGGTACCCTCCCCCTCCCCTCCAATGGGTCTGGACGGGGGGGAAACGGAGGGGTTAGAGCGCCCAAGATGGCTCCAAGAGGGCCTCCGATGCTCCAACATGGTTCAAGATAGCCGAACGTGGCTCAAGATGGCTTCCAGCATGCTCCAAAGAGGCGCCCAATACCGCCCCAAGACGGCTGCAAGTGCTCTCGGAGCCCCCTCAGGACGCCCCCAAGAGGCCCCTATCTTTCAAACACCTAAGGACAATCTTGGCGGCGCGCAGAGGGGGGTAGGGGGAGGGGAGCAGGCTTCGTAGAAGGAGGCTGCCTCTTAGAAGGCGCGGGCCTTTCATCTACAGACAAGGCCCGCGCCTCCTGAGACGCAGGGTGCTTCTCGGAGGCCTCCCCCCCTCCACCTGCCCCCTCTGCGCGTGGCCAGAAATCATTGCCTCGTGTCTTCTCGCCGTTTCGCCTCCGACGCGCCGTTGAGGCCTCGAGGTTGCCCCCCCCACCACACACACACACACACACACACACACGTACGCCACGGCGGCCCGGAGGCCGGTCCAAGAATGAACTGCGCGAGGGCGCCTCGGCGCCGGCAGGCGGAAAACCTGGTCCTCGCCGTCCTGGTGCGATGGCCCGAAATGGCCCAAGAGAACCCCAAGATGGCCCAGAGAGCCCCAGGGGGGGCCCACGAGAGCCCCCGAGACGGCCCCCAGGAGCGCCCAAGAGCGCCCGGCGAGGCGAGCTTGATGGCCCCAGGGGGGGAAGGCAGATCGAGGACTACTCCTCTCGATCGTTTCCAGGATGGCCTCAAGAGGCCCTCCAGAGCTCCCAAGAAGGGCCCCAAGAGAGCCCAAAGACGGCCCCAAGAGCGCCCAAAGAGCGTCCCACGAGGGCCCCAAGAGGCGTGTTGCCTCCTCTCCCTCCTCTTCCTCCTCCCTTCGCCCCCCCGCGGGCCCCAGGGATAGCCCGAAGAGGCCCTCCAGGGCCACCCCCTTGCACCCAGAGATCTCTCTATTCATCTTGGTTGCCCGCTCTGTTTCACTACATATGTCTCTTCCTTCCTTTTCCCGTCAACTCTCATGGGCAGGGATTCTGAGCGGGCTGGTGGGGATACGTTTTTTGATCGAAAGCGCACCGGATGGCGCCAGGCGTCGTCAGAACGAAGCGTCAATGCAACGATCTAAATTAGCGCTCAGAAAGAGAAGGGAGAAACGAAAAGAGAAAGACGGCGGAAGAGACGAGCAGCGGGCAAATACTTTTCGTCGCAGCCGCAGGCGAAGGCGCGCAGCGGCGTCACAAGTCAGCTCGGGCTACGAGCAAAACTGATTGACCTAGCGCGCGCACAGGCGGCTGCGAACAGCGGGCAAATACGCGAAGCGTGACGAATTTGCTGTTGACGTCTGGTGCTGGCCAAGTGTGGCGCGTGCTGGCTGGCCCCAGAGCGGGCCTTCAAGACAGCGCATCGACAGGTTGAAGATGCGTCCGCCACCGCCGCCGCCTCCTCCTCCTCCTCCAGGAGGGGAGGGCTCGTCAGAAGTCTTCGGGCGTCCGCGGCATGTCTCCAGACGGCCGACGAGGAAGCCCCTGGCATGGGCCTCCACTGCACGTCGCAGTTTCCATTTGTTCGGGACTTCAGCCACTTCCCCCCGGGGCCACGGAACTCCATTCGTGACGGATTCTTTGGCCGGTCGGTCCCCAGAGACCGAAAGCTCTCCTCGAGCCTCTACCCTCGATACTAAAACCCTCGGCCCTCGACGCTCACACCCTCGACACTTCATCCTCGAAGCGAAGACACTCGAGCCCCCTCGACCCTCTATCCCCAATCCTCGACCCTCAAACCCTCGAGCCTCCGTCCTCGAACCGAAGATCCTCGAGCCCTCGACCCTCCACCCCCGAACCGAAGATCCCCGAGCCCTCGACCCTCGATCCCTCGAGCCCTCGAGCCTGGCACCCTGGACCCTCGAGTCCTCGAGCCGACGCCCCTCGAACCCTCGACCCCTCGACCCTCCGCCGCCCTGGGAGGCAGAGGAGGCACAAGGACATACTAGTACTATATGTTCTCCTTGGAGGCGCGCGTCCGACCCAAACATATAGTATACCTATCTTGTAGTATATCGTTTCCCGAGCGGTGTGGCCAGAAAGCGCCCGCCACGACGCATATACTATCAGATTTCTCGGTGCGCGCGTCGCCCCTGAGGGGGCGACGCACATGTAGTATAAGTATGTTGGGGTGACGCCGATGGGAGGCAGAGGAGGCCGGCGCCCGCGGCCCTCCTGCAGGGTCTTCTTCAGGCCCGGCCAGCTCTCGGCGTGCACCCTCAAGCCGATGGTCTGGGCAGCGCCCGCCCGGCGGGCCGCCGACGCGGCTGCAGAGGGGAGAAGACGGGTGGAGGAAGGGTCGGCGGTGGACAAATCTCCCTTGAGTAAACCTCCCCTTAGTACAACTGGCCTGGGACCGAAACCGACGGACCTGGACCCGCAAAAATGGCGGCCGCGACGCCCTCTCGCGAACCGAAAACGGCCAATTCCTTAATCGACGTGTCAGGGTAGTGACTACCTACCAGACCACCCCAACCCAACCCGAAGTCCCGAATTTCGGGTTGGGGGGGGTAAGGGTTCCACATGTGTTTTCTCGACGTTTCCCGACCCCCCCCCCACCGGAAATCGAGGGTATATCTGAGTCTTCGGGTTGGGTTGGGGTGGTCTGGTGGGTGGTGGTGAGGGGGGCCACGAGACGCATTCAAGAACGACGCGAGGGCCATGAGATCTGGGAGATCTCATGGCATCGTGGCCTCCGCCATGGTATTCCCCCCCCTCCCCCAGTCATCACCCTCCTCTCGGCCGCCCCCGATTCTCAAGACCCAACGTTGGTTTTTTACTTCAGACCCCGCGGGGCTGCTTTCGAGCCTCAGGACAATTAAAACATGGGCTGGGGACGCAACAATGCCTCCTGGGGAAGGGGTCGGGAGCTCTGGGGCCACGGCTTGAGCAAACATCGAATCGGAGGATGGAGGGCGGAGGAAGTGGATCCATAATTGTGTGTTTGGTCGTTTGCCTATTTTTCGGCTGTACGATACGGTAGGTCCGTGCGGCGTCGGCGCGCGCAAAGGTTTTTGACACCGCGTCAATCGTTCAATTTGAATCGACAGCGGCCCCGATTGTGCAAGGTTGAATCCAGTCGGGTCCCATGGCGTTACCATGCCCATCGGTGCTCCCGCGTCGCAGCATTCAACCTTCGACGCCTTCGCTGGCGTCGCCAGCGCGTCAACGCCGCGCGATCCTGCCGTACAGCACATGGCTCACCGAGCCACCAAATCGGCGCGGGCTTCCTCTCCGCCCCTGCCCTGGCCTCTGCCTGCCCATCGCTCCCCTCCCCCCTTCGGGGGCTCGAGCCCGCGCCGAAGATGAAGTGACTGCCGGGGTGCTGGGCACCGCGCCGGGCGCGGCCCGGGGCTGGCCCACAGCCCGCTGGCCCGATCGCGGCGGGCCCCACTTTGACGACGGCGAGGCGGAGGTGGAGACGGAGGCGCGGCGCGCATACCTGGAAGCGTACAGCGGCGCCTCCTACACGTGCTACTACGACGATGTGTGCGTGCGTGTTGCGGAGCCGGTCAATGTGGAGGTCAGCGGCGAGTCCCCTCGCCCGTTATCAGAACCATCATCATGTGCATCATCATCAACATTATCCCCATCACCATCATGATCCTCATCACCCAAAACCACGCTTCTTCCAAGCCTGGAGGCACGAGGTACCACACTCATGGCGCTCCACCGCGACAGCGGGTCTACATCTGGGGATAGCCGAGGTCCGAGCTGCTGCGCTGTCACCGAACATCGCAGCGGCATCACAGCTCTCAATCTCATAGCAAAGGCGTCGACGAAGCGGGCTCATCAATGGTGCACGCAAGCACGCAGCGCAACCTTCATGAGAAGAAGGGGGAAACAAAAAAAAGGGCACCTGCACAAACATCAACCGTCGTATGTAGGTGCACGCGGAATTCCTGGGTCGCCGCTGGACTCCCCTCCCTGGCGCAGGGAGCGCGCCCGATGGCAGCGCCAGAAGCGCCGACAAATGGGTCCAGCGTCGATCCAAGCGATCCGCGCGAAACTCTAAAAGTGCATGTTTACACTGATGATCCTTCAATGAAAGCGATGCTGCTCACACAGCTTCATACATCCATGGCATAGTCCTTCCAATCGTGCGCGCCGACATCGGTATCTCTCTGCGACGCGACCCAGGGCCCTGCCCCGCAGAGGGCAAGGACGAGAAGCACCTCCGCCGAGACGTAGTAACTCTTCTTCTTCTCCTGCCGAAGCCCCGGGTGACCCCTGCCCTCTCTCACGGGATGGCAAAATCAGTCAACTCCGAACCGGTGAACCCGATCGAAATGAAATGTGCGTCGGATCGGTCTTCATCGGCACGGAATCGGAACGGGCTCGGATCGGCCGCGACAGCATTCACAACAACACCATGCAAACCTCGGGCCGCATCAGATCGTCGGATTATCAGAATCGGATCGGCTCAGGCCAGCCAGAATCGATGTTGAACCAGATCGACCGTATCGAAATGGACCCTAGGATGGTGTATGCTACTGGCCGCCCGCGATTTCACTAACAAAAGAGCCACATGCTGGGAATCCAATGTCACGCGAATCCCATCACTCCAAGATCCACAGCTCATCGTCTTCCGTCGTCGTGTCGTGCTCCCCCGAGGTCTACTTGTCCTCCTCCTCCTCCCTCGCTTATTCCTCATTCTCCTTACTCCTCCTGACTCCTCTGCCCTCCTCCATAAGAAATAGAAATGGTATGAAACAAAAATGATGAGGATGACAAGGGCGACGATGAAGAAGAAGAAGAAGAAGAAGAAGGAGAAGAAGAAGAAGGGGGAGGGGGCAACGATGAAGAAGAAGAGGGGGGCAACAATGCAGGATATAGTTGGAAAGGAAAGATAATAATATGAAGATGTAATTCGGCTGGAAGGTACTGCACTGGCCCCAACTTGTATGAAGCGGGAGGAGTACAGGGGTGAAAATGAGGGGAGGAGGAGGAGGAGATGAAGAGGTAGGCTGGAAGGGATTACGTTGGCCACAGGGAGGGGTGAGCATGACAGGAGAGGAAATGAGGGATCACTTTGGATCTCGCCAGTTCCCGAGCTCCTTGCACGCCTTCATGTGTCTTCCTCCTGCTCTGCAGCCCTCCGTCCACGTCCTCAATCGTCTTCGTCCACGCCCATCCCTCACATTCGTGGCTGACGGAAAAATCGCTGGCGAATCAGTCATATGCAGCCGATGTTCCTCCTCCGCCTCCTGGCACCGGAAGCACCCGTCTAACGAGGAAAGCGCCTGGGCGGAAAGGCCAAAACCAGCTCCTCACAGCAAATTTCAACCCACACCTTTGCCAACCCACCCCTGTCTTACACCCCAGGTCCTCCTCCTCCTCCTCCTCTTCCTCCTCCTCTTCCTCCTCGTCCTCCTCCTCCTCCTCCCGTCTCCGGACATTTTGGGTCCGTCCTGGCACGTTTTCATTCCGCTTCAATCTCTGACGGCTCCGGGGCCCGACACGGGCCTCCAGAAACAAAACATGAAGAAAACCGAATCGACGACCGACAGCCCCAAAAGTCCCCCCTTCCGTCCGACCGGACACATGTGCATGACCACCGAACAAGCGCCCCGGGTTCCTCCAGTGTCGTCGCACCCGCGTGGATTGGCAGGGGCTTGCCGTCCGTCCCGAGCATTACGACCTCGGCAGAGGGGCATTGGCGGCGACGGGATGAGCGAGGCATGAAGTTGATGCCCAAATCCACAGCATTGGGAACCGATGTCCCAGGACCCCAGGAGGCATTGGATTTGGATATCGCTGGGCCCCCTGGGGCCGGAAAGTATCCACATCCATTACCTCCTGGGGTCCTGGGACAGCGGTTCCCCAGACGGTGAAACGCAACGCCCAATCGGCCCATGGCCCATCCTGAAACAGAACATGGGAATGAACACACACACGGCAGCAACACCCGTGGAACATGGCCGAGAAAAAAACCTAAAGAACAACAAACAGCAATCCAGGCATCAACCAATCCGCCCAGCGCTGCCTCGGCCTCCAGACAGCATCGAGAGTCTCTGCTGAAGCCCAGCGGGCGCCTGGCTGCGCGACGAGCGACGCAGAGCCAAACGCGGCGGTGCGAAGCAGCCGGCCTCGAGCCTGGGGCGAGCTGTCGAACCTGGCTCCAGGACTTCACGGGTGCCGCCAGAGCGCGGCCTCCGGTCCTTCTCTCTCGCGCGATGCCCTGCGGTCTCCGAGCATCCACCGTCGAAGCGGACCCCTCCAACACTCCTGCGCAGCATCCCGGTCCGTGGCAAAGAACAAACTCTAGCCTCGCAAAGCTGGAGTGCCGTCGGGTCTGCACCGTCCCGTTTGCCGTTAGGGTCAGATCGTTGGATCCCCACTGTCCCGTTGGGGTTTGCGCGGGCCGTCACCATGCAGCCCCCCCCATGAGGGGCAGAATAAAGCGGAGACGGTTCCATGCTTGTCGACACCCACGGAAGGTGACGTCACCTGCGGACGCAAAATTTCATCACGGCGCGGCAACGAGACGGATCCGTAAGTCCCCGCTGTCTCAAGACAACCTGGCACCTTAGACACATGCTGTCCACACGCGCCATCCTGCGTTGAAGCGACGACCCACAACACACAATTCCGCGGACATGGGACGCATTCCGAACTTCTACCTCAATATCGCCACTTCCGCTGACTTCACTTCTTCCTGCGGCTGGCAACTCAGCCTGGTGCTTCATGGTTTTAGCCCCCTGTGCTTGCCCCCAGACGCGCTCCGACATTCGGCCGCCCGCTGAATTTTCTCTTTTTTCTCGGGGCTCCCAGACGCGTCCATCACGAGCTCGAATTCCAGATCGTTCCCAACGCCTTGTCGGAGCATACTGCCTTTCCGCTAGCCGCTAGTCCCCCTCTTTGGCCCCTTTGGCCTCCAAGATCGCCTCCTCGGGCCCGAAAATTACATCTTCGGCCCAACTTTGCCGACAGGTCGGAACCTTGAACTCATTCCACTTGCCAAACATGTATGTCTGGCCAAGGTCGCCCTGGGCATCCTATGGCAGATTATGAGTCTCGTCCATGGGCCTCTTCGTTACTGACATGTTTATACCATTTTGGACGCACTCCAGAATGTAGAATCCAATCTGGGAAGGACGTGGGCAAAACATGGGCCCGCAAACGGGGGCCAAACTGGCCCCGATAAAGGGTCTAGAACCAACGGGATGCGTTCGGACTTGGATCAGGCCGAACACGGGTTGGCCGACTGTTGGGGCCTCTTGGGCAAACTCTGAACATGCATGAATCATTGTTACGGTGCGTTTAGCCTCTCTCGGGGCCGTCTTCGACTTCGCTGGCCATGCAAATTGCCCGCCTTTGGGGCCGGCCACGGGTGATTGCGACGCGTCCCGAATCAAAGAGGGCGGGTGCGAGGCGGTGCGGGCGGGGAGGAGGAGCTGTATTCTGCACGTGCCCTTTGGCGTCACTGCCAGTTGCGTGAGCTGCGACGGTGGATCCGAGGCACCTGATCTGTGAATGTGCCCTCCCTCCGACCAGGAAGGGGTCACGTGGCAAGCACTCTGGCCACCATCGAGTCCGATTGGAGAAGACACGCGACAGGACACAAGACCCTTCCGATGACCAAAGTTACACGGGAATGTGGAAGGCATAGGTCACTAAACACAAGACACGAGGGTAGCCTCGAATTGGCAGTTTCGACCTACTACTTAAACTCGCCTCGATATTGGCCCTGGGAGCAAATACATCCCTCGACACAAGCAGGACGAGGAGGCAAATCTCTACACGCTCATCCCTGATAGTGGTTTGCTTTGCCGCGGCAAGGGGCGTGAATCCCCGTATGACGCTCCGTCATCCCTCACCCTCATCAAAGTCGCCCACGGCGATACCAGCACCGAAAAGAACTTCCCACTCAAAGCGGAGGAGCAAGCAATGTATCTTGGGACCTGCTAAGCGTCAAATGCACTGCAAAACCTGAAGTGACAAGGAGAATTGGTGAGGCCACGTCCACATTCAATAATGTGTACAAGTGATGGTCGCACGACAACATCAGCCGTGCTAGAAACATACACTCATACATAGCTATAGTGTTGTCAAAAGTGCTGCACAATATGGGAGCGTTCTGGCTGCTGCAGGCAGACATCGATCGTTTGGACAGTTCTCACACGCAACGTTTACGACGAGTTCTAAAACAACCTAGCGCATGTGTGTCACGAGTGTCCAAGACAGAAATTCTGGAGCGAGCAGGAGAACGCCAACTGAGCTCCACACTTCGCAGGCGCCAGACGGCACTATGGTTACGAGAAAACTGCAGCGTTACTTTTGGTCAGCGGCCGCGGGCGAGCGCGCTGGCGGCGAGTCAGGACAAAGCGGGCTACGCCGAGACGAATTAGGCAGAAGAAACGCGGGAAAAGTATAGCAAAGCAACGCGCGAGGCGACAGCTACACGCCGGCCGAGGCCTCAAAATATTGCAGCGCTACGTGAAGACGACCTATTGAGAGCTCGAGCGTGCCAGCCTGGCACGGACATGCCTATAGAAGGTGGGCGCACCGACGACGCAGGGGGAGGGCATAAACAGCAAGGGGGCCCTTGCGTTTTTGCGTGTTTTTTTTCTGAGCACTGAATCTCAGCGTGGCTTCTTTCTGTTCTCCCTCCCCTCCTTCCTCGCCTCCTTCCCCCGCCTGTGTTCCCCTTTCTCCGCAGAGTGGCGCAATCACCTGTAACCAACATTTTCTTCGCGCCAGTGCGCCGTGTGAGCTCTGGGCTTGACTGACTGACTGAGCGAACCCCACGCCGACTGAACGAAAATCAAGCAACCGCATCTGAGAAGAACGCGGCGACACAACGACGACGCAACAACCGACCGAACCGGACCGACAGAACGCAATCGACCACGACGCAGCCGAACCGAGCGAGCAGTTGAAACCCCTGCTCATCCCTACTCCAACGCTCGAAGAATAGCAACTGCGTAAACATCATGTTTCGGATATGCGCGCGGATATGCGGACCGCCGAAGGAATATAACTGTGCTGTCTTCGCTCGTCCACACTGTTCACGCTTCCTCCTCCTCACAACGGAAGGTATGGCGATCTCAACCAGACGTCGTGGAGTTATCCACCAGATGCAAGAAGTGGGTTCCACATCGAGGATGTACAATTCGGGGTCCGCCCATCGTCGATAATTCGGCACACGGAGGAGGAGGAGGAGGGGGCAGAACATGCACTAGGGATGCGTGGATCTGGCGCGTGGCCGCAATATCCATCGATCGGGACGTTGCCCCCGAGAACTGAGGCCACAGCCGCCTGCTTTGGCGAGTGAGCGCGCCGATTCTGCAAGAAAACGGAACCCACCGCGCATCCACGCGCTTCGATCCATGTGTTGCGCTTCCTCGAAATGCGGGTGCGTAGTTCCTCTGGGTTGGGCTCGTCCCGGGGTCGTTGCTTGAAGGGGGCCCCCAACGGGCCCTCCTCAACCCTCACAAGATCAGTCAACATCGAATCGGCAATCCAAATTCTAGACGCTTCGCGTATCCCCACCAGCCCGTCCAGAAATGAGCCCCAGAGGAGTGGAGGTGATGAGGGAAGCGGGGGAGCATGCAGAAGAACAAAGAGCGGGTTAAGCCGCCATACGTTCCAAGAGGGGGAGGATGTAGGAGGAGTCGTCGTCGTCGGAGTAGGAGGAGGAAGACGAGGAGCAGGAGGAGGAGCAGGAGGAGGAGGGGGAGGAGGAAGAGGAGGAGGAGGAGGAGGAAGATGAGGAGGAGGAGATGGAGGAGGGCGAGGACGAGGAGGACGAGAAGGAGGAGGAGGAGGAGGAGAAGGAGGAGGAGGAGGAGGGGGAGGGGGAGGAGGGAGGAGGGAGAAAAAGAGGAGGAGGAGGAGGACAATGGCGAGCTTGGGGGCCTCTTGGGCCGTCTTTGGGGCCTCTTGGCGGTCCCGGGGGCCTCTTGCGTATCTCGGGGAGCTTCTTGTGTCCTTTTGGGAGTCTCTTGGAGGCCTCTTGGAGGCCTCTTGGGGGCCTCTTGGGGCCTCTTGGGGCCCTCTTGGGGCGCTCTTGGGGCGCTCTTGGGAGCCTTCGGGGCGCTCTTGGGGCCATCTTGGAGGAGATCTATCAAGAAGGGGGGGTTGCTTATTAGCGTTGCCCCTCTAGAGTGCCTCGAATCGCCTCTTGGGCCTTCCTAGAGGCCAAAATCCGTCCAAAACCTAAGGAAAATCAATGTTTTTTGCTTTCTCGCCTTTTCGCTCTTGGAGCCGTCTTGGGCCATCTTGGGAGCATCTTGGGGCCTCTTGGGGGTCTCTTGGGAGCCTCTTGGGGGCATCTTGGGGGCCTCTTGGGGCCTCTTGGGGCCCTCTTGGGGCGCTCTTGGGGCGCTCTTGGGGCGCTCTTGGGAGCCTTCGGGGCGCTCTTGGGGCCATCTTGGAGGAGATCGATCAAAGAAGGGAGGGTCGTATATTAGCGCTGCCCCTCTAGAGTGCCTCGAGTCGCCTCTTGGGCCCCCCAAGAGGCCAAAATCCTTCCAAAACCTAGGTAAAATCAATGTTTTTTGCTTTCTCGCCTTTTCGCTCTTGGAGCCGTCTTGGGCCATCTTGGACTCTCTTGGGGCCTCTTGGGGGTCTCTTGGCAGCCTCTTAGAGGCTTCTTGGGGGCCTCTTGGGGTCTCTTGGGGCGCTCTTGGGGCGCTCTTGGGGCGCTCTTGGGAGCCTTCGGGGCGCACTTGGGGCCATCTTGGGGGAGATCTATCAAAGAAGGGGGGAGCCTCAATTAGGCTCGCCCCTCTAGAGTGCCTCGGATCGCCTCTTGGGCCCCCCCAAGAGGCCAAAATCCTTCCAAAACCTAAGGAAAATCAATGTTTTGTGTTTTCTCGCCTTTTCGCTCTTGGAGCAGTCTTGGGCCATCTTGGGCGTCCCAACGCGTCGCGGAACGCCCCGTCCAGGTCAGTGGGGAGGGGTAAGGGGAGGGGTAAACCCCTCCCCGAAGGGAAAGAAGGGGGGTTGGCAGAGGAAACTCTCTAGACCACCTACGCCCTAAAGGGCTGGTGGGATTCACTCGACATGTGCACCGGACTGGGCTGCATAGACACCGCGTAGGCATCGAATCGGATCGGCCGCGCCCGAGGGTGCACAACAGGGCCACGCAAACGCTGGGCCGCATCGGATCGTCGGAGTCTCGGAACCGGATCGGATCGGAATGGCCGAAACCGATATCGGATCGGCCGATCAGATCGACATGGGCCCTCCCTGACGATCCTCCTCCTTGACGACCCTTCTCCGTCACCCTCCTTGACGACCCTCCTCCTCCTCCTCCTTCTCCTCCTCCTCCTCCTCCTCCTCCTTCTCCTCCTCCTCCTCCTCCTCCTCCTCCTCATCCGCTCTGCTCCCCTGGATCCTCCTCTTCTCCTCTTCTTGGGGGGGGGGGAAACTGTGGGGAGCAGAAACTTTCCAGCCGCCCTGGGGACAGGCCCCCCCGACGGCGCAGCAGCTTCTCTCACGCCGGCCTTCGCCCTCGGATCCCCCTCCCTGACGACCCTCCCTTCTCCCCCACCTCCTCCTCCTCCTCCTCCTCCTCCTCCTCCTCCTCCTCCTCCTCCTCCTCCTCCTCCTGCTCTCCTCCTCCTTGACCACCTCCTCGGCCTTCCTCGGCCCTCCTCGATCCTCCTCGACCCTCCTCGAACCCTCCTGGCTGACGACTCCCCCCCGAGACCACTCCTCCCCCCCCGAGGGAACGTGTGCGAGGCGGGGATCTATCCCACATCCACCGCCTGGGAACCGACGTCCTGGTGCCCCAGTGGGCGATGGATCTGGACACACACGTTGCCCCCCCGAGGGCAAACAAAAACGCCCACATCCACCGCCCGCCGAGGTCCCCGAAGATGGCTCCTACGGGCGGTGGCCGTGCACAAACTCCGGCCCCGGAGCGGGGCGGCCTCGAGCGCGCACTGCCGCCTGTCCTGCTCCCCCACCTTGAAGCGGACCTGCGGTTCGGCGCCCAAGAGCCTGTTTTTTTTGTTCTTAGACTCTGGCAAGTCCCACCAGCCCTTTAGGGCGTAGGTGGTCTAGAGCGTTTCCTCTGCCAACCCCCCTTCTTTCCCTTCGGGGAGGGGTTTACCCCTCCCCTTACCCCTCCCCACTGACCTGGACGGGGCGTTCCGCGACGCGTTGGGACGCCCAAGATGGCCCAAGACTGCTCCAAGAGCGAAAAGGCGAGAAAGCACAAAACATTGATTTTCCTTAGGTTTTGGAAGGATTTTGGCCTCTTGGGGGGGCCCAAGAGGCGATCCGAGGCACTCTAGAGGGGCGAGGCTAATTGAGGCTCCCCCCTTCTTTGATATATATTCCCAACATGGCCCCAAGAGCGCCCCGAAGGCTCCCAAGAGCGCCCCAAGAGCGCCCCAAGAGCGCCCCAAGAGGGCCCCAAGAGGCGCCCAAGATGCCTCCAAGAGGCTCCCAAGAGACTCCCAAGAGGCCCCAAGAGAATCCAATATGGCCCAAGACGGCTCCAAGAGCGAAAAGGCGAGAAAGCAAAAAACAATGATTTTCTGTAGGTTTTGGACGGGTTTTGGCTTCTTGGGGGGGGGCCCAAGAGGCGACTCGAGGCACTCTAGAGGGGCGGGGCTAATTAAAGCTCCACCCTTCTTTGATAGATCTCCTCCAAGATGGCGCCATGAGCACCCCGAAGGCACCCAAGAGCGCCCCAAGAGCGCCCCAAGAGAACCCCAAGAGGCTCCAAGAGACGCCAAGAGGCGCCCAAGAGGCCTCCAAAAGGCTCCCAAGAGACCCCCAAGAGGCCCCAAGAGGCTCCCAAGATGGCCCAAGAAGGCTCCAAGAGCGAAAATGCGAGAAAGCAAAAAACATTGATTTTCCATAGGTTTTGTAAGGATTTTGGCCTCTTGGGGAGCCCAAGAGGCGACTCGAGGCACTCTAGAGGGGCAGCGCTAATTGGGGACCCCCCCTTCTTTGATAGATCTCCTCCAAGATGGCCCCAAGAGCGCCTCGAAGGCTCCCAAGAGCGCCCCAAGAGCGTCCCAAGAGGCCCCAAGAGGCCCCCAAGAGGCCTCCAAGAGGCCTCCAAGAGACTCCCAAAAGGCCACAAGAAGCTCCCCGAGATACGCAAGAGGCCTCCGGGACCGCCAAGAGGCCCCAAAGACGGCCCAAGAGGCCCCCAAGCTCGCCATTGTCCTCCTCCTCCTCTTTTTCTCCCTCCTCCCTCCTCCCCCTCCCCCTCCTCCGCCTCCTCCTTCTCCTCCTCCTCCTCCTCCTTCTCGTCCTCCTCGTCCTCGCCCTCCTCCATCTCCTCCTCCTCATCTTCCTCCTCCTCCTCCTCCTCCTCCTCCTCCCCCTCCTCCTCCTGCTCCTCCTCCTGCTCCTCGTCTTCCTCCTCCTACTCCGACGACGACGACTCCTCCTACATCCTCCCCCTCTTGGGGCGTATGGCGGCTCAACCCGCTCTTTGTTCTTCTGCATGCTCCCCCGCTTCCCTCATCACCTCCACTCCCCTGGGGCTCATTTCTGGACGGGCTGGTGGGGATACGCGAAGCGTCTAGAATTTACTTGCATGGACGGGGGGGGGGGCTGAGCCTGAAGCAAGCCCGGGGGGGGGGGGCGCGGAAATCACGCAAGTCGAAAGGCACTTGCACGCTAGTATTCGCTTGAAGAGGGGCGAGGGGGGGGGCGAACGGGGCCGCGAGGGGGGGGGGGGGGGGGGGGGGGGCGAACGCCATGCAAGTAAACTTGCCTAAATCCAATAAAAAACAGGCTCCAAGAGGGGGGGCCCGAGGCCGCCGCCGCCGGCCACCGCGTCGGAGCAGGGCGGGGGGCGGAGAGGGCTCCGAGGGCAGCGGAGGAGGAGGACCGCGGCCAGCCGAGGCGGCCATCCAAGTCGGCATGCCGAAACGGACAAACGAGTCAGTCCTCGCCGAACTCTCCTCGCTTCGCCGGGCTCTTGTCCTCCCATCAAGGACCCGCTGCCCGAGGCTCTCTGCCACGGCGCGGGAGGGCAATCAAAAGAGGGCGAGACCCCAGCGGCGGAGGGGGAGGGCGAGGAGGAGTACACCCTGCGAAATGCTTAAGAAATCATGGGTTAAGAAATTCATAGTCTCAGAACTGGAATAAAGCCCAGAACTTCTATCAAAATCTTGGGATTTACATTGAAAAGTTAAGAATAATCGAGACTCTGGACGAAAACTTAGGTTTTCTTAAGCATCGCCTAAGGTGTAGATTGAGGACGCGAGACCCTTGGGGGCCGACGTTGGGACACTTGGGGCGGCAGCCTGAGGCCGAAGGCCGAAGGAGGCTTGGAGGCCGAGGGCCGAAGTGGTGATCGCACAGTCGGGGCGTTGACCTAAGGAAACCTCGAGAAAGAACGAGGCCCCCATTTGCCCACAAGTTCAAAGCCTCGATTCCCCCCCATCGAAGACGTGAAACAAAACAAAAAACGAGCACCAGCTGTAAAACAACTGAGCGACACGGAGCCCCTCCCAAACGGAACGGGTTCGGAGGAGGGAGGAGGGAGGAGGGAGGAGGGAGGAGGAGGAGGGGGAGGGGGAGGACGGGGAGGAGGAGGAGGAGGAGGAGGAGGAGGAGGAGGAGGAGGAGGAGGAGGAGGAGGAGGAGGAGCCCTCCCAAACGGAACGGGTTCGGTATAGTAAGGACGGGCGGTAAGGACACGGCCCTCGGAGGCCGAAGCCGGGATCCCGTTGGGCGGCGGGCGGCCAGCGAGAACGGCAAGGGACGGGCCGCGCGGGCAGGGCCGCCCGGGACGGAGGCGCGCGTCCTTGCTGGGCGCGCCGACTTTCGCCTGCCGCCGCTCGGGCGTCCATTTCCCGTGCACTTTTCGGTCTCGTGCGTGTTTTTTTCTTCGCGTTCCTCATTGCATGGACCCCCGTTTGCATTGAGTCCCGTCTCAAGGCTCCCGACGTCGCTCGGACGTCCATTTCCCGTGCATGTTTCGGTCTCGTGCGTGCTTTTTCGTTCGCTCGAGGATCCAGGATGTTCCTCGAGGGTCCTCGCCGAGGAAAACATACGCTCGTCCGAGCGATGCCAGGGTAGGGATCAGCTGCGACGACGGTGACGAAAACGAGGATGTCTCCTCGCGCCTCCGCCTCCGCCTCCCCTCGGGGATCTTCTGACCCGGGTCAATCCAGACCCGGGTCAGCAGGAAACCAAAAACTGCAATGCAGGAACAAAAAAACTGCAACGCAGGTCTTCGCAAACCCGGGTCAGCCAACATGTGCGGCCGCCTCGCGGCCACGAGCGGCTCGCTAACCCGGGTCAGCCAGAGGGGGTCTTCGCAGGATCCTGCAGGATCTGGCGCTCTGGCTGACCCCCGTTTGCATTGAGTCCCGTCTCAAGGCTCCCGACGTCGCTCGGACGTCCATTTCCCGTGCATGTTTCGGTCTCGTGCGTGCTTTTTCGTTCGCTCGAGGATCCAGGATGTTCCTCGAGGGTCCTCGCCGAGGAAAACATACGCTCGTCCGAGCGGTGCCAGGGCAGGGATCAGCTGCGACGACGGTGACGAAGAAGAGAATGTCTCCTCGTGTCTCGCGCCTCCGCCTCCCCCCTCCTCCGCGGCGTGCCGGTCTCCCCCTCCCTCCCCTGCCCCCCTCCTCCCCTCCCCCTCCCCCTCCCCCTCCCCCTCCCCCTCCCCCTCCCCCTCCCCCTCCCCCTCCCCCTCCCCCTCCCCCTCCTCTCCCCTCCCTCCTCCTCCTCCTCCTCCTCCTCCTCCTCCTCCTCCTCTTCCTCCCTCCATCCCTCCTCCGCGCCCGGGTGCGGGAACAGCGAGACGCTTCACCTGACGTTCGACGACGACCTCCTCCCTCGATCCTCCTTGGCTGCCTACCAAGACTGCCCCGACCCGAAGACCAGAATTTCGGGTTGGGGTGGGTACGGGTTCCACATGTGTTTTTCCGATGTTCCCCGACCCCCCCCCACACTGGAAATCGATGGTACATTTGGACCTTCGTGTTGGGTTAGGGTGGTTTGGTGGGTGGTGACTCCTGCAGCACCCGAGGCCGCCGCGCACCTAAGGCAGCAGCTGTGCGCGAACGCGCGCGTGCGTGCGGCAACATGATAAGCATGAGCATTCGAAGGCCCGCAAGGGTCTTTTGGACCAACGCTGGGCCCACCCCTTGGCATGGAACAGGCGGGTCCTGAGGGAAGCGGGTCCTTGATCCCGGGGCCTTCACACAAGATCAATTTTTCGTTCCCAATTTTGCCTGACTACCTCAGGCCCCTTAGAGGGCCTGGGAGAGCCACTCACCACCCGCTTCCCTCGGGACTTGTTTTTGTTCGTGGTGAACTCCCCTCGACCCCTGGCGCGCAGAGCGCGCCAGGGGCGGCCAGGGGGTCCAGCGCCGATCCCGCCGATCCAGGAAATCCGCGCGGACCTCCAAAAGTGTGTGTGTGTGTGTGTGTTTGTTCTCTTCTTTCTTCGAAGCGGCCATCGCGATGACGACGACAGCGGTGGCGGCAACGGCGACGATGTCCCTCCCCCTTCTGATTCATCTGTCCTTTTGTCTTTCAGGATGCCCAACCCAGCCGACCACAGTCCCCGTCCTACCTGCCACCCCCGTCTCCACATTACTCCCTCCCTCTGCCCCCCCATCCCACCTTGCCTCTGCCTGCCCGGCCCTCTGTCTCGCCTCCGCCTTGTCCTCCCTGCACCCTCCACTTCCACACATCCCTCCTCCTGTCTCGTCTTCCTCCCACAGCCTCGCTCCCACCCCCAACACCCCCTCAGCTACAGTATGGTGTGTGGTTATGTCGTTGTTATTGTTTTCTCACTCTCTCCACATATCTTTCAATGTATATGTAGATCCGTGTCCTGCAACCTCTGCCCCCATCTCTCCACCCATCTGTCTCTGTCTGTGTCTCTGTCTCTGCCTGCCTGCCTGTCTGCCTGCCTGCCAATCTGTCTGTCTGGCTCGCTCTGTCTGTCTGCCTGTCCGTCTGTCTCTGCCTGTCCGTCTGTCAGCCTGACTGCCTGTCTGTCTGTCTGTCTGTCTCTGTCTGTCTGTCTCTCTCCCTCTCTCTTTCGCTTTTTGTTTGTTCTCCGTTTTTTGTTTCTCTCTCTCTCTCTCTCTCTCTCTCTCTCCCTCCCTCTCTTCCTCTCTCTCTCTCTCTCTCCATTGTATAAGCGCGGACCCGACATCCCTCTTTGAGGTTGATCGGGTTCGTGGCTGTGCTGCCCACCACGTTCTTTCGGTGCACGAAGACGCCCTGACGCCCCACTCACATCGCGGGAATGCAAACGTAACCTTCTGAGGGCTACGTCGACCGTAAGCCTCTAGGTGCGATGTCACGGCACTCAGAAGATTCCCGAAGAGATCCCTCAGGCTTGAAGAGGAAAGACTGATGCTTGCCATGAGGATGCGCATAATGATTACCACGATGAGGAATGAATGATGACCACGATTTTGATTACGGAAAAAAGACACAAGAGAACATACGCGTGGGAGCGGTCGGCAAATCCGCTGGCCCCCTTGCAGGGCCACCAGGCAGCCGGGGTGAGGATTGCAGTTCCCTATTTCAGCAGTTTTCAGTGTCCACTGTTCAAATCCTGCTTTCTGTTTCCTTACTGCAAATGTTAGCTGGACGCGCGATGGGGGAAAACCGAAAAGCATCCTGGCTAGCGTCCCCGAATCACGTTGACTGAATTCCCGGGGGGTCGTGGGACACGTAGAAATCCGCCGACCATGTCGGCGTGTGGACGACGCATCCCGGTGTCGTCGTCTTGCGTGGATCACCGTCGTCGTCGTCATCGTCGTCGCCCGAAATAACAGGAAATCGAACATGAAACATAAGGAAATCGTAGTCGTGGCGAAGCCCCTACCTACCCTCCCCACCAGGGGGGTGGGGGTGGGGGGGTGGGCGGGAAGGCAAATACGCACCCCCCCGGGCCCAGGGCCAAGACCCGTACGCTGGGACCGCACTCCCAAAGCCACTTGCCTTACACATTGGCATGGCGAAAGACCCCACCATATGCAGTTGCGAATGCCGTCGTTGTCAGTATCGTCTGCGGTGGGTCTTCTGCTGGGGCCACGAAGCGCGTGGAAAGCGTGCCGGCATGGGAAGGAGCACGGCGGGGCTCCCTATACGGGGCCACGAAGCGTGTGAGGAGTGCACCAAAATGGGGCGGCGCCGCCATGCGGACTGCGCCACTGGGACCTTGGGTGGGCTTCCATATTGGGGCCACGATACGTGAGAAGGGTGTGCTGAGACGGGTGATGGCGATGATAATAGAGAAGAGAGAGAGCAGCGGGAGGAGGAGGAACGCGGGGCGCTGTCTCTCCAAAACGAGGACCCCACACCACAGGACTGCGCCACTGGGATCTAAACTGGAGCCCCATATGGGGCCACGAAACGTGTGAGGGGTGTTCCGAATGGGGCGGCGCCGCCATGCGGACTGCGCCATTGGGACCTCAGGTTGAGCTCCAATACGGGGCCACGAAACGTGAGAAGGGTGTGCCAAAATGGGGCGGCGCTGCCACGCGGACTGCGCCGCTGGAACCTTAGGTGGAGCTCCCTATGGGGCCACGAAACGTGTGAGGGGTGGGCCCAAATTGGGCCGTGCCGCCATGCGGACTGCGCCACTGGGATCTTAGGTGGAGTTCCCTGTGTGGCCACGAAGCGTGTGAAGGGTGTGCCAGGAGGGAGGGAGGGAGGAGGGGGAGGAGGAGGAGGAGGAAAGGGGAGGAGAGGAGAGGAGAGGAGGAAAGACGAACGCGGGGACCGTCTTTTCCACACGAAGACCCAGCACCACAAGATGGTTGGGAAACAACGCTGAAACCGCTCCAACAGCCACGATCCCCGTGAATTGCGCTGGCTCCGCTCCCCCAGAGCCACGATCCCTAGGCAATCACACAAAGGATCCGCGCCTCGTCGGCCACGAATCCTTCGAAACTTATTGCATGATGATGCTCGCTCCCTCGGGCACGATCCACTACACTTTGCATCAGGTCCTGGGTCCGCGCTCACAACGCCACGGTCGCCCCTACATTACGCTTGACCCGTTCTCCCGAGGCCACGACCCCGTGTATCTTATAGAGGGTCCGCGCTCCCGAAGCAACGATGCCTCATAACTTCGCTGGGTCCACGATCCCACCCTCGCAATGTACGCTGGATTCACGTTCCAAGGGCCACGGACCCTAGTATGACGGGACGCGCGAAGCTGTTGTCATCTGGGAACGGAGGCAAGAAACGGAGATTGAGGGGTAGAACCGCTTGTCAAACTCGAGCGGACACCCCTCTGGAGCATACAGCGGGAGGCGCGCAGCGACTTTCGTCTGGGGGAAAGATAACGGTGATCTTGTCGTGTGGATCTTGCGCAGCCAGGATGGGCGATGAACAGAGCTGAACTGCGAAAAGGAAGGCGGAACGAGGCGGGGAGGCCTGGGGCAGAGGGGCCGGCGGCACGCCAGCGCGCCTGAGGATGCTCCTGGCCTGTTTGATGAGGCTTCTGCGACTTGGAGACGACGGCCAGGGGATGCGCAATGCAGACGAGGATGTATCGGGAATCGCCGAGACGGGACGGGTGTGAAGGACGCATCGGGCGCCGCGGCCGTTTCAGAGGGCGACAGATTGCGTCCTGGGGCGAACTATCTTCGCGCTTGGCCTGGCGAGAGTTCCCAGGGGCGTATACCAGACTTCCTCCTCCTCCTTCTCCTCCTCCTCCACCTCCTCCTCCCTCCTCCTCCGTTAACCTACTCCTCCTCCTCCTCCTCCTGCAGAGCACGTCGTCAAAGTTAGCCCTGCCCCTCGAAGCACGTCCTGGAGATCGGCAGAGGCCCTGCGAACTACCGCGCAGCGAATAGCCATGAGCCCATCATGTCCCAAGCCAACTACTGCTGCTGCTGCTACTACTACTACTACTACTACTACGGCTACTACTACTACTGCTACTGCTACTACTACTACTACTACTACTACAACTACTACTACTACTACTACTACTACTACTACTACGACTACTACTACTACTACTGCTGCTACTACGACTACTACTTCCACTACTACTACTACTACTACTACTACTACTGCTACTACTACTACTACTACTACTACTACTACTACTAGTACGACTACTACTACAAAAACTACTACTGCAAACACCAACAACAACTACGACGACTACTACTACTACTACTACTATACAACTACTCCTGCTACTACTACTGCTACTACTCCTGCTGCTATTACTACAACTACTACTACTACGAATACTACTACTACTACGACAACTACGACTACTACGACTACTACTACTACTACTACTACTGCTACTACTACTACTACTACTACTACTACTACTACTAGTACGGCTACGAATGCGACTACAGCTACAACAACAACTACTACTACTACTACTACTACGACAACGACTACTACTACTACTACTACTACTACTACTACTACGACGACGACTACTACTACTACTACTACTACTCCTACTCCTACTACTACGACTCCTACTACTACTACTGCAACTGCTACTACTTCTGCTGCTACTACTGCTAGTCCTGCTGCTACTACTGCTACTACTGCTACTACTACTACTACTACTACTACTACTACTACTACTACTACGACTACGACTACGTCTACGACTACGACTACGACTACTAACTACGACTACTAAAACTACTACTACGACTACTACTACTACTACTGCTGCTACTACTACTACTACCATTACTACTACGGCTACTACTACTACTACTACTACTACTACTACTACTGCTACTACTACTACTACTACTACTACTACTACTACTACTACTACTACTACTACTACGCGTCGCCGGCCGGGTCTGGACCAGGGTGCAGGAATTCTACACCTCCAAGAACTCCTCCAAAAACTACTCCTCCAAGAACTCCTTCAAGAATTACGCCTCCAAGAATTACTCCTCCAAGATCTCTGAAACGAATGTTTAATCAAATTACTCCTCCAAGAACTTGCACGAATCAGCAAGCACATCTCGCGGTGAGCGCAGATGAGCCCAACCCTAGGGAAACCGGGGCTGCTCTTGAACCGAGATTGCTGCGGAATCGGGATTACATGGATACTCACTCGCACTCCTCTGCGCACGGAGCGACAGGATCATTTCTGAACCGCCATCTTACATGGTTCAATCGAAATCGACCTACTTCTCGGAGAATCTAGCGGCCCTCGCGCCTGGAGAATTAGCCTGGCGAAAGACCCAACCATATGCAGTTGTGAATACCGCAAATATGAATATCGTTGACGGTGGCGCTACCTCTGGGTAGGGGAGACGCATGCGAACATCCCCACTGGGGCCTTCGGTGGAGCTCCCTATGGGGCCACGAAGCGCTGCCCTGGGCGGGGGAACCGCATGCGGACACCCCCACTGGGGCCGTCGGTGGAGCTCCCTATGGGGCCACGAAACGCTGCCTTGGGTGGGGGAACCGCATGCGGACACCACTGGGGCCTTCGGTGGAGCTCCCTATAGGGCCACGAAACGCTGCCCTGGGTGGGGGAACCGCATGCGGACACCCCCACTGGTGCCTTCGGTGGAGCTCCTTATGGGGCTACGAAGCGCTGCCCTGGGTGGGGGAACCGCATGCGGATACCCCCACTGGGGCCTTCGGTGGAGCTCCCTATGGGGCCACGAAACGCTGCCCTGGGTGGGGGAACCGCATGCGGACACCCCCACTGGGGCCTTCGGTGGAGCTCCCTATGGGGCCACGAAGCGCTGCCCTGGGTGGGGGAACCGCATGCGGACACCCCCACTGGGGCCTACGGTGGAGCTCCCTATGGGGCCGCTGCCCTGGGTGGGGGAACCGCATGCGGACACCCCCACTGGGGCCTTCGGTGGAGCTCCCTATGGGGCCACGAAACGCTGCACTGGTTGGGGAACCGCATGCAGACACCCCCACCGGTGCCTTCGGTGGAGCTCCCTATGGGGCCACGAAACGCTGCCCTGGGTTGGGGGACCGCATGTGTCATCCCCACTGGGGCCTTCGGTGGAGCTCCCTATGGGGCTACGAAGCGCTGCCCTGGGTGGGAGAACCGCATGCGGACACCCCCACTGGGGCCTTCGGCGGAGCTCCCTATGGGGCCACGAAACGCTGCCCTGGGTGGGGGAACCGCATGCGGACACCCCCACTGGTGCCTTCGGTGGGGCTCCCTATGGGGCCCACGAAGCGCTGCCCTCGGTGGGGGAACCGCATGCGGACACCCCCACTGGAGCCTTCGGTGGAGCTCCCTATGGGGCCACGAAACGCTGCCCTCGGTGGGGGAACCGCATGCGGACACCCCAAGGAGGAGGGGGGGAAGGAAGGAGGAACGCGGGGCACATCTCTTCAATACGAGGACCCAACACCACAGGATGGTTGGGAATTAGCCTGGCGAAGGACCCAACCATATGCAATTGTGAAACCCGTCGTTGTCAGTATCGCCTTCCGTGGATCTCCTTATGGTTCCACGAAACGCATGAAGAGTGTGCCGAAATGGGGCAAGGCAGAGCTCCCTATGATGGAAACGCATGAGTGGTGTGCCAAAATGAAGCGGCGCCGCCATGTGGACTGCGCCACTGGGACCTTAGGTGGAGCTCCATCTGGGGCCACGAAACGCGTGAGGGGTGTGCCAAAATGAGGCGGCGCCGCCATGCGGACTGCGCCACTGGGACCTTAGAGGTGGAGCTCCCTATGGGGCCACGAAACGCGTGAAGGGTGTGCCAAAATGAAGCGGCGCCGCCATGCGGACTGCGCCACTGGGACCTTAGGTGGAGCTCCATCTGGGGCCACGAAGCGCGTGAAGGGTGTGCCAAAATGAGGCGACGTCACCATGCGGACTGCGCCACTGGGACCTTGGGTGGAGCTCCCTATGGAGCCACGAAGCGTGTGAGGGGTGTGACACCACAGGGAGGGGGGTGACGGGAGGAGGGAGGAGGGAGGAGGGGGAAGAGGAGAGGAGAGGAGAGGAGAGGAGAATAGAGGAGAGGAGAGGAGAGGAACGCGGGGCGGGGACCGCCTCGTCAAAGCGAGGACCTGGCCGAACACCACAAGACGGTGGGGAATGATCGGGCAGTCTTGGACACCCGGAAGCAGCGCCGTCATGACCTCCTGCCCCTCCTGGGATACTCCTTCCTCCCTCCCCCGCCTCCCCCCCCCCCCCGCTGCCCTCTCCCGTGCCCGCCCCCTCTCCCGTGCCCGCCCACCCTCCCCAATGCCCCCCCGTGGCCCTGCATCATCAACCCGCCCCTCCCCCCCCCCCTCTCCTCCTTCTCCTCCTCCTCCTCTCCTTCCTCTCCTCCTCCTCCTCCTCCTCCTCCTCCTCCTCCTCCTCCTCCTCCTTCCTCCGCAAACTCCTGTCCCCGCCGCTCCCTCTGCCTCAGTCCCTGCCGCGAGGGGCAGCGACAATTCAGGAGGGGGACTGGCACAGGGGGGAAGCATCGAGCTGGAATCGGCGTTGCATCAACGACAGATTGGCGATAGGCCCCCGAAAAATTATGCTAACGGAGTTCCCCACATGGGCGTTTTAATAGGGCGCGGGCTTAGTCAGGAGGAAGAGGAAGAGGCGGAGGTGCGGGGGGAGGGGTCGACGAGGATGGCCGGGTGACGGGGGCGACAAAGACTGCAATTGGCGATGGCGATGTGCAGGCAAATGTTTTGGGGAACACCTCGCGTACACGACGCGGCCAAGATAGTGCAAATCGGAACGACAGCCCAAGAGCGGGGCCGAACCTGATACATAGAATGGTATTCGTATACCCTCCCTGGAGGGGTGGCAGGGGCCCCTCCTCGCTCAGGCGGGGCCTCCCTGGAGGGGTTGGAGGGGCACGAAACCTGATCAATAATATGGTTCGCGAATACCCTCCTCGCTCTGGTGGAGCCTCCCTGGAGAGGTGGGAGGGGCGCGAAACCTGATAAATAATATGGTTCGCGAATACTGTCCTCGCTCTGGCGGGGCCTCCCTGGAGGGGTGGGAGGGGCACGAAACCTGATACATAATATGGTTTGCGAATGCTGTCCTCGCTCAGGCGGGGCCTCCCTGGAGCGGTGGGAGGGGCACGAAACCTGATGAATAATATGGTTTGCGAATGCTGTCCTCGCTCTGGCGGGGCCTCCCTGGAGCGCTGGGAGGGGCACGGAACCTAATAAATTATATGGTTTGCGAATACTGTCCTCGCTCTGGCGGGGCCTCCCTGAAGCGCTGGGAGGGGCACGAAACCTGATAAATAATAAGGTTTGCGAATACTGTCCTCGCTCTGGCGGGGCCTCCCTGGAGGGGTGGGAGGGGCACGAAACCTGATAAATAATATGTGTTGCGAATACTGCCCTCGCTCTGGCGGGGCCTCCCTGGAGCGG
The DNA here is from genome assembly GCA_963575745.1 of Prorocentrum cordatum. NCBI lineage: Eukaryota > Dinophyceae > Prorocentrales > Prorocentraceae > Prorocentrum > Prorocentrum cordatum. The sequence goes on along the minus strand of CAUYUJ010018676.1, from coordinate 92,196 downwards.
TGGGAGGGGCACGAAACCTGATAAATAATATGGTTTGCGAATACTGTCCTCGCTCTGGCGGGGCCTCCCTGGAGCGGTGGGAGGGGCACGAAACCTGATAAATAATATGGTTTGCGAATACTGTCCTCGCTCTGGCGGGGCCTCCCTGGAGGGGTGGGAGGGGCACGAAACCTGATAAATAATATGGTTTGCGAATGCTGTCCTCGCTCTGGCGGGGCCTCCCTGGAGCGCTGGGAGGGGCACGAAACCTGATAAATAATATGGTTTGCGAATACTGTCCTCGCTCTGGCGGGGCCTCCCTGGAGGGGTGGGAGGGGCACGAAACCTGATACATAATATGGTTTGCGAATGCTGTCCTCGCTCTGGCGGGGCCTCCCTGGAGCGGTGGGAGGGGCACGAAACCTGATAAATAACATGGTTTGCGAATACTGTCCTCGCTGTGGCGGGGCCTCCCTGGAGCGGTGGTCTGCTATAGTATGGTATGGTATTGTATGGCATGGTATAGTAGGGTATGGCAGGAATAGGAAGAGGGAGCGAGCGTGGTAGGTAGGTATTGTATGGTATTGTATGGTGTGGTAGGTATGCGGTGATGGTGTATGTATGGTTTCCTAGGTGTGGTATGGTAGGTACGGTGGTCTGCTATAGTATGGTATGGTATTGTATGGTATGGTATAGTATGGTATGGTAGGAGTAGGAAGAGGGAGCGGTATTGCATGGTATGGTATAGTATGGTATGGTAGGAATAGGAAGAGGGAGCGGGAGGTGGGAAGGTGGGAAGGTGGGAAGGAGAGGGCGTCCTGGGAAAACACGAACCCCACTCTGGATGTGGGGAAACACGAATCCGCACGTTCCTGAGCGGGGTGGGGCCATGGGCCACTCTGGGTCGATGCGCCCCCCCCTGAGCCTATCCCCCTGACATTGCCCCTGATGTCAGCGCCTTGCTCTCGTCGTCCTCCTTCTCCTTCTTCTCCTGGCCCTGCGAGACGATGAACCCGAAGCCTTCGCAGCGGCGGCAGAGGGCCCCGAGACAGAAGAGGGGCGGGCCTCGGGCGGGCAGCCCTCGCCGCCCAGACGGCAGCGCGGCGGCGAGACGCCGCGGCCAAGGGTGCAGCGACCTGGACGCACGCCCGTCGCCAGCACGGCCGAAGAGACTGGCCGAGGCGAGACGCTGCAATACGCGCCAGGGCGTGGCCCTCTTGCGAGCGCAGCGGGGGGCCCCTGGCCACTCAGATGTGGGTCACCAGGACGTTCCGGAATGAGGTGAGGCCAGCAGCGGAGCTGAGACCGGAAGGGAGCCGCCAGGCCGCCATCAACGCCCACAGAGGGGCGCAGCAGCGTCGCGGCGGCCGACCGCACCCGAGCCCGCACGGCGCAGCCGACCGCGGCGCGGCCGAGCCGACTGGACCGTGGACCCTTGTGGCCGCTCGGTTTGCGCACGTCTCGCCGACCCTGCCGAGATCTCGTCCTCCTCCTCCTCCTCCTCCGCCTCCTCCTCCTCCTCCACCTCCTCCTCCCCCTCCTCCTCCTCCTCCTCCTCCTCCTCCTCCGCCTCCTCCTCCTCCTCCTCGTCCTCCTCCTCCTCCTCCTCCGCCTCCTCCTCCTCCGCCTCCTCCCCCTCCTCCGCCTCCGCCTCCTCCCCCTCCGCCTCCTCCTCCTCCTCCTCCCCCTCCTCGGTCTGCGCACGACTCGTCGTTCCTGTAGGGACCCTCCGAGGCGGGCGTCGGAAGGCCGCGTGGGAGCGGAGGCCACGCCGGGGGGGCACGGGCCGCCGGGGTCACGGCTCCCGAGGTGCTGCGGCGCCGCGCGCACGTGCTGTCCACGCGAGGCGAGGAGGAGGAGGAGGAGGAGGAGGAGGAGGAGGAGGAGGAGGAGGAGAAGGAGGAGGAGGAGGAGGAGGGAGGAGGGAGGAGGGAGGAGGGAGGAGGGAGGAGGAGGAAGTGACGTCGCGGTCACTCTCCAGGAGGAGGAGGACGAGGAGGAGGAGGAAGAACGAGGAGGAATGACGAGGAGGAGGAGGAGGAGGAGGAGGAGGAGGAGGAGGAGGAGGAGGAGGAGGATCGTGGCATGGGATGCGGCAGTAGCGGCCTGCGTGCTCGCTTCTGACCCCCCCCCCCGGCTCGCGCACCCCCCGCAGGCTGCGCACCGGAGGCCGCTCCGGCGAAAAAGGCCACTCCTGCGCGCAGCCGAGCCCTGCTGTTGGTGGCCCTCCCTGCGGAGGATCGCGGCGCCACGCGGTGCCCCAGGAAGGCCGTGGATCTGGAGAGGGTTCTGGACAGCGGGCGCCGCAGGACCGAGGCTGGGGAGGGGTCTGGAGAGGGGTCTGGAAGGCCCGCGATGATCCGAGCGTTCTTAAAGGGAAATTAGGACACACAAATAAATACACACAAATAAAAATAGTCCCCATATTTTCCCATATTTTCTGGGTTTTTGTCTTCCCCCCCACTGCCCATATTTTCCCATATTTTCTGGGGAATCGAGGATTAATTGTGTCTGTGTGTTTCTTCCCCTCCTGAGTTCTGGACAGCAGGCGCCGCAGGACCGAGGCTGTGAACGGATTGTCATGATAGGGGCTGCCCTCATGGGATGCGAGTGGACGGGGTCGGAGGATCGCGCCGCATCGCAGGTGCATCGGCGACGTCAGCGACGCATCGGCGACGCCAGCGTGGAGAAAGTCGGGCACCACATCGAGCCGCATTGCCGATGCATCGGCGATGCGGCTCGGTCCTCTGATGCCATGTACTCTGACCCCATCTAGGAGACCGAGGCATGATGCAGGCCAGGAAGAGGAGGGAGGGAGATTGACTTCTTGCCCTGTCTCCAATCCAGTCATCCAAGCACCCCCTACACAAAATAGCACCAGTGCCATGCAGGGTCAGGGCATTGGGGCCCTTTCAGTCACACGCTTCGCGCGGAGAAGGCTCCAGGGAGGCGACGCAAGCCGGGTGCGGCAGGAGTACGACAAGGAAGACCTGGCTGAGAACAGCGCAGAAGGTTACGGCTGAGAGCAGGCGAATGGGGCAGACATTTGAAGCCGCAGTGGCCGTGCCACTGCGCAACGGAGGGAGGAAAGCGTATGCCACGAAGCATGCCTCTAGGACATCCACGTGCGCCTTGCAGTGGCATCGTTCGTAGGAGCAGCCCCTCACGGCTTTCTCTGTTCTAGGCATCCTGGAGGCTCCTCATCGCCACGGCTCGAGCCGCCTCCAACAACGGGTCAGGGTGGACCCCAGGACGGTCCGGGCGGCAGAGGCGCCGCTGCCTGGACTGGACCTCCCCCCGCAGCGTGCTGGACGACTGGCAGTCCACACCGCGTCGACGAGGCGGACCAGGGCTCCCAACTTCGCGCTCCGCGCGGCGCGAAGCGCGAGGTGCGAATCGCTTCGCGCTCTCGCGCCGCCTCCCAGGGGAGAAGGGGAGCACGGGGAAGAATCGGAGCCGAACCTTGCCGTCGCTCGGACGTCCATTTTCCGTGTATTTTTCGGTGTCGTGCGTGGTCTTTCTGCTCGATGGTCCAGGATGGTCCAACAACTTCGCGCCCTCGAGGGCGCCCTTGTCGGATCGAATCAGCCGGTGCGTCGGGCAAGGGCGCACCGGCACGGAGGCGGAGCCGGGTCGGCATCGGCCGCGGCGGCCTGCGCAGTGCAGGCCGCCGCACCAGATCGTCGGACTCTCGGAACCGGACCGGGTCAAGACGGCCAGGGTCGATAGCTGATCGGAGAGATCGGATCGAGATGGACATTGGGGAGGTGGATAGTATGTGCACGGGGGAAGGGTCGAGGACTGATGGGGTCAGGAGGAGCGGCATCAGGTACAGGGGGGCAGGGTGGAGGGCAAGGAAGGGGAGAGAAGCGGGTAGAAAGGAAGGACGGAAATAGAAAGGGAGAGAGAAGGGAGGAGGAGGTTGTAGGAATGACAAGGGAAGGAGGCGACGAACGAGGGGACAGGAAACGGACCAGGGGGGGGATGAGCGAGGATGAAGAAGGAGAGAGCTGGGGAAGACCCGCAGTGCACGCTTCGATGTGAGCCGAAGTCTCACCAATTGTGCCCCTCCTCCTCCTCCTCCTCCTCCTCCTCCGTGCCCTCCTCCTCCTCCTCTCCTTCCTCCTCCTCCTCCTCCTCCTCCTCCCTCCTCCTCCCTCCTCCTCCTCCTCCTCCTCCTCCCCTCCTCCTCTCCTCCTCCTCCTCCTCCCTCCTCCTCCCTCCTCCTCCCTCCTCCTCCTCCTCCTCCTCCTCCTCCTCCTCCTCCTCCTCCTCCTCCGTGCCCTTGGGGTGCTAAAGCCCCAGACGTGCCCCCGGTGGCGCGCGGGCAGAGGGCGCGAAGACCCTTTTCGGAGTCCCACTTCTGCACGCGGCCCTCGCGCCTTTGCGGTGCGGAGGGCGGCCCCCGACCGCCCCGGCGCCCCGCAAGGGGGGAAGGAGGGGAGGGGGAGGAGGACAAGCTAGGTGCGCTCGCGTCATATCTGACGTGCTACCCCACCCTCCCATCCCTTACCATGGCGCTGATTTTCTCTATCCGCGGACGCGTGTCGTAGCGGACCTGTGGCTCCGCGCGCGCGTGCGTAGTGGGTGGTGGTGCGCGTGCGTGCGTGCGTGCGTGTGTGCGTGGCGTGGTGGTGGTGGTGGTTGGTGGTGGTGTGGTGCGTGGTGATGGTGGTGGTGGTGGTGCTGGTGGTGGTGGTGGTGGTGCTGGTGGTGTGTGGTACTGGTGCTGGTGCTGGTGGTGGTGGTGGTGGTGGTGGTGGTGGTGGTGGTGGCGGTGCGGCGCGGTGGTGGCGGGCGGATGGGCGCGCGAGAAAAAGGCCCGCGCTGGGGCGAGAACGCCATCCTGAACGACGGAGGCCAAACACCGATCCGAAAATGAGGCCCACGCTGCAGCGGGAGCACGATTCGGAACGATTCGGGAGCAGAAATGAGGCCGGCGCCTCAACGAGAGCAGCATTTTGGGAAAAAATGACGCCGGCGCCTCAGCGAGAGTCGTTTCCCGGGCTTTTCCGGGAATCCTGTGTAAAAAAACAGTACGCGGAGGGTGCGCGGCCATCCCCCGGACGCCATCAGGGGAAGAGGGAGAGTATTTTCATATTGAGTAATTGCAGAAGAGGGTGGTGGAGGAGGGCGCTGGAAAGAAACGAGGCTGGGGGCAGAAGCTGGCGGAGCTGGAGCACCTCGTGCTCCCTCCCTCGTCGTCCGTGCCCTCCTGACCCCGGCGCGGCGCACCGCCCTCGCGGGTCGGCCCCGTCGAGGCCGGCAGGGGCACGGGCGAAAATGGAGGGGCCCTGGGGCACACAAGTATATACACACAAGCAAGTGGATTCCCCAAACTGTTCAATGTTTTCGGGGTTTTTATCGCCCCCCCCACTTCCCGTACCACTTCCCATAGTTTCCTATGTTTTCTGGGGGATCGATGATTAATTGTGTCTGTGCGTTTTTTCCCTACTGCAAAAAATCACCGCAGATGGCCATCATTACGAGGACGCATCGAACAACGAGGATAACGAACGCAGAGGCGGGGCTGCACAGGAAAATCCCACCAGGAAATGAATTGCACGGCGCCGCCCGCGGCATGCAATGCGACACGGCCGGACCACACTGAATACGCGCATGCGTTGTAAGTGCTCTTACACGCTACTGTGTTCATAAATCCGCTGTCCTGCTCCCCGCACGCGCGATGGAAGCATGACGATGCCAAGGAAGGACGCCGGACGGGGGAATTTGAAGGCGCCGTCTGGTCACCAGACGCATCAATCCATTGCCCCGTCTACAACCACGACGGATATCCCCGTTGCCGAGCTCTGTGGGCACCCGCGCACCCATTCGGCTGCAGGCGGGCCCGGATCCAAGCACCGGCGACGAATTTACGAGACTCCGGGGCTGGAGTTCAGGGACGACAGGAGGGCGCAGCAAAGGCTGGAAGATGGCAAAGGTGGAACAATGAGGAAAGACAAACGGGAGAGGTGCACCAAGGAGGATGAGGAAGATGACGACAATGCAAAAGAACGGAGGGGCGACGAAGAGGAATGGAGGACGGTGGCGACGACGAAGGTGCGAAGCCGAATTGACGAACCAGGTCGGAGAAAAAAAAAAATGGCATGGGCTAGGAGGCGGGAAACGGGGAGCGAGGATGAGGGCAAGAGGCGGGAAGGGGGACGTGGATGGAGCGGGAGGAAACTTGAGAAATTGATGCGAAAGGTAAATCTGAAAACGGACTTCCCGGAGGACGGAATGACAGCGGCGAGCGCGATAATAAAGCGAGAATAAAGCGGGCGCGGTGCACGGATCTGGCCATGGGCCAGCACAGCGACGGGCCAAGGCTAGGAATGGATGAAACAGGTACTGTTCGTACCTGCTTGTCAAGCTGGTCCGTCGTGCCCTCGTTGGCCCCCATGCGCATACGCGCAAGGACGCACGGTGTGAGATTCACCTGGGGTGCTCTGCTGACCACGCCCCAGTACAGGACAGCTACAATACCACTACTATGTCATAAACAATTGCCGCACGCGCTACTGAGAGGGCTCTGCGAGGGGGCATTAGTGGTGGAGCACAACGAAATGGCTGCTGCCGCTCAACTAACAGCCAGATGGACCAACACTCACTTGCGTGCTCGACTACCCCATTACTCTCGCCATTTACGCCCGCAACTTGATGATGCGGAGGTCGACCGTGTAACAGAGTCACAAGAATCGCCTCCTAATTGTGCTGGGAGCTCGGGGCGGCTTCTACCGCTCCTCGTCGCTAGACCAGACCGCGTCATGGCCGTGGCTGATCTGGTCGTCCATCGCGCTGAGGATGAGCCCCCGGCCCACGCTGCCTCCGGTGACGGGGTCGGCCCGACTGTCCCGGTTGTCGCGCCTGGCCGCGCCCTTGATTCGCTCGGCGCGGAGCTGGTCAGCCAGGCGCCACAGGTGACCCGCCATGCCTTTCTCGAAAAGTGTCCGCGCTGCACCCACGAGCAGGGCGCCGAAGACGCGCGCGCCGTCGAAGGCGAAATCAGCCGGGATCGCGTCGTCCCAAGCCCCCCTTCAGCTCCCTGATCTCCTCGGCGGAGGCGGGGCCGCGCGCCGTCTCGCGCGGCGCGAGGAAGCGCGCCTGCAGACCGTCAGCTGCGCCACATGCTGCGGGCAGCTCGGAGCTGAAAGAGGATCTGCACACCAGCTTGTGCGATCGGCTAACTGCGCCCAACAAGTGGCGCGCTTGTCTGCTGGCGCGGCGGCGCTGCCGACGCATGTGCGCGGCTCCTCTCCTGCCGCGTCCTGCCTGCCCCCCCCCCCCCCCTCGCCAACGACCCGTCGCCGCGCGCGCAGAGTCGCCCGGCAAACTCCATCGCCGGAACTGCGATGCGTGCCTTGATCCCGCATTGCCCGAATGAATCATGCGAGCTGCGTCTCGCGATGGATGAGCAACGCATCTCTGCAACGCGCGTGGCGACGCGGTGCAGGGTGAGCAAGGCGTAGGCCGCTGCTCCCAAAAAAGAGAACATAGTCTGGAAGCTGACCTGTGGCCGGCCAGTCGGCCTTGGCCTTGGCCAGGTCGAGAAGTCCGACCGGAATCATCGCGTTGATGTGATCGTCTTGGTCAAGCGCCACGGTTCCATCGGCGCTGCGGTGCGGGTGCACTCCGCCGTTGGCGAAGTCGTCGTAATCGACCTTCACCCCACCGAAGACGCCCTCGATGCGGCCGACGAGCCGGTTGACGAACTCCTCGCGTCCAGAGATCTTCAGATCGTCAACGTGCTTGGACAATGTAAGTACAAGCTCGGAGCCGCTGGCACCGCGGGCGCGAGGCGCCTCGTGCTTGACCTCGATCCCTGGGCCCCACCTCGCGGGCTTGGTGCCGCACTCCCGTGGGCGAGCGACCCGGGTGAGCTTCGTGGAGAGGGTTCGGGGGGCACCCTTGCAGCCCGCGCCCGGCTTGCTCAGCGCGGCGCACCCACTCGTCGCGCTCGCCAAAGCTGTCGCAGCCGGGCACCTGCATGAGGATGGCTGCGCTGCCGGGCGGCGCGGCGCTCACCCCGCGGGGTGCTTCGCCATGTTCCTGCATACTGGCGTAGGCCATGCCTCGCAGGAGCGCCCTCTCGGCGCCCGCGGCGACGCGCATCGCGTCTGGGCGGCGCGCCGCCGCTGACGACATCGCGCGCTGCGACGCCCGCTTCGCCGCCCCAACGAGCGTCTCCAGGGCTCCGGCGCCCGCGTCGCCGAAGGCCCTCAGCGCCGCGTGGCGCCGGATGATCCTGACGGTCTGGCAGTGTGATCCCTTCCGGTGCTTCCACTTGGAAACGTGTCCGGGGTCCATTGCGTCCAAGGCGCCCTTGAGCGGTCGCCTCTCGAAGAATGCGCGCATGGCTCAGATGGTGAGCTCTTCGGGGACGGCCGCTGCGACCTTCCACAACCTCGACGCATCCGGGTCGGTCAGACGGTCGGCGTCGCGCATAGCGACCGCGGTCCTGGCGGTGGCAAAGATGTGAAGCGCGGCGGTCCGCGGAGCGCTGGCGACGCAGTCGCCGGGTGCCTCCTCTTCGAGCCTCAGAACTCATGGGCGCGCAGCTGGATCAAGAAACAACTCCGCATGCATTACTTTCCTTCGCCCTCCTCCTCTTCTATCGTGGCGCACTCGTACAAAGAGGCCCCGCGGATGCGCTGCGCTGCGCGCGGATGCGCTGGCGCGGATGCTGCGTTTCGAGGTGTCGGGGCAACTCGCGGGGCCTGCGGCCTGGGCCAGCTGCGGCGTGCTCGACAACAACACTGATATAATATTACGCTGGCTGTCGGTGCTCTTCAGTTTCTCGAACTCCTGTCGCAAGTCTTCTGCCCCCTCGACCTCGCGCAAGGCTGCCAGCGTCATCTGTTGGATGTTGCCGGAGACATCGCTGCAGGTCTGCTCGGGCATGGCCGACAGGGCGGATGGTGACCCACCCTCGGCGTCGCTGGCGGTATCCTCGGGGGCGTCGATAATACAGCAATCGAACGCTCCGTCTGGGCCTTGTCCGGCGCTTGCCGCCAGCGACGGCTCCTCGCGCTGAATATAAACTCAATGTCGCATGCTATCTTCCAGTGCTCGCCGGCGATCTGATGGGCGTCGACGCTGACGCCATCGAGGTTTCCTGAGGACGCCACCAAAAAGCCAAGCGGCGGGCGCAGCCCGGCCAATGCCCCGCAGATTTCTGGCCGCGCATTAGACATTCGGCACGAAAGTCTGGCAGCTGAAAGCATCGTCGGGGCAGATGGCGCAAATCTTCGAGGGGCGCTGTCGGGCCCGCGCGGTGATCCACACGCCCCTCGCGCCCCCCCGCTGGCCGAATGTCCCAGCCCTGGAGCCTGGGCGACGCGTTCCAGGAAATCCTCCGCGCGGTCCCAGGCCAGGCCTGCTCGCGCCACGCTGGCGCCCATGTCAAAGGCGGCGCCGACGACTGGCCGGACGTCTTGCAGTCTGCTTGCCGCATCGGCTCGGAATTGACCCTTCAGGTCGCTGGAGCGGCACGATTCTCCACGTCGCGCCAGCGCTCGCGGGCGCCGGCCAGCGCGCGGGCGCCGCGGACCTCCATTTGCTGCGCTCGTGGTCGCGCGCGGGGCGGCATCCTCCTTGCGGCCGGGCCATTTCCAGAGGGTCGGGGCGATGCGAGGATAGCGGCGCGTGGCCAGACCCCTGGAGTGCATGGGCGAGTCTGCCCGCATCTTGCGCCGGCGTGCCGCGCAGTTGTAGCGCGAGCGCACGGCTGCCACCTCGCGCCTGATATCGCAGCCCGTGGCTCCAGAGGCCACTGCTGGGAAGGCCAACGATTGGACGTCGCGCTCACGAACGCAGTTCGCGAGGCGCGGACGCCGCAGACAACGAGGAAAGTCCACTCTGCCCTGGACGAATCGCTCGCCGGTCTTCTGGGCGTCGAATCTGTCGTGGCCCTTGACGTGGACGTGGGCGCGTTTGCCCGGGCATCTGATTTTCGCGACCTGCTCCAGGATCTCCGGAGCGTTGGCCCGGCGGTCTTCCTCAAGATGCCTCCGCGAAGATCCTGAAGCCCAAGATGGCGCTGGTCACAGACGACCTTGCCCACGCTTGGTGCCGCCAACACGGCTGGCCATGGCGGCTCCTCGCACAGCCATGATGGGTCGGGCTGCTTGTTGACGAATGAGCCGCCTAGCCTGGGCTGTAGCTGTGCATAAGGAGGCGCATAATCGACCATGCGGGGCCGCGTTCTCGTGGGATCGCAGCCGGGTGCGGTATTTCTGCTTGCGGTCCAAAAAGAGCCCAACGACCGAAGAGCCGGCGTGTCCGTGACATGAGGGGGGCAAGTGGACGACTTCGTCGAACGCAACGTTTCACGGCTCGCTGCTGGCTCTCTTCGTTGCGGCCACGGCCCGTGAGGAAGTCAGACGTCTCACCAGCTCTGAGGTCGCGGCGGATAGCTAATCTGCTAGTCTGCGCCCCCCCCCCTCGATGATGCCGACGCCGTCGTCGAATGAGGCGAGGTAAGTGACGGACTGGTGCGCGGTAGCGATCTTGGCGGACTGCGATGTTTGAGCACCAGTCGTTTGTCCGTTCAATTCGCAAGGTTGCCGTGGAGGTCGCCCTCGTCACACCACTCGTCGGCGTCGCTACAGTCGCTGAAGGCTGGGAGGTCGGGGGAAGGCGGCCAGGCCCGTGAGGTCAGAGCCGCAATCGTCGCAGCGGTCTAAAGCGAGGCCCTCCTGTAACATCGCCTTATGGCATGCGGGTTCTGCTGTTGGGAAAGCGCCGGCGACGCAGTCACAAGGCGCCCCCTGAAGTTGTTCGTGCTTGTCGCCCTGGGCGCACTGCCTTTGTTGTCGCGATTTCAGTGTACCTTGCTTTGGACCATCGAACTAGAAGATGTGTCCGAGTCTGGTGAGCAAGCTGCTGTCGTGCCCCGTTGAAAGCATACCGCCCGCGGTGCGATAAGTGTGCGTTGATCGTCGTCCAATCGTCGACGCGCTCTTCCAGCTGGGTCGTGCCCCGGCACAGCCGGTTGCAGATGGGCGCCCTGGTGAGCGCCGCGAAGACGATGCTTCTGTGCTTGGCCTCTGGCGCCAGAGGCTTCTTTCTGACAAGCCCGATGCTGGCCGGGGTGAACCGCGCAGGCGTCGTCCATCTGCCGCGCTGCTGGGCGCCTCTACAGGGGGGCCCGACAAACCAAAAATCGCGACCCTGGATTCGGCGCCCTCGGCCTGGGCGCGCCAGCCAGGAAAGGAGTCGAGGACGCGGCGAAACTCGCCCCTAACTAGCGGCGTCGCACGTGAGCCCGCAACGCGCTGCAAATGGCGCTGGGGAAAACGCTGCCAGACAACGACTTGACGGCGCCCTCGAAGTCGGAAGTGCGGACGACGAAGCCGCGAACTTCTTGACCTCGCGACGTGCCCCGCCCCCCTTCTCTGGCCCAGGCGGGGCGTCCCGGCCCAGCTGCCAACGTCTGCCAGGGCAGGTCGACGGGGCCAGTCTAGCGGGCCGGCCTGGCGCCCTCCCGGCGAAGCAGCTCCTTGGAGGCTTCGGCGCCCCAGGCGCCGAGAGACTTCTCGGCGTCGCGCTGCCGGCCGTTCTCGAGGTTCTGGCCGAGGACCGTCATGCCAGCGTGTTCAAAGCGTCTGGATCCACGAGCTGACAGTGGAAGGTTGGGAACGACCGCGCTCTCGGCATGGTTGATGATGCGTTTCAGGATGAGCTGAGCGACGTGGCGGCCCTGCTCGACTATACGTCCGCCCGCGGGCCGGCCATGATTGCCCTTCGCCGCGACAGCCAGGGCCCGCCGGGCCGCCTGCGACGACGCCCCCTTCGAGGGCGAGCCCAGAACGGGGGCGATGCGAAGGCGCGCGCCCAACGGCGCGAAGGGCGAAGGGCTGCCATGCCTGTCGGGTCCAGCTCGCGACCGCAAGTCGCGGGACTGCTGCCCGCGCAGGCGCGAAAGCCTTTGCCTGCGAGGCCCCGGGCGCGCCCCGCGCGGGCGCCTGGGCGATGGGGCTGATAAGCTGGATATGCAGCGTCTTGTCCTCGCGGCCGGTGGCGCGGTCGCCCTGGCCGTTGCTGCCCGCCGCCAGCTGGGCGAGCTGCCTGGGCGGCGAGCCCCCGGGCGCGGCTGAGGCATGCCCGCGTCGTCGACAGAGGTGCGCAAGAGCGCACTCGGCGCACTCCAGATCGACGCGGGCGGCGCAGGGGCCCCGTGCGACCGCGTGGCCGCCTGGCCCTGGGCATGCGAGGCGCCTGTGGTCAATGCCTGTCTACACCGTCCCGTTGGCTGCAGACCTAACAAGACTGCGTGAGCTGCGTCTACGCCGCCCCGTTGGCTGTCAATGACTGCGTGGGCTGCAGACCTAACAAGATAGGGGGGTCAGACCCCGCGCCCGCCCCAGACCCAGGCGCGCGCGCTGTGCCGACTGCCCCCTGCCATCGCGAGAAGTCGTCGCGACGGGGCACTGCATCTCCAAATTCGCTACCTGCGACCCGTTGCCAGCCCCGGCCGCGCACAGAGGGGTCGATAACATCTCCTCAGGCGGCCGCGGCCTCGCTGGCCAGGCCACGCGGGCCACAGTCATGGCGAAGCGCAGTCTCCAGAGGTTCGCCCGGGCGCCAGGGTCACAGTGTCCACTGCGACGCCATACAAGCCACCTAGTAGATAGGCGCTCGCCAAGTAGCACGATGAGTCGATCGATGCACTGGAGCCCGTCCCCGACGAAGTCGGCCACCGCGGGGGCGTCGGCCTGCGTGGCGGCGCGCGCAAGTCCAGGCGGGCGTCGCAGGGCGCCGCGGCGCCCACTGCGGACGCGAAGCTGGGCGCGCTGCCCAGCGACTACATGAGGTTTGGCCAGGGCGTCCCTGGACCAGGGACCTCTCGTGGAGACTGCGAGATGCCCCGCTGCGGCGGAATCTCCTCTTGCGCGCGCCTGTCTGCTGCCGCGCGGCCGACGCCGCGGGCGCCTCGCCCGTCGGCGCGCGATCACCGCCGAGATTTCGGGCGTTGCACGATGTTCCCCTGGCCGAAAGTGCCTCTCATTTTTTGGCTCCATTTGGGGGCCCCTGGGGCCCTCTGGGCTTCGCGAGTGGCGCTCTGGAGGCCGCGGGGGCCTCTTGGAAATCCTGGGGGCGCCTTCAGGGGCACCTCTAGAAGCGCCCGAAGATTGCGGAAGTTAGCGGCGATGTCGGGCGGGCCGCGGCGCGCTGGACAGCGCGCCAGCCAGGCGACTGTGTGTTGCATCGGTTGCAGATGTCACGCATGGCGCAAGATGACGGCGCTGCGCGCGCACCGCCCCCTCGCCGCGCTGGGCGGCTCGGCGGCCGACCGGGCGCCCCTATCGTCGCCGGCGGGGGCCGGGACTGCGGCCGGCAAAGCTCGCGCGGCCGGGCGTCGCAGTTCGCCCTGCTGCCGCGTGAGCTCATGCTGACTGACTGCTGTGGAGAGCTCGTCGAGGTGGCGTCGTTGCGCGCCCTCGATGGCGGCGCCCACGTTGTGCTCGGATCGGCCGCCGCTGCCCGCCCGGGCCTCGCGGCCGGCGCCTCGCGTCGACGGGGCATCTGGTTAGGGCCAGCTCCTGGGGAGACTCCAGCACTGGCGTTCGCGCCGCTGCTGGCGTGGACTGGGGCGGCCACGTGGAGCTCGATCCACGCGGAGCCCTGGTGCCGGGAGCTGAGACTGAAGGCGCGCGTGCCCACGCAGCCAACTGAACTTCGGCAGGCGGGGCCGGATGCGCTGTGACTCGTGCGTCGAGGTCGCCCACCCAGAGTCGCGCCCCTAAGGTTGCCCGGGCGGGAAAGCACCGCGCGCTCGCGTCCACCGCGGCGGCGTTGATTGTGGTGGCGCGGCTGAGGCTGCTGGGGCCGTCGATGCCGATGGCGCGGCCGGCGCCGCTTCCCCCGCCGCTGCTGCGCGGGCCTGCGAAGCGGTCGCTGGGCCCGCCAGCTGCGCATAGTGTTGCGCGCGGCCCGTGAGTCCTGCCATCTCCTGTCGTAGTCGTCGCAGTGCGTCGTCGCGAGGATGCGGCCGCGAGGAAGACGGGGGCGATGCGCGCGCCCGCCGCGAACGATGGCCGCGGCCAACCTGTCGCCAATAACCGTCTGACGACGCACTTGGAGCGGCTGCCGCCGCTGCCGCCCGCGGCGCTGGCGCTGCGGGATTCGGCCGTCCGCCGATCCATGAGTCAGCGCGCCGCGCGGGGCCGCCTTCCCCAGCGCCTGCAACCGCGGGCCGCTGCTCGCAAGGCCCCGGCGCCCCTTTCTTTCCCAGGGGCACAAGTGGAAGGGGATGTCCGGGGCGCCGTCGGCGCCGAGGCGGAGATATCGATGGAGAAAACGTTCCGGAGGTTGCGGCGCAGGGGGCAGGCGCGCGCGAGGTGCCCACCAAGGTCGCGCTCGTGGCGCCGGAGACGCACCCCGTCAGAAACCGCGGGGTTGCCTTGGCGGCCCGAACCCGCGCCGCCGAACGACTGGGCCTGAACTTCCCCATCGCCTCTACATTCGCCCTCCCCGAAGCCCGCGAACGCGCGAGCCCAGGCGAGGCGCGCGCCGCGTTGATCCACAGGGGCGTCGCGTAGCTCGGGGTCGTCTGAGGCGGCGTCTTCGCCGAGTAACTGACGCCGTCGGCGTCGGCGCCCGAAGCAACGCCTGCCGCCGGGAATGCCCCCCACGCCAGCGACGCCGCGCAGGCGTCGCCGGCGGCCGCTGGCGCAGAGCGACGCCGCTACAAGACCACGGGCTGGGCCTGATGGCGCAGGCGCACCCGTGAGGAAGGCGCGGCGCTGCGCGGAGTGGGCCGCCGAGGCGAGGACGCCTGGCGACCCCGAGATCACGGGCCCCAATCGTTGCAACTGGACCGTCAGGCGCCTGAGCAGCGCCGCGTTCGCGGCACAGGCCGAGCGGTAGTTTTGCAAGATCACCATGGCCAGTCGGACGTTCGACACTCCGACGGCTCGCAGCAGGCAGACGCTGAGACCCTCGTAACGTATCATGAATTGACCAGCTTGGTGCGCCCGGTTTCGGAGAATGTCGAAGCGTGCGAGGAGGTCGTCGATGCGATCCTGCGGCAATCGGTTGAAGTTCGCGCATGCCGACGCTGCTGGAGCGCGCCCCTCCTCTCCGTACTGGCCCCACCAGTCGGCCGAACTGCGCATCAGGAAGACGTGGATGGCACTGGGTTGCCGTTGATGAGCCTCGCCCTGGATCAGGACAGCTGGCGGCCATCCGTCCGTGCACTCGCGCGCCATGCTGGCGATGCGTGACGAGGCGTAGGTCGCATGGCGAAACTCGTTGGATTGCAACTGACCAGATCACCAACTCGCGCACCATTTCTGGAAGGTCGCGCGAGCCTGCTGCGCGGGACCCCAGGCGCGAAGGTGACGCATGTTGCCGCTGCCGCCACCTGCTCCCATGCAGGAGAGGCACCTGATGATGGCGATCATGCCCACCCTGAGGGCCTTTCCATCTAGAGTGTAACTCCCCGCGCGTGTCGTAGAGGCGCTGGGTGCCAAGGGGCTACCAGCGGCGCTGCCCGGGCAAAATACCTCGGAGCCGCCGTCGATAGTTCCCATGGATGAGATCCTCCTCGTCTGCCTGTGCGCATCTTTCCGTCGCGTTCTTGTGGTGTTCTCGGCGCTCGGCGCATCCCGCGATGCAGTCTCGGGAATGCTCCTGGTACGTCGTGGTGTCACTGTACTGAATACCGCTAACTGCGCGATCAGAATGAGCCAGGAGGAGCGTGGGTAAGATCAGAAGTCGCGTTCCCCTCCGAATTCCGCTTCGCTGTCGTTCCGAGCGTTGGTAACACAATCACCAGGCCCTCCATTGCCTCCCTGCTCTTCTTTGCCTGTACCTCCCGGGGTTCTGGCGACGCAGTCGCCAGGAGCTCGGGGCCCTTGACAGACACTGTAGATGTATACGTTTCGCAACGCAGCCCTACACCGCATCATGGAATCGAAATGGCATCGCCTGGAACCGTATCGCTGCGAACCGCCAGCGGATCGAACCGCGAACCGTCTCGCGGGACCCTGAATCGAAGCGGGAACCGGATCGCGAGCTCGTCGAACCGCATCGGGAACCAGACCCGGCGCCCCGACCAGCGCCCTCCCCTGGCGCCCCGCCCTGGCGCCCCCCCCCCCCGGCGCCCCCGCCCGGAACGCGAGGAGCAAGGGCACGAGGAGCAATGCAGGAACGCCATTTCATGATGATGGGGGCCCCCATGAGGAGATCAGGGGGCGCCCTCTCTGCCCCTCATCGTCCTCCCTCCCTCCTCGTCGTCATACCTCCTCGTCCTCGTCCTCGTCGTCCTCCCCCCCCTCCCCCTCCCCGCCAGGGGGGGACCAGAGGGGATCGCCCGGGGGGTCGCCGGGGGAGGACGCCGGGGGGAAGACGCCGGGGGATCCCCCCAGCCACAGGCCCTGGAAGCGGAGAGGCGACTGCCCCGAAGGTGAACAGGTAGAGGTGCACGAGCGCGATGAACGCGGACGACCAACGTGGTAGACAGCTGCTTGTATGAACGCGGTCATGAAGACAATGGATACCTAGAACCTGTGCCATCGATGCGAGGCGACAGGGAGGAAACCATTGCGGCCGTGGTATTGGAGCCGAAGCTGCGCTACCAACTCGAAAAAACGATGTATAAGGTGAATGTGACAGCGGACCTTCTGATGGACAGAATGAAAGGAGGTGAGCGCGAGAAGAGAATATCGAAAAAAACTGGCACGGTGCACTGATCAAGTCTTGAGCGGAAACAGCGCCAAGTCCACGCAAGAGAGGGGTGAAACGGGCAGGGCATGTAGCGTTCGAGAATGAGGAGGAGGAGGAGGAGGGCGAGGAAGACGAGGAGAACGGGAGGGACGGGGAGCGGGTGCGGAGGACGTGGGAGGGCGCCTTTTTCCCCCGTGGGTGGGCTGTGGAGCGATGGTGAGGGGAGAGGAAGAAGGAAGGAGAACAACTGAGGAGGGGAGAGGAGCAGGGAGGAGGAGTAGTAGTAGTAGTAGGAGGAGGAGGAGGAGGAGGAGGAGGAGGGGGAGGAAGAGGAGGAGGAGGAGGAGGAGGAGGATGGGGAGGAGCAGGAGGAGGAGCAGGAGGAGAAGCAGGAGGAGGACCCTCGTGGGCCATGACAGAAATCACGACGGGGGATACGCAGGACGAGAGCAGGAAACGTAAAGCATGAGGGGAGGAGGAGGAGGAGGAGGAGGAGGAGGATGAGGAGGAGGAGGAGGTGCATGAGGAGGAGGAGGAGGAGGAGAAGGAGGAGGGGGAATGAGTACGATGGGAGGGGGAGGTATGGAAAAGGCGAGTATGGAAGGCGAGCGCAGATGCCCCAGGGTGCAGTCTGATGTGCAAACGCTGTCGCTCCCAAGTCGAGCAATCCAACCCATGGACAGCTGGGATACGCAACGTGGGTCTACGGCGCCCTAGCCCGCGCCGCACGACAAGTGCTTGCACGAAGATTGGGCTTCCCCATCCCCCGAATCCCCCCATAGACGTCCTGCCACTCCACCTCTTCCTGCTCCCTCCCTCGCCGTCGCTCGGCCGTCCAAGTCATCGTGCATCATTCCTCGGCCTCGTGCGCTTCTTGCTCCGCCTGCTCGTCCAGGATGCTCCTCGATGGCCCCCGCCGACGGGAACTCTCGAAAGCCCCCGCACGTCCGAACGACGCCAAGCTCCCCCTTCGGGATCTTCTGACCCGGGTCAATCCAGACCCGGGTCAGTCAAGCCTTGCCAAATCCTGCAAGATCCTGCACCCAAACCCGGGTCAATGCGAAGGATCCTGCAAGATCCTTGCACCCAAACCTGGGTCAATGCGACCCTGGCCCTGGAGGATCCTGCAGGATCGGGCGCTCTGGCTGACCCCCGTTTGCATTGACCCCCGTGTCAAGGCTCCCCCTCCCTGGGCTGGCCTCCCCGAGGGCCCGCGCCAGCGCGGCGCGAACGCCAGACGACGTCGGGGCTGCGACGCCCACGGAGCGCACCGCTTTCCCCGTCGCCGCCGCCCTCCCGCGCGCGACGGGCCCCCGACTCCCGCGGGGGGGGAGAGCGGGGGGAGGGGGCAGAGGTACCCCAGATCTCGTAATAAAAGGGAGGGGGTCTGGACCCTCCAAGACAAGCCATTTCAGACCCCCCCCCGTGGGAGGACCCTCCAAAACATCGTCCCCAGACCCCCCCAGGCCCTCCAAGATGAGACCCCCCTCCCTTTATTACGAAATCTGGAGTACCCTCTGCCCTCCCCCTCTTGCTCCTGATGCTCCCAAATCTGCCGTTCGTCGATCGAGCAAAAAGGTTCGTACGCAGCCGCCAGAAGCGGCGTCAGGGGTCCACAGACCATCCTCGCAGATGCTTCTTCCTCGAGAGAAGCAAGAACGCCCGGTATCGCATAGGGAAATCGGATCGGCTCGGGACGAACATCGGATCGGTCGGTTCACAGCGACACGGAGTTGGAATAGAATCGGATCGGCCGCGCCAAGATGCACGACGGCGACATGCAAGCATCGGGACGCATCAAATCATCAAAATGCCGGAAGCGAATCAGAACGGGCCGGACGACATCGATATCAAATCGGACACTTCGGATGGACATGGACCTCGGTGAAGCCCTCCCGCTACTCCTCCGTCTCCGCCTCCTCTGCATCTGCCATCCCCCCGCCTCTACCTCCTCCTCCTCCTCTTCCTCCTCCTCTTCCTCCTCCTCTTCCTCCCCATACTCTTCATCCTCCTCCTCATCCCTCTCCTCATGTGTCTCATCATCTTATCATCCCTCTCCTCCGCTCTCCTCCGCTCTCCTCCTCCTCCTCCTCCTCCTCCTCCTCCTCCTCCTCCTCCTCCCCCTCTTCCCCATTATCCTCCTTCTCCTCCTCCTCCTCCTCATCATCATCAATGTCATCATCATCCCTCCCTCCCTCCATCCATCCATTCATCCATCCATCTTTCCCTCCCTCTTCCTCCTCCCTCCTCCCTCTCCTGCTCCTCCTCCTCCTCCTCTTCCTTCTCCCTCTCCTGCTCCTCGTCCTCCAACTCCTCCTCCTCCAACTCCTGGACCTCCTCCTACTCGTCGCACGTAGCTCAAATAGGGTCTTATCATCTTTCCTCGCCTCCTCCTCCGCCTCCTCCTCCTCCTCCAACCGTCTTCCTTGTAGACAACTCCTTCCTGTCGCACCCAGAGACGTGCCTGTTGGGCGTGCCGGGCGTTTCACTTGAGAGCTCCCCACCAGTTACGAATCCAAGGCTTAGAATTTGCGACCTATTCACGTACTCATGGAGGGAGGGTCCTCTACAACATGTGGCTCACGCCTTGGCGACGCACAAACACTCGTCACACGAATGTACAAAGGGCTTCACAGATGGATGACGTGTCCTATTCAAAACGTGGCTTTTGCCTCAGCGCGGCGCACATCCGTCCAAACGTCTGCACGAGTTTGACGGATGGAGGATGGCTCCTTTTCAGAATGTGGCCCTCGCCCCAGCGCCACGCACGTTCCTTTTCAAAGCTTGCAAGAGCTTGACGAATGGAAGGTGTGCCGCTTTGAGAATGTGGCTCTCGCCCCAGGGCCGCGCACATTCGCGTTACAAGTTTGCTTCAGTCTTGCGGACGGAGAAGCGGGTTGCTTTCAAAATGTAGCTCTTAACACGCCCCGCACATTCGTCTCGACAGATTGCAGCATTTTCACGGATGGATGGCGGGTCGTTTTCAAAATGTGGCTCTCGCCCCAACGCCGCGCAATTTGACACGACAAGTTTGCAAAAACCTCCCGGAAGGAACGCGGGCGGACTTCAAAAAGTGGCTATCGCCTTGCAATCGTCTTTATAATCCAATCATTTACCGGATTCTTCTGGTTGATGTCCCAGGAAGGGTGGCCCGGCACCATCTACAATTCAGGGCGCAACAATTACACTGATTCGCGGTGTGGAACTCCCAAGAATGCTACTCTGGCGCGATGCAGGATCGTCAAGACGCAACAGGAAAGCTGATTCGCAGCGTTGACGTCAAAGGAGTGGTGCTGTGGCGCGATTGAGGAACCCTCAGACGGTTGCCCTTCAACGGGGCATATTGCCAGCAGTGAGAATCAACTCCCGCAGTGAGAATCAACTTGGAGGGAGGGCTTCTTGCAACATCGTTGGTGCGGCTTGGGTCTAGTCCTCCTCTTATTCCTCCCTGGGGAGGCGCCCCCCTGATTTGTTCATCACGTCGACCACCAGAGGTCTCGACCCGTTCCACGGGACCGGCTTTTCATCCTCAGTCGCTTTTGACGGTCCCGGGGCTCGGCAAAGGCCTCCAGAGGCCGAAAACAATTCCAAACCCTCCGTCGTGATTTCTGTAATGACCCACGAGGGTCCTCCTCCTGCTCCTCCTCCTGCTCCTCTCCTCCTCCTCCTCCTCCTCCTCCTCCTCCTCCTCCTCCTCCTCCTCCCTCCTCCTCCTCCTCTCCTCCTCCTCCTCCTCCTCCTCCTCCTCCTCCTCCTCCTCCTCCCTCCTCCTCCTCCTCCTCCTCCTCCTCCTCACCCCTCCCCACGCCTGCCGCCTCGAGGACCACGCGGACCCGGCCCCCGGCCCCGGCGAGCCCCGCAGACCGCCAAAAGGACGCCCGCGCGACGACGGGGCCCCGCAGCCCCCCCCCCCCGGGGGCCTCTCGAGAAGCCCGTCGTCTCCAGATAAAAAAGAGCGCGAAGATCGGGACAAGAACGGATCGGGATCACTCGCCATCCCCTCGGGCGCCCGCGCCTCGCCTCAAAGGGGGGGCCTCCGGGGGGGCGCCCGGATCCTCCCGAACATGGCCGCTGGAGGCCCGAGCGACGGCTCGAAAGCAGAACTGGACCTGGAAAGCAGGGTCAGTTCGACTACACGCAAGAGTAAAACGACGCGAAGATCGGGACAAAATCGGATCGGGATCACTCGAAATCTCTGAGAATCGGCGGGTTTGGAGGATGTATTGGGCGCCGCGGCCGCTCCAGAGCGTTCCGGAAGGCTCTGAGAGCGCTCCGGAACGCTCTGGAGCGATTCATCCCGATCCTAGCCCTGTCTTACCAGGCCGCCCCGGGAGCGTCTTGGACCGGAAAAATTGGTTCGGGGCCTCCAGCAGGCTCATCGACGAGCCTCGGCCTTCTCAGGGCCATCTGAAGACTCCCTCTCTCATCGCCTCCCGTCTCGCTGCCTCCCCCGCCCCTCCTCCTACCCCTGAGGCCCCACCCGCCGGGGCGCCCGTGTCCCTCCCTCTCCCTCGAGGGCCCCGCCCGACCGACCACGGCACCGGAACCTCCGCTACGTCGGCCCCCCACGAGGTACTCGTCACACGTGAGCTGACCCCCTCCGGGGAACCACGCCCAGCCCGCACGACCAGCCAAGACTCCGGGCGGCCCGCCCGGACCCCCGGCGCCTGCGCGCGGGGCCCTCCCCGGCGGCGCCCCCCCCCCCCTGCAGGCGGAACCCGACGCCGCGCCCCACGCCGACCGGACCGAGTTGGCGGCGCGCACAAGGGGGTGGGGAGAGGGGGGAGGGCTTCTTAGAAGCAGGCTGCTTCTTAGAAGGCGCCGGCCTTACATCTACAAATATATGGCCCGCGCCTTCGAAGCAGCAGGGGTGTTTCGAAGAAGCCCTCCCCCTCCCCCCACCCCCCTCTGCGCGTGGTTGACCGAACCCGCCCCGCCGCGCGGAGGGGCGCTGAGAACGCTCCTGGGGTCCTCCTCTTTTGCGGGCTCGGCCGGCTTCGGCTCTGGTCCGGGCGCCTGTGGCCCGGGGGGGGGAGGCGCGCGGCGCGCGGCGGGGGGGCGCGGGCGCGCGCGTCGCGGCCGCCGCGAGCCGGGGGCGGGGCGCAGCGTCGAGGGGCCCATCCTTGCGCAGGGACCGACCGTCCCGGCATTTCTAGC
This sequence comes from Prorocentrum cordatum, assembly GCA_963575745.1. Lineage (NCBI taxonomy): Eukaryota > Dinophyceae > Prorocentrales > Prorocentraceae > Prorocentrum > Prorocentrum cordatum. The sequence continues at coordinate 70,389 of CAUYUJ010018676.1, read as the reverse complement.
GGCCTACCACGCAATGCTCTTATGGAACCCAAGGATGTTCCAAGAACAACAAACAGTGTTCTTAGAACACAAGCCCGACGTGATAAGACAAGACAGACTCTGCCAGAAACGTTCTGAGAACGTTTCGTGGAAACCACAAAAAAAGGTTCGTAGAACATTGTTTGGTAGGGCTATAGGCGAGCCAGGACGCTTCGCCACTGCTTGAAAGAGTGTTCCCCGCTGGCCCGGCTGCCTCCCAGGGTGGGGATGGGGGCCGCTCCCACATCGGGCTCCGCGGAGCGCCCATCCCCACCTGGCGGCAGGAGGCCGGAGGCGCTCCGGGGCCCTGCCCTGGAGGCGGCGAGGGAGTCTGCACTGGATGGGGACATCGATCAAGAGGGGCCAATCAATAAGGGAACAATTACTCCGACGGAAGGACCCCGCATGATCATCTGTTTAGGTTGCCCTTATCCGTTTCCTCCTGGCCATGGCAAACACCCTCCTCGCGCTCCCCCCCCCTTCTGCCTTCTTTCCTTGTTCTATTTGTCCCCCTCCCCCTCCTTCAAACTCCTCCTCCTCCTCCTTCTCCACCTCCTCCTCATCATCGCCCCCCCCCCCCCCCCTACCTTTTCCCCCCCCACTCATCTCCCCCCTGCCGCTCTCTACGTGCACCTCCCCCTCCCCCTGGTCGGGGCAAGCAAGTCGACGTTCCTCGGCGCCGTCGCCGCCTCGGCCAGCGCGCGCGCGTTCGCCGACGGCTAGATCGCCGAGCCTTTGGGGTGGCCCCGCGGGCCATGCCTTTGGGGCAATCCCGCGGGCCGCTGGGGCGCGAGGGCCGGCCGTCGGGGCAGCCCCGCGGGCCAGATCGCCGGGGCAACCCCGCGGGCCTCAAGCCGCGCGCCGCGGCGCTCAGCCGGGAGGCAGCGCGAAGCCAAGCTCCGCGGCGAGCTGGTCGGCCTCGTCCCTGGAGGTCTTCGCTTCCTCATCGAACTCCTCGAGCGCCTTCTGCAAGAGCGCTGGCGGCCCTCGCTCCAGGAGGTCGCGCGGGGGCGGCCGCAGGATCAGCATCACGCGGCGCGGGAGAGCATGACGTGGAGGTGCAGCCACCACTGGTCGTCCGACATGCCCGCACGGCCAGCGCCCTCGCCCCTCGCGCAGTCGATGGCGACGCCCTTGCGCAGCGCCTGGCCCTGCGGCAGCGCGGGAGTGAGGTAAGGCGCGCGAGTCAGAGTGAACCCCGAGCGGCGCGCGGTGTGCGGCCCCGAGCTCTGCCACGTGAACTCCTGCTCGCTGGGCCTGAACATCAGCAAGCCCCGAGCCCGCGCCTCGGCCTCGCGGCGTTCAACGGCGCCTTCGGCGCCCGGCAGCAGCAGCTCGGCGACCTCCTTGTAGATCGGTGACTCCCTGAAGCCGTGGACCTGCAGCCAGATTCTCTTCGGTAGGTAGCGGGGGCGAAAGAGCTGGCCTGGCGCGCACTCCTCGCAGTCCCGCTCGCCCTCGCGGTGGAAATCGAAGGACACGACGGTGGCCCGTTGCTCCTGCACGAGCCCCAAGTTCTTCTTCAGCTCCTCCTGCGTTGCCGTGAATCGCACCTCCATGCCGACTTGGGCCGGCAAGATGCCGTGGATGTCCCCCGTCTTGCGCGTGTTCGGGAGGTTCAGGAGGCGCCGACCCGCGTCGGGATTGAAGTAAAAGGGTTTCCCCCGTGCGCCCGATTCAGCCGACGATGGGTTACCACCGCCAGCCCGGAGACAAGGGGTTACCCGTGCCCCCGATTCGGCCGACGATGGGTCACCACCGCCAGCCCGGAGACAAGGGGTTACCCCTGCCCCCGATTCGGCCGACGATGGGTCACCACCGCACCCGATTTGGACGACGATGGGTTACCACCGCCAGCCGGGAGACAAGGGGTTACCCCTGCCCCCGATTCGGCCGAGGATGGGTTACCACCCCCAGCCCGGACGCAAGGGGCTACCCCTGCGCCCGATTTGGCCGCCGATGGGTTACCACCGGCGGCCCCGACACAAAGGGTCACCACTGCCCCCGATTCGGCCGAGGATGGGTTACCACCCCCGGCCCGGACACAAGGGGCTACCCCTGCGCCCGGCCGCTGTCTCGGCGTCGTCGTCGTCAGCAGTTCAGTCGCCATTTTGGGCACGCAGGCCCATGACAACAACAAATTTGCCGACGACCAGCCCAGACGAGGTTACCCGCACTTCGCTCACAGACGAAGCTCCCGCCTGATACTTCTACTTCCTTCGTTTTTTCTGGCCGCAGGAGCTGAGGAGCCTTCCTCCGTATTCACGCCGCAGGAGCTGCGGAGCCCAAAAAGCGACGAAAGTCACAAGAATCCGATGACCCGCTCGGATTACCAACAGAAAGTGCGGGACCCGTCATGGCGGAGAGTCGCCGCGCAGGGCGCTGGACGCTGAAGCGTGGCCCAAAAGGCGGGACCCATAGGAAGGGGGCTCCCGCCCGAGACTTCCTCACAAGCCACTCGCAGACGAGGCTCCCGCTTGATACCTCCCCAAAATTCAAGCCTGAGAAGCCCAAACATGACGACACTTACACGCTTCGGATGACCCGCTCAGATTGCCAACATGAAGTGCGGGACCCATAGGAAGGGGGCTCCCGCCCGAGACTTCCTCACAAGCCACTCGCAGACGAGGCTCCCGCTTGATACCTCCCCTAAACTCGAGCCTGAGGGGCCCAAAAATAACGACACTTACACGTTTCGGATGACCCGCTCGGATTACCAACATGAAGTGCGGGACCCATAGGAAGGGGGTTCCCGCCTGAGACTTCCTCACAACTCACTCACAGACGAGGCTCCCGCTTAATACTTTCTTCAAATTCAAGCCTGAGGGACCCAAAGGTGACGACAATTACACGTTTCGGATGACCCGCTCAGATTACCAACATGAAGTGCGGGACCCATAGGAATGGGGCTCCCGCCGGAGACTTCCTCACAATTCACTCACAGACGAAGCTCCCGCTTGATACCTCCCCCATGTTCAGGCCTGAGTCGCCCAAAAGTGACGACAGTTGCACGTTTCGGATGACCCGCTCGGATTACCAACATGAAGTGCGGGACCCATAGGGAGGGGGCTCCTGCCTGAGACTTCCTCACAATTCGCTCACAGACGAAGTTCCCGCTTGAGAATTCATCCATATTCAAGCCAGGGGGTGAGTGATGACAAAGTGATGAGCGAGTGAGTGAGTGAGTGAGTGAGTGAATGAGTGGGTGATTGAGTGAGTGAGTGAGTGAGTGATGATGATGATGATGAGTGAGTAGGTGATCGAGTGATGATGATGGTGACGATGATGAGGATGATGACGATGATGACGATGACGATGACGATGATGATGATGATGATGATGATGATGATGATGATGAGTGGTGATGCTGATTGATGATGGTGCTGGTGATGATGAATGTGATGTTGATGATGATTGGTCGAATGATGATGATGATGATGTTGTTGATGGGGATGATAATGGTGTGAGTGTGAATGAGTGTGATGATTATGATGATGGTGACGATGATGAGGACAATGATGAGTACTGACGATGAGTGGTGATGATGATAATGCTGATGGTGAGTGAAGAGGAGAGGGGTGGGAGGTGAGGTGAGGTGAGGTTCCTGCGCGAGGTGTCCAGAGAAAACAAGAACCCCACTTTGGATGTGGGGGAAAGAGAGAGAGAGAGAGAGAGAGAAAAAAAGAGAAAGAAAGAGAAATAAAGAGAAAGAGAGAGAGGGGGGGGAGGACTGCGCGGGGTGTCCAGAGAAAACAAGAACCCCACTTAGGATGTGGGGAAAAAGTAACATAAACATAAAAACTCGGAGGTCCGCGCGGATTTCTCGGATCGGCGCTGGGGCCCCCCGGCGGCGCCTCCGGCGCCGCCCCTGGCGCGCTCCGCGCGCCAGGGAGGGGGGTCCAGCGCCGATCCGAGAAATCCGCGCGGACCTCCGAGTTGTTATGTTTATGCCACTTCTTGTTCCCCTACTCAAAAGTCGGTCCCCCAACCCCTGCCGGGGTCCATCCGGCGCAAGTCTCCACCCCGGCTCCGTTGTTGCGGCAGTCCTGGGGGCCCGAAGAGGCTCGAACCCAGGAACCTCGAACCTCGCCCCCCGTGCCTCCTCGCCAGAACCAGTGCCGGACCACCTCCGACCCCCAGCCAGCTCCAGACCTGACTTGCTGGGCATGTTTTCCACCACCACCACCATAAGTTGGAGAGGGAGGTGGTCCTCCTCCTCCTTCTCCTCCTCCTCCTCCTCCTCCTCCTCGTCTTCCTCCTCCTTCCCCCATCCAACTTATGGTGGTGGTGGTGGAAAGCAAGCCCATCATGACTCACTGGGGATGGGGATGGGTGCAGCGGCACCGAGGCAGGGCGGGGGAGAGGCCGGAGCAGCAGCAGCAGCAGCACGGGAGGCCAGAGGGCTCGAGGAGCCACCGCCAGCCCTGCCGGGGAAGGACGGCGATCCTGCGAGCTCCAGGGAGAGGGAGCGGGGAGAAAAGGAGGGGGCAGGGCGAGGGGCCATGAGGAGAAAAGGGGGGGGGGGGGGGGCAGGACGAGGAGGTCATGAGGGGGAGGGGCCCGAGAGAAAGGCGAAGGCAACATGAAGAAAATCCGGATCGACGCGTCAAGACGGATCGGGGATCTCTGACGAGTGGCGGCCCAGAGCGCCCGGGGAGCGCACCTGAGCGCTCTGGAGAAGGCTACCCTCGTCCTAGTCCTTCTTCGAAACTCAGAACTCCGAAAAGATACCTCTTCGAAAAGATACCTCTTCGAAAAGATACCTCTCAAAAAAGATACTCATCCTAGTCCTGCCTCGAAGATACCTCTTCGAAAAGATACCCAGAACTCCGACGTCGCGTCTGATTCGCAGCGCGACCCCCACCACGGGTCCCGGCCCCATCCCAGGGACCAGCGCTTTCTCTCGAGCCGTTTTCCCAAGGTCCAAGGGCCCGGGTGAGGGCCCCCAGAGGCCGAGCATTGCCCAACACGGTCCGTCGTGCCTTGTTCACGACGCGAGGAGGTGGGGGGAGTGGAGTGGAAGCGATTGAGCAGGGACTGACCGTCCTGGCATTCCGATAGGCCTACCACGGCATGGTCTTAGAACCCAGAAATGTTCTAAGAACAAGAAAAAAGTCTTAGAACATAGACCCGATGTGTTAGAACACGGCAGTCCCAGCCATAACTGTTCTAAGAACATGTCGTGGAAACCACAAAAGGTTCTTCGACCATTGTTCGGTAGACCTACAGGCACGCCAGGACGCTTCGCCACTGCTTGAGTGGAGGGGCGGGGGGAGGCCCAGGAAGGGGGAGGGAGGTTGTGGAGCGGGGCTCCCCATGCAGGGTGCGTCCAGAGAACATGGTGGCCCTGACTTCCACCACCACCCCCATAAGTAGGAAGGGGAGGGTCCTCCTCCTCCTCCTCCTCCTCCTCCTCCTCCTCCACCTCCTTCCCCCTCCAACTTATGGTGGTGGTGGTGGTGGAAAACAGGCCCATCATAACAGGGGACGCGAAAGGCACGACGAGACGGAGGGGATGCCTCCGGGGAGAGGCGCGACCCGCGGCCGTGCCTAACACACGCACGCGCCAGGGAGGTGCACACGGCGGGCCGGGGCAAGCTCGGCCAGCGTCGAAGCGCAAACTCGGACCGGCTCTTGAGTCACGAGCTGCGAACGTATCCGTACGTATTCGCGCCCTCGCGGTCTGGATTCTGGGGCGCGATCCCGCGGCTACACAGTCGCGGGGATACGCTCCGCGCTGGGCATCTGCGAACAAAAACGCCCCCGCGGATCCGCGGGGTCGCGGCCCAGAGGCCCGGCCCGCGCCTGCTCGCGCCGCATCGGCACGGAGAGTCGAAATCGGCTCGCATCGGCCGCGCCAAGATGCACAACAACGCCTGGCAAACACCTGGACGCATCGCAGCGTCGGAACATCGGAGACGAATCGGACCGGGCCGACATCAACACCTTCATCGTATCGATCGGATCGACCCCTTCTGGGCCGTCGCGCGCGTGCTCGGAGTCCGAGGAGAGGGCGGGGCCGAGGGAGAGGGGACAGCATGCAGACGAGAACCGAAGCGACGAACGACAGTGCATACATGTAGTCGGGCAGAGGGACAGAGAGAGAGAGAGAGAGACAGACATAGCTGTACATCTAGATCTAGATGTGTATACGCATACACATCTGTATGTGCATGAGTATATGTATAGACTTACGTGTAAATATATATATATATATATACACGTATATATAGCGTGCCTAAGTCCTCAATCTTGAGGTCTCGTTGAGGGGCCCGATCCCCAACTTGTCGAATCTCCCAGGGGCTTGGCGGCTGCCTCCTGGGCTCACCCGCATCTCGCCGCAGGACTTCCTCGGGCCCGAGAGGGCCCCGAGACGGGCCAGGGGGGCCTCACGTGGCCCGAAGGCCGTTCAAGAGGCCCCCGAGTCGCCGAACAACCGGTCCAAGGCGAACAGAATGGCTTCCAGTCGGCCGAGAAAACACCCAAGACGTGCCGAGACTCCTCTGAGAGCCTTCCCAAGAGGGCCCCAAGAGGCACAAACCATTGAGGTTCCTTGGGTGCCTCAATGTGTATCCTCCACTCTTCGAACCTCCGACGCTCCAAGACGTCCCAAGAGGCCCCCACAGCCGCCCCAAGGCAGGGGCCCCAAGATGGCCCAAGAGGTGCCCAAGACGGCCCATGAGGGCCCCAAGACGGCCCCAAGAGGGGGCCCAAGATGGGGAGCACGAACTGCCAATGCGAGCCTTCCACCCCAAGAGGCGCCCAGGAGGCCCCCAGAGGCGCCAAGAGGCCCCCACGAGGCCACTAGATTCTTCCAAAAGGCCCAAAATATTATCCAACACAGCCCCCCAGAGGCCTCAAAACTGTATCCAAGAGGCCCCCGAGGAGCCTCGACGAGATCCCAACGAACATCTAAGAGGCATCAGACTCACAACACAGGCCCGGTGACGGTATGGGCCGAAGGCCCCTATTTATATATATATATATATATATATATATATATATATATATATGTATATCTATATATGTATGTGTATATATAGATCTATGCATGTATATGTGTATACATCTATCGAGAGAGAGAGAGTGCGAGAGAGAGAGAGAGAACGAACGAACGAAAGAACGGCAGAAATAAAGAAATCAATACAGAGAGAGAGAGAGAGATCGAAAGAAAGAGATAGTACGAGAGCGAGAGGGAATCGGTGCACCATAACAGGGCGATGCCGCACTCGAGGTGTTTCGATTGCGTGCGCCACGGCCAACTCTTATTTCAGGGTCGCCGTGGCTTCTTGAGGCAGACGAGCGCGCGCTGAGTCGAGGCAAACAGCTCGGGCGTGGACGCCTGTGGTTCTGATAATGTTTGCACTGTGCCACTGCACTACACCCTGCGAAATGCTTAAGCAATCATGGGTTAAGAAATTCATAGTCTCAAATCTTGAATAAAACCAGCATTTCTATTGCAAACTTAGGGTTTACATTGAAACGTTAAGAATAATCGAGACTCTGGCCGGAAACTCAAGTTTTCTTAAGCATCGCCTAAGGTGTATGTACACGATATCAAAGAGTTTCTTGCAAATGCGAGCGGCGAAGCTCTGGCACCAGTTGCCTGGAGCGCACCAGATACTACTCCTGCTGCAAAAAAGATTCAAGCATTTCGTTGGTCGCGCAAGCGTGACGACGGCTTCTTCTCGGATTCGGCTTTGTCAAATTCTCAGTGGGCCCATCCGTGGAACCCCGAGGGGGTCCTTGGGGTTCAGCAAGGTTCCTCTGTCGCTGCGAATATTTAGATTTACGTGCGCTGGTCTGCGTTGTTTGCATTGCTTTGCGTTTCATGAAGTTTCGCGAGTTTGCATTACTTCAGGCTGCTTGTCGCTGCTAGGAAACCGAGCATGGCTCTGCTTTGGTTTCAACTGTATTGCTTGACATCGATGTGCGCTGTCTTGCACGGGTTTGCTTTGCATTGCGTTCCTTGGCTATGCCTTGCATTGTATTGCTTTCTCTGCATTGCATTGCATTGCATTGCATTGCATTGCATTGCTCGCACTGCTCTTCATACGACTCCTAGTGCTGCACTGCTCAACCGTGTTCTACTTCGCCACTCGTTACATGACGTTGCCTTGCCTCCTTGCGATCTGCTAGAATCTTAGTTGCGCTGCTGTATATGACCCTGTATTACATTGCCCGTGTGCGCATTGCGATGCATGTATCGACGACGTCTTGCATTTTCTTGGCGACGAATTGCATTGATTTGCAACGTTACGCATCGGGTTGCCGTGTTTGGTGATCCGTTGATTTGATGTGTCAACAGGTTTGAGCTGATTCGCTGTCCATGGTTTTGCATTACATTACGTTGCTCTGTACCGCGTTGCATGCTTTTGTTCGGTTCAATCGCTTTCAGTTACATCGGAAGAGGCATCAACCCTAACTGGGATCGCGCTGGGCCAGTCGAAGAAACAGTGGCAACTGATCACATTATACTGGCCCACGGATCAATGCCCGACGCTTGACAGATTGCTCCTGTCTGCATCTCACTGTAGAAGATGAAAAGAAAAAACACCAACAAAAAACAAAAAAACGTAGGTCCGCGCGGATTCCTTGGACTTGCGCCTGACTCCTCTCCCTGGCGCGCAGAGCGCGCAAGGAGCGGCACCGGAGGCGCATCCACCAGGGGGGCCCAGCGCAGATCCAAGAATTTTTTCAGAGGCAGATGCGCGAAGGCGCAAGAAATCAACACTCGGGGATAGACAGAATCACCTTAGCGAAACGCGGTGTAATGAAAACGACATCGGGCCCAGACCTGGCGGTCGCGAGCCTGGAAAATGACGGCCGCGGCGCCCTCTCGAGAACCGAAAACGGACAATTCACAAATAGGGGAACAAAAAATGACATAAACATAAAAACTCGGAGGTCCGCGCGGATTTCTCGGATCCGCGCTGGACCCCCCTCCCTGGCGCGCGGAGCGCGCCAGGGGCGGCGCCAGAGGCGCCGCCAGGGGGCCCCAGCGCCGATCCGAGAAATCCGCGCGGACCTCCGAGTTTTTATGTTTATGCCACTTTTTGTTCCCCTAACTAATCAACGTGTCAGGGTGGGGGTTCTGTCCGATCCCCGAGACATTCCTCATCCTCGCCCTCCTTCTCCTGCTCCCTGGCGGCCCCGATCGCCAGGGGCCGCCCGAGACCCCGCCTTATGGCGGCACCCGCCCAGCCCGAGCCAGAGGTGCGACGCGCGCGCGGGGGGTTTTGCGGTCGCAGGGGCGCGAGCGCAGCTCCGCGTCTCGGGCTCAGCAACGACGACGACGACGACGACGACCATGGCAAGCGACCACGACGGCGGCGACGGCGAACGTCCGCGACGGATGCTGTCGTGAAGAAGACCGTGTCCTGGAGGGAGTCTTGGACCCCGCGCCTCTCCCGGTACCAGCCTCGCACCCCGAGCAAGGCTTCGACGGCCCAGGGGCTGGGGAAAAACGCGCTCGAGCACCGGAACAGCGAAGCACCTCCATGACCCCATCTCCAGGACCCCCTTTGTGTTGCATGGCGGCCCTACTTATTCGGCCCCCCGATCTCTCTCGCCGCGAGGCTGGGGCACCCCTGCGAGGCCGATCCAGCCGTGGCGACGAGGAGCATCCCCGAAGACCCCGGGGCATCAACGACTGCTCAATAAACACGCCATCAAAACGGTGGCCTCGAACTTCGACCTTCACGCCCTGACGACCGCGACGGCGACGACCACGGCGAGCGACGGCGACGGCGATCGACGCAAGGCCGACGACGACGACGTGCCATCCCCGCGCTCGGGTGCGCGCGGAGCCCGGCCAGCCCGCCAGACGCTCCTCCCTCCTGCCCGCCCTACATTTGCTCGCGCACTCCCTTCGTCGACGTGCAGTGGGGGCGCGGCCGCAAGAAACTCTCGCAAGAAACCGAATCCTGAAAGCCCGCGCGCGAGGTGCACCAGAGGGAAAACACGGAGCACCCTGAACGCGCCAGCCTCTCTGACGGCCGCGGGAAGTCACCGCGCAGCGCGCGGAGATAAGAAATCCAGGGTACCCTGACGAGAAGCAGATGGTTTCTTGATGCGCGCCCCCACTGTATCCCCTGGCGCCGTCCTCTCTGCCATTCCCGGCCGTCCCTCCCCCGTCCGTCCCTGTGCCTCCTCACATCCCTCGCTGCCTCTCTCGCTTCCCTCTGGCCGGCGGCCAAGCCAGCCCCATCCAACCCGCAGCGCCACTCGCAAAGTGGGGTTTCGAGCGGGAGACGGCCAACGGGAAAGAACGACTTCCAGTCGGAAGCTGGGCGAGGGCTGCTAAAACCGTGGCTCCTAAAACGGCCCTCCCGGAAGGCACAAAAAAACTTCCCAGAATGAGGCGCGGCACGCGAAACAGTCGACGGGCTTCTTCCAGGAAAGACGAAGACAACTTCCCGGAAGTTGATTTTAGCAGCCATGGATTTAGGAGCCCTCGCCCGGCTTCCGATCCAGGTGGGGGGGGGGCTTTACTGAAGGGGCCTACAAACACACAAATCAATGCACACAAATAAAAGGATTCCCCATATTTTCTTATATTTTCTGTGTTTTTGTCTTCCCCCCCACTTCCCATATTTTCGCATATTTTCCTGGGAGTCGACGATTAATTGTGTCTGTGTGTTTTTTCCCCTCCTGATTTACGAAACATTCAATCATAACGCAGAGTCCGCGCACCCCCACAGCCGGAAATTATGACTCCCAGCATGGCCTGCGAGGGCCGCTCGGGTGGGCCGTGGCAGTGGCTTGGTCAGCAGTGGCCCTCCTGCTGCTTCGTCTCGCTTCTCCTCCACGTCCTCCTCCTCCTCCTCCTCCTCCTCCTCCTCCTCCTCCTCCTCCTCCTCCTCCTCCCCTCGCCATCCATCCCCCTCCCCTCCACAACTCGGCGGTGGACAACCCTCCCTTTGGTGAACCTCCCCTTAAAGAAAACGGCCTAGGACCGACACCAGACCTGGACCCGCAAAAATGACGGCCGCGACGCCATCTCGCGAACCGAAAACGGCCAGTTCCTTAATCGACGTGTCAGGGTAGGAGTTCTGTCCACCTTCGAACAATGACACACTATGAACGCCACTCTCCTCTCTCCCCTGACTCTGTCCCGAGAGTCTCCCGTCCTCTCCACGTTTGGTTTCCTACGCGCAAGGTTTCAATATTAGGCTTTTGTTGTCTTGTTGCTTGTTTTTTCTCCGATGTGCTTTTTCGATCCCGTCGTTCCTGGTTCTTCCAAAATGGTGTTCCCGCTGCAGCGCTGCCCTCATGTCCGCGCTTCGGTCATTCAACATCGTGCTCCCGCTGCAGCGCTGGCCTCGTTCCCGCGCCTCCGGACGGCACTTGGACGGGCCATTTACCCTCCAAGTCATCCGGTGCCATGCCACGGCATGCAATGCGATGCTGTGTTGGGCACCGCTGTGCGATGCCATGCTTTGTGTTGCTATGCTTTGCGATGCAATGCTTCACTACGCAATGCCACGCCACGCTATGACATGCTTTGCTGTGCCATTATACGCCATGCTTTTCCATCCATCGCGTACCCTCTTGGGATCATTGCCCTGCTTGACATCCGACTGTGCGAATCGATAGGATATCTACGCCATGGTAAGGGATGGGAGGGAGGGGTCGGATGCCAAATGTGACGCTAGCGCACCTGGCTTGCCCCCCCGCCCCCCCCCTCCCCCATCCCCTTCTCCCTCCCCTTTGCTCTAGGTCTTTGGAGTCCGCCACAGGGCTGGCCCCCACCTTCTGCGCATTCTCGGTAGCCTCTTCTGCGGTGACATGCTCATCCTGCCGCAGCGCTGGCGCAAGGTGCCGATCAAGGTCTGACCCGCGAGAAGAGCATTGAGTGTGTGCAAGAGGAAGAACAGCACGAGAGATGAGGTAATGAATCCTGTGAGAAGACGGATACACGTAGCCGTTTCTAGCCGCGCGCGCTCCGATGCGCACATGTCCATGTGCACGAAACGCAAGGCAAGATCGCACACATTCAGGCAACATTCGTTGAGGGCGACCGCGCTACTTCGGAATTCGCGAGGTTGTCGCGAACGCACAATAAGAATGGCTTCGCATATTTGTTGTAGCGTTGGTGACCCAACCGCCGCGAAACCGAGAGCCGGGCCGGCGAAAGCCGGGCCGGCTCACTTGCAAACGATGACGCATGCACGAACGCTTGCGTAGACACGGGCGCACGCGGACACTGAACACTGCGCAATATAGGTGTGTTAACACACCTCCCTTACACGTGCACTCACGACCGCAATTCGAAAACAAAAACGTTCGGACCACAATTTGTAATACGGTTATGCGTAATGCAACCGATCGCCATGCGCCCATGTCTACGGGCGGCGAACGGTACTTCAAAGCGATGGTGGGCGAGATGATGGCGAGGAAGAGGACGTACATTCTGACATTGCAACCTGCGCAACAGTATTTTGGGATTGAAGAATCTGTGTGACAGCTTGGACCCCTGAGAATGTGTTTCTAGCAACGTACGAAGTGGAATCTTGGTTGTGTACTATTTGTATGTGGGTGGTGCAGTCTGCGTGGTGCAATTCACCCTGCCGAAGTTTTAGTTGTCAACTCCACCGCTCGCACAAACATCCAACGACGGCGATTGCGAAGGGTGCTTGGCGATGGCTGGTGCCTTCTTGCGGCCGCGCTAGCCCGCGCATGTTTGCGCGCGCAGTGAACAGCGCGACCGATGCGGCCGCGGTGGCGCTGACCGCTGGGCACTTCCCAACAGGCATTTCCGTGCGAGTCGGTGACTTGAGCGGGCGCAATATCATGGCGACGCCGACAACGCTAGACACGGTTATGAGAGTAGCGGTGGTGGTGGCGATGGTGGCGATGACGACGGCAACGTCAATGACGGCGCCGATGTTGACCACGCCCGCCGTAACGATGACGATGTCCTCGCGTCGGCGATGAAGATTGTGGAATGAGTTCGACATGCGCGCGCGGCCGACGCGCGCGAGTGGCCCGCGTGATACTATTCGATACACACCATGACCCCCCCAACACGCGCGCAAGGGCGTTCGAACGAATCCGACATCATGCGCGACAGGCCCGTTTGGCATAATGTTATGGACATGCTAGGGGAAAAAAAACATCACAGTTTTCTCAAGAATTCGCAAGAGCGCGGGCGCAGGCTAATCTCTTGTGTGCAATATACGTGGTGGAATATACAGTGTGCTAGAAGTGTGATGCGATCTATGTTGTTGCGCGCGCTGCGTAGTGCGATCTGACGGGTGCTGTGGTGCACTGAACGTAGTACAATCAAGGTTGTACAATCAACGTGATGTTATGCATGGGCCTCTGGGCGTATGTGGTCTAGAGAGGCTCCTCTTCCAATCCGCTTCTTCCCCTTCGAGGAGGGTTTGATCACTGTTCCCTATTAATAAACACCCCCTCCCCCACCCGGCCGGCAGCCACCCCGGAACCATGCGGACACCATGAGGGCCCCCCCCCACACCATCCCTTGCAAAAACAATACAAAACGCACTCTGCCTCCAAATTCAAAGCATGCGCAACCAACCCGATGCGGGCCCCCACCACCATCCCTGTCAAAAACAATACACAGCACAGTTTGGGGCAGGGTCTGGAGTCATGTTCGTGAGACCCGCGGGCACTTTGTATTGGTTTTCGATAGGGACGTCGGGGGGGTCAGCATATTGCCTGCTGCGCGCAGGGCTACCATCCATGACAAACGCACAATACAAAATGCACCTCGCGGATAAAGGTGAATAGTGCGCGGCCACCCCGAGATCATTGTCAAGTGGTTTTTCTCAGGGACGGCGGGGTGGTGGTGTATGGCCTGCTGTGCGCAGGCCCACCAGACACAATGATGGGCATTGGTTTTCGACAGGGATGGTGGGGGCAGACATGTTTCCCGATGTGTGCTGTCGTGTGCGCAGGCGCACCTGACACACTCTGTACGTGCCCCGGACGTGGCGCACCTGGCGCGGCTGGAGGGAGCATCCGGCGCGCTAGGCGTGCCTGGCACGCTCGGGCCCCAGGGGTGCCTGGCGCGCGTGGCGCGCCTGGTCCGCGTGGCGCACCTCGCCCCAGCGTCGCGCACATGGGCTCGGTTTTGGTTCCCAGTAGCTTCCCATCAAAAGACGGCCGCGGAACATGCTGAGGCTCTGGCCTTACTTTCTGTGTTGGGAGGGCGGGTGGGAGTGAGCTAGACGGCTTGCTATCTGGAGGGTGTCTTGACCCCTCCCCATACCCCCTCCCCTGGACCTGGACGGGGCGCCCCGCGAGCGGTCAAAGCATCCAAGAGGGCCCCAGACGGCTCCAAGAGGGCCTCAGAGAGCCCAAGATGACCTACAAGATGGCACATGATAGTCAAGATGGCTCCAATGATGGTCCAAGAGGCCCCAAGACCGTTCCAAGACGGTTTCAAGTGGCCACGGAGCGTGCAACGGAGGCCGCCAAGAGGCCAAAACCTTTCAAAAAACCGTAGGAGCATCAATGAATGTTGCCGTTTCGCCTTTTTGCTATCGATGGCATTCCAAGGCCTCAAGACAGCCCCAAGAGAGCCCCAGGAGAGGCCTGAGAGAGCCCAACGACGGCCCCAAGAGCGCCCAAGAGGGCCTCAAGAGCGCTCCAAGAGAGGTCCAAGAAACGATTCTCGGCACTCTAGAAGGGCAAAGCTAAGTGAAGCTCCTCCCTTCTTTAACCTCTGTCCTCCAAGAGGGCTCCAAGAGCGTCCCCGAGGCCCCCCAAGAGCGCCCCAAGAGGGCCCCAAGAAGCACCCAAGAGGCCTCCACGGCGCACCCCAGAGAGCCCCCAAGAGGCCCAAGAGGCTACCCGAAGTACGCAAGAGGCCCCCGGGACCGCCAAGAGGCCCCGCAAGACGCCCTAAGCTCGCCATTGTCCTCCTCCTCCTCCTCCTCCTCCTCCTCCTCCTCTTCATCCGCCCATTTCTCCCCCACCACCTCCACCACCTCCTCCTCCTCCTCCTCCTCCTCCTCCTCCTCCTCCTCCTCCTCCTCCTCCTCCTCCCCCTCCCCCTCCCCCTCGTCCTTCTTCCCCGGCCTTCCTCATTCGGCAGGTCCGCGAAGGCGCGTACGGTTCGCTCCTGGTTCTGCGCCAGCCGATCCAAGGCTTCCATTGTTACGGCTTCCCCAGCTCTCGATCCCCTGCATGCTCCTCCGCTTCCCTGCTCAGGGCAGCTTCGTCTGGGGCATCGTTTGCGGATGGGCTGGTGGGGAAAATCTGGATGGGGCAATCATCGCCCCCCGCCTTGGGTCCGCTGGGGAGGGGTTGGGCACGTGCTGTCGGAATGGGTGGAGGGGGGGTTGGAGGAAGAGGAGGATGAGGAGGGGGAGGAGGATGGAGGGGGGCGGGATTGGGCAGGCTCGGCCAGGAAGTCAATCACCCCCCCTTGATAAAAAAAACCTATACAGAGTACGTGAAGCGTCAAGAATTTACCATTGTGGCGTTCTTGGGTACGATGCAAAATGGTGTCGACAGATGCAGACAACACACACACACAACCGCTCCGCGTGTGGTCTCGACGGGCGCGCCAACATACGGGCATTACCAACTTGGACACAGCAGCAGCGTCATCGAGTCGTTTTTTTTCTGAGGAACTCGTGGGCGTTTTCTCATTCGGAGTTTCGACATTGGGCGGAAGGGGGGGGGGGCTTCGGCCTTCTGCTTAGTGCGACTGTTTGCAGTAGTGCGCACGATGGGGGAGGGACTCCACCTGCTGGAAACAGGCACCAAAAACAGCCAAGATCTACTCCAAGGGAGGGGGGGAGGGGGGGGGCGAGGGCCGCGCCGATCGGCAAAACAATGAATCAAAAAACGATCACATCCCGCACGAGACGCTCACGTTTGTTTCCTTTCGAACCGAGTTCCAGCCTTGTTCGAACATGTTTGTCGAGGAAATCTAGCACGGGACGCTAACTCTTCTACTTTTCCCGAACCGAGTTCGAACCTTGCTCGAACATGACGCTTGAGGAAAACCCGCACGAGACGCCAACGGTTCTATTGTTTAGACCTGACTTCGAGCCTGCTTTCCGAGGAATTCCCACATGAAACGCCTGCTGTTCTGTTGTCTGGAACCAACTTTGAACCTCTTCGAAACTGCTTTTCCAGGAAATCCCGCACGAGACCCCCGGTTTGCCATTGTTTGGAACTGACTTCTATCGTTTTGGAACAGACTTTGGAACCTCTTCGAACCTGCTTTTTCAGGAAATCCCGCACGTTTTGGAACAGACTTTGGAACCCGCTTCGAACCTCTTTTCCCCATTTAGGCTTGCCTAAGGGGTTCCTACTTGGTCAAAGGTTGGTGCCTCGTAGTCGTACTTTGCCCGTTGCCCTAAGGTTCCTCGGGTCCCTCGGGTTCCCCGCCCCCAGTGCCTCCTATTGTTACGTTGCCCGTGCCTCGGAGGTACCTCGGGTTCCCTGGGTTCCTCGGGTTCTCCGCCCATGGTGCCGCGTAACTTCCCCATAAAAGGCTTGCCTAAGGGCTTCTTACTATGTTAAATGTTGGTGCCCCCCTTGTGTTACGTTGCCCGTTGCTCGGAGGTTCCTCGGGCTCCTCGGGTTCAAGCAATGCCAAGCAATACCAAGCAACGCCAAGCAATGCCTTCATGCCAAGCAATGCCAAGCAATGCCAAGCAGAGCCAAGCAGAGCCAAGCAGAGCCAAGCAGAGCCAAGAAAGGCCAACCAGTGCCAGGCAATTCCAAGCAATGCCATGCACGGCGCCCACGCCATAGGAAGCTTTCCCCCAATGGGGGTCGTGCGAAGAAGCCCCACGCGATTCGCCGTTTTGGAACCGCCACCTGAACGAAGGATTGCAAAAAAAACGAAGGATTGAAAACAAACGCAGGATTTCAAACAAACCTTAATCGAAGGATTGCAAAAAAACGAAGGATTGCAAAAAAACGAAGGATTGCAATCCTTCGTTGCAATCCTTAATTCAGCCTCATACGAACTTTACTGAAGGTACAGACCCCATAACTGCCCGACCCCCGCTGGCGCAGCTCAGGCTCCACGCGCCTAGAAGGGCTCGTCGGATCCACGGCGTGCCAACCTGTCAAAATTGGGTGATCTCTTATCCCGGCACAGTGTGTGTTGTACAACGTATGTGGTGCGAACTACGCTGTGCAACATAGGACACGCAATCTATGTCGTGTGATCTATCTTGCGCAGTTTATGCGGTGCAACACAAGTGGTGCGATCTACATATGTGGTACAATGTATGCTGTGCACAACGGCGACGGCGACCACGAAGCCGCCAAACCGCCAGACAGACCCAGGCGACGGACGGCGACGAGGCGGCGACGGGGCAGCGACGGGGCGGCGAGGGCGACCACGAAGCCGCCGGACCGCCAGACGGGCCCACGAGCCCCTGAGTGCCAGCACTGGGGAGAAACTCCCGGTCGCGCCGCAACGCCGGTGCGGCGCGATCCACCGGACCCAGCCACCCGGACCCCATGTGGGCGGCCCGTACCCCACTGGTGCAGGAGATCGGGACCGACGCCCCCAAAACATCCGACGCTGCGACTCTCTCGATCCGCGGCCCCAGACCCCTTCAGTGGAAGCAGTCTGGTCGTCTGGAGTCAGCTCATGGGTGTCCCCGGGCAGGAGAGCAGCCTCCAAAGGCCGAAATGGAGGGAGAATTCCAGGATCCGCACGGCGGAATTGGAAGAGCCGAAATGGGGGCATAACTGCGGATAAAAGCGCTGGAATTCACACTACCGAAATTGATTATGAATTCGGAAAGCCATGACCGAGACATAAAAAACACGACCTCGAAAGAATGGGCCTGCCTGCACCACCCAGGAAGGCCTGGAGTCCTTCGCAGCAGACTCCCCCTCGCCGAACTTCACGAACTCCGTGGACTGGATGGCTTTGCGCATCTCCTGTGGCGTCGCAGGTGCGGTGAACGACAGGGGCGGAAGACGACGACGAAGACGATCACCGTTGACAGTATGGGGGAAGGTCAACGAAATGAAGAACTGCGCAGAGGTTCAGCGTTCGGAGGTCCGCATTTATTTCCTGGGTCGAAACAAGGCCACCTCCTTCGGTACGCGCCGACCTGAGAAATCTGCGCGGACCTCCAAAAGTGTACGTTTGTGAAAATGTTCCTTCTTCTTCTCCGACAGAAAGCACATGGTTCATGGAGTCCTGGAAATGGGCACCAACACCAACGCAGGGGATTGCCTCCACAGGGGGAGGATGATCCAAGATTTCGGTGTCGGCAATAATATTTCGTCACCTTGAAAGCCAAAATATTACCACAATCACCGAGACCGGGATCTTCTTCCCTCGGTGGAGGCACGCCGCCGATCTTGGTGTTGGTGTCAACATCTGGGCCAGCGACATGTTGAGCAGGGACCGACCGTCCAGGCATTTCTATAAGCCTACAACGAAACGTTCGTAGAACCCAAACATGTTCTTGTAACAAAAACAATGTTTTTAGAACCGAAGCCTGATGCGTTTAAACAAGACAGTCCCAGCCAGAAATTTCTCATAACATTTCGTAGAAACAACAAACGGTTCTTAGAACATTCTTTAGTGGGCCTGATAGGCGAGCCAAGACGCTTCGCCACTGCTAGAACATGGGTCGTGGAATCCTGGTGGAAACCATGGGCGCTGCATCTCGGGTCGTGTGTTCACGGTACAGAGCCGGACTGAACCTCAACGGTGCTTTTCGTTTTCGTTTTGTTGTTCGTTTTCCCTCGTTTTGTCTTCAATCCACCTCTACCGCAAAACGAAGTCGAAACGAAAACGGCCCACGAAATCGCCGAAACACCGTTTAGGTCTAGCCCTGGTACAGAGGCCACAGGGGGGGGGACCGTGGGCGCAGAGGCCGCGAACCAAAGACTCTAGGATCCCGCTCCTGCAGAACGCGTGCTCTTCATGTCGCTGAGCGCGTTCCACTGCTCGCAAAGTGCCTACTCGCAGACGTCCGAACAACACACATGCCTGCTTTGATGTGATGTATCGTAGATCCCCCGCGGGGGATCCAGGCCATTTGCGAGTAGTTACTTTGCGAATAGTGGGACGCGCTCGTCGATCATGGTGACCTCAGCAGGGGGATGACGAGGAGGGAAGCATGCCATCGGCGACATACATTTGGACGTGCAAGCGTCTGCCGTTGGCAACCTCTGCGTGCAGACACCCACAGCCGTTGCGTACACATTTCGCGTGCCGACGCGCGCCGTCACGCAAGTTCTCAGCGTGCCGACGGGCATCGGCAAGCGGACCCCCTCGCTGAGTTGCTGCGAGCCTCAGCCGCCATCGCTAAGTACAATCATACATTCACCGACGGCGCAACTACCTGAGAGGACCAGGTCCTCGGCATGCGTCGCGAGGCGGAACGCGAGCTCCACCAGAAGGGGGTCGATGGGGGTAAGCGGGAGTGAAGAGCGAGGAATCGGGTGTCGCCACTGGCAAGAACAGTCACCATCGAACCGATAAATCGAATCGGCTCGGAACAAATATCGAACTGGGCCATGTCGGAAAGGAGTCGGAATCGAATCGGAACGGCTGCGCCTGGATGCACAACTACGACGTGCAAACATTGGCCCGCGTCGAACCGCTGGGAAACCGAAACATCGGGCCGGATCGAGCCTGGTGCACCCGCATCGAGTCGTAGCCTTAAGTCGGGCGTGTCCCCTACAGGGGGATTTTGGGGGAGAAAAGATACTCAACCAATGCACCCCAAATATTCAAAAACTGTCCAGACATCGTCCCCGGACTATTTTTTGACTATTCTTGAACATCCCCCCTGTGGAGGGACCAGGCCCGACTGAATCGTAGCTTGGTAGTCCCCAAACGTGGTGGTGACAACACCTGGCGGTGAGTCTCGGGCGATTTGGTGTCACCACCCGGTTTGGGGACTCGTGCGGTTTTCCGAGGATGTCCCAGACACTGGTGGGGCCAAGAGCCACAAAACCCGGTGGTGACCCCGCGTCCCCATACCCAGCGGTGACCTTTTTGGGGATTCCAGGTCGCCACCTGGTATCTCACCACCCGGCTTGGGGGTTCCCAAGTAGCCCAAGGTGGCCCCAACGGTCTCCGGGGAGGCCGAGGTGGCCTCCAAAGCACGGAGCACCCCTCACCGGGGCCCGGACGGCCCGCAGAGGGGCCCCAGCTGTGGTGACAAGCTCGGGGTACCTCGGGCCAGGAGCACAAGCAGGCAGGCGCCGAAGGAGGCAAGCTCCGAGGGAAGGAGGATAGGGAGGAGGAAAGGGAAACCAGCAAAGAGGATAGGGAGGATAGGAAGGAGGATAGGGAGGAGGATAGGAGGATAGGGAGGAGGAGAGGGGAACATAGACATAGAGGGTAGAAGGGAGGGCCAGGAGGTGGGGAGCCTGCAGCAGCCTCCAAGAACCAACGGACCCCTCGAGGAGCCCCCTGGCACCCCGACACGCAGGGTTGCAAGATGGATCCGCGACGTGAAGAATCTCCACGTTGTCTGATCGATCCGCAAGGGCCCTGGAGCTTCAAAACAACGCAAACAAGTGGGTCGTGTTTCCTGCGACGCACGAACAGTAGGCCGCCGTGAAACAAACGGATCCTGAGAGAAACGGGTTAGACCCCGGGGCTTACCCCGGGATCCACTCGTCGCCCTCGGAACCAGTTTCGGACGATCCCGGCGCCCGTCGAAGGGCCCAGGGGCCCGAAACCGGAGAACAACTTCCAGGACCCCTTTCCCCGGACCCAAGAAACGTCCCTTTTATGCTGATCAGGGTCCTCCCTCCTCCTCCTCCTCCTCCTCCTCCATCCCTTTCTCTTATACATAGCTCCTCCCGATCGCACTGCCAGACATGTCGGTGGGCGGACCAGGTGTTTCGCTTACCGACAACATTAAAAAAACAGTTTCTCGGATGGAGGGCGGGCAATATTCAAAATGTCAACATCGTCAGTCCGCTTCGGCTTTACACTTGCCCTCCTCCTCCTCCTCCTTCTCTTCCTCCTCCTCCTCTTCCTCATCTGTTTCCTTCCCCATCCTAAAATTTATCTCAACCTGGGAAGGGGGGTGAGTCGGTGGGGCTGAGAAACCTCGGGCCGGGCGGAGGGGGGTGATAGCAAAGGGGGGTGTTGAGAATCAGCTAACGTAGCTGATTTTCCCAGCGCCTCCCGGCGCCTGAGACGGCTATGTATCGAGAAATGTGCCCCTCGGACCAGCTGCATGAAGCACATTTCGTAACCCGCCCTTTCCCAATCCCCCGCTTTCGTCCGGCCCGAAACTTGAAACCATGGCCTCGTGGGGATGGGGATGGTCTAAGCAATGCTGATCGTCCCCAACTCTGCACCTCGCCCCTGCGACTAGACCGCTAGCCTGTGACTGCGCAATGCAAATCCTAGGGGGCCACATGCGAACCCTACCCCTATCCCTCACGATTTCTCAGCCCCCTAAACCTGGCACGGAATCCCCCGGCTCCTCGGACTGCTTCATCTTTTTCACAACCGGGTCGTCGTCGTCCTGAAGGAAGCAAGGGGGAAACGTGGCATAAATTGGGGAGGGACGGAGGGAGGAAGAGACAGACTGAGCGAGAGAGAGACAGTGAGATAGAGTGAATTAAAAGGGGCATGGAAACTCACATACTTTCGCCCCAACGCTTGCATCCCGAATGTGCGCATCAATCCGTCAACTCTGATCCAATAGCACCACACATGCAATGTTTGAACGCGTGCTGGTGCTGTGTGTAGCCTCAACCGCAAGCAAACCTCATCGGACAAGATCGGGAAGTGCCGATGTTGTCAACTGGGCTCGCAGGGGAAAAAGAAGAGAAGGATGATGGCGACGACAAGGCGACGGATATCGAGGATGACAGCGTGGATGACGGGGAAAGCAGCGAGGGGAGCAGAAGGGCAACGAGTAGGAAGACAAACACGAGGATGATGAGGAAGGGATGGGGAAGGACGAGTACGAAGCGGAACGAAGCGGAGAAGGAGGAGGAAGAGGAGGAGGACGAGGAGGAGGATAAGAAGAGGAAGAAGAAGAAGAAGAAAAAGAAGAAGAAGAAGAAGAAGGACGACGACGACGACGACGAAGAGGGACGTAGAGGCGCCCGACGAAGAGGATGTCGACGAAGAGAAAAGGTCCTCGTGATCCTTTGAGGCTACCCTGAGGGCTGTTGGGGCCGCTTTGGACTATCTTGGGGAATCCCGGGGGCCTCTTGGGGGCCTGTCGGGGTCCTCCTGTGGGCTACTGGGGTCTTGTCGGGGTCCCTCTCGAAACGGCCATTTTGCAGGAATCTCCCCCGACATGAGCGGGAAGCGCGGAAAGGCAACGAGTGGCTCAAGAAACACAGCATCATCACGATCAAATGCAATGTGCGCGAACCCTCCAGACGTTCACAACGGATACCTGTGGACACACGCGCCCCGAACGTTGACAGACATGTTCTGGGTATCCTCTCCCCATTCTGTGCGCCTCCAATTTCCTCCGTCTCCCTCCCGCTCTCATCGTCGTCTGGAACATCATCATCATCATCGTCACCATCACCAGCACTCCATCACATCATCGTAACCATCATCACCAACAACAGCAACATCACAAGAAAAAACATTGTCATCATCATCGCCATCGTGCTCACCAACATCATCAACATCAACATAATCATGCACACTGGCTTCGCAGCATGAGATACATCAACAATACCGAAAGCAACATCATCGTCGCCAACATCGTCATGACAATCATCTCCACCATGATATGATGGTTTCGAGAACCCAACTTCAAACATGGTTAACAACAACAATGCCTCAACCGAGAATGTTTGTTCAGAAAAAAAAATCAACCGTGCTACACAAAACAACAGCCGTGTGTTTAGTCAAATAATGTCGCTTCCTGGGTCAGCTTGGAGGTCATCCAAGAGCGGTCCGAGAAGCTGTCTCAAAACAACACTTAGCGCATCACATGTGTTCTGGGATCCAACATTTAGACCAGCGATATCAAGATCACCGTTATTGTCCGAAGAGGTGTCGAGCAGAACGCTCATGTTTAGCATACGACGTCTTGACATAGAGCCTCCAACACCGCGAATTGGCGAGGATGTCTCAGGCGAAACAATCAGTTTCCAAACTTAACCAAACATACCCCAGTCCTACAGACCCTACTCAGCCTACAGACCATATGCATGCAGACTCTGACCCTAGAGACCCTAACCATATACACCCTAACCCTAGTAAGCCAACAGGCGCTGGCACTACAGACTCTAACCCTACAGGCTCTGAACATACAGACCCCAACCCTACAGACCCTAACCCTACAGATCTTCCTAGCCCTACGGATCCCGACGCTACAGACTCTAACCCTACAGACCCTGCGTACTTTAGCCCTGCAGACCCTAACCCTACAGACTCTAACCTCACAGGCCCGAAACCTGAAGACCCTAACCAAACAGACCCTAACCTTGCATACCCTGATCCCGAATACCCTAGCGCTACAGACTCGAACCCTACAGACCCTAAGCATACAGACCCACAGACCAACCTAACCGTACATACCCTGACCATAGTGAACACAATAACCCTACAAATCTCATTCCTACATACTCTAACCCTACAGACGCCGCTTAGGCTCGTGCGCCCGCTGCTGCCCAAGGCGCTCCTGGCTCAAAGGCTGGCCAGCCGATGTGGTAAAGTTTAGTTGTGTCCCTTGTCCCGAACTAGGCTCCAAGACGGGTCCGACGTGTTGGTAGAGTACGCGTTTCCCGGAACGGCAGCCAAAATCAAAACATATGTTGTAGCATGTGTTTCCTGAGACGGGCACAAGCTCTAACCCTATATACCCGAGCCTTACAGACCCTACTAAGCATACATACCATAAGCCTAGAGACAAGAACCCTGGAGAACATAACCCTGCATGCCCTAACCCTGTAGACCCCACTAGCCCTACATAACCCGGCACTACAAACTCGAACCTTACATGCCATAACCCATGAGACTGTAACCACACATACCGTAAACCTACAAACCCTAACCCTACATACCCCAGCCCTACCTACCCTATCCCTACATGCCATAACACTACATACCCGAACCCGACATACCCTAACCATACAGACTCTAACCCTTCAGACCCTACTAACCCCACAGAGCCTAACCCGACAAACTTTAACCCTACAACCCCCAAGCCCTACAATCCCTAAACGTACATACCCTAACCATACTGACCACAGTAATCCTACAGACCCCAACCCTACAGGCTCTAACCAAACAAAGGCCGCTTCGGCTCGTGCGCCCGCCGATGTAGTATACTGGCGTATGTGCTGGTCGGAATTCAAATGACAAACGCATTCCGTACAATGGCGTTGTTCCCGGGCCATGCTCTAAGACGGGCCCGCCGCCTTGATCCAGCGGCCCCGAACTCCAAGACTGGCCCAACGATTGGTGCAGTGGTGTTTTTCCAATACGCTACCCCTGCATACCCTACTAACCCCAAGTACCCTAACCCTACAGACTCTAACCCTATAGACCATACTAAAACCACAACCCCTACGCCCACGGACTCAAGCGCTACATACCCTACCCCTACAAATCTTGACCCGACACACCCTACCCATACGGACCCGACTAACCCTAGATACCCCAATCCTACAGACTCTAACAGTACAGAACCTAGCCCGACAAACTCTAACCCTACAGGCCCTACTAACCCTACATACCCCCCTAACCTACAAACCCCACTTACCCTACTTACCCTACAGACCCTGACCCTCCAGACCCTAGCACCACTGACCCTAACCCTACAGACCCTGGCCTCACAAATTCTACCAACCCTACAGACCTTCGTAACCTGACAGACTCGCACCCTACATACCCTAACCCTGCAGACCCTGATCCTACAGACCCTAATTCTACAAACCCTGCCAACCCTGCATACCCCAACTCCACACATTCTAACCCTACAGACCCTAACCCTACGGCGGAAAAATACATGCAACGTGGATGTCTGAATCATGTCCTCAATGCGCACCGTGGAATGTAGAGACCCTCGCACCCGCTGTTTGACGGGACGCTTTAACGTTATACGATTCTACGCATCGTGGCCGTTATCCTTATAATGATAGTCGTCAGCATAGTCGTCAACTTTACCATCACCATCATCATCACCATCACCATCATCATCCGCATCATCATCATCATCACTAGCACCAGCAGCATCATCAGCATCATCATCATCATCAGCATCATCATCATCGCATGACCATGGTCATCAGCACGAACATCATCATCGGCATCGTCGGTACCTTCATCATGGTCAGATGGGATCGAAGACCCGTTCGAAGGCATGTGTGAATGCCTCGAGCGGAACGCTTATGTTAAAACAGCAATGTTAGAATACGCGATTGGCGGTCATTCAAGAGCTCTCCGAAAAGATGTCCCGAGCAACTATTTGAACATTCCATGTTACGATGATGACTTAGGCGAAACGGCCATTGTGGGAGTTCCGAAGATTAGCCCACCGATCTCAACATCCCCACTTCCCGAAGATGTCTCAGGCGAAACGCCAATGAATAGCACACTAACCCTACAGAGTCTAAACCTAGAGACCCGAACCCTACAGACCCTAACACTAGATTTTCTACACCTACAGACCCTACTAACCCCACAGACCCTAACCCTACGGACTCTAGCCCTACATACCCTAACCCTACATACCATAATCCTACAGGCCCTAACCCTACCGATCCTACAAACCCCATAGACCTCACTAACCTCACAGACTCTAGCCCTACATATCCTAATCCGACCGACCAGAACCCCACAAACCCTAACCCTACGCACTCTACTCGGCAAGGCACCCAATCTCCTCGGCAAGGCACCGAGAGCGACCCCCAACCTAACAGACTTAACAGAAACCGACGCGGAGACCATCAGCAACATCTGCATCATCAACAAGATCATCATCGCCGCCACCATCACCATCATCACCATCATGGTCATCACCGACATTGCCGGCATCTTCATCATGATCAAATGTCTTCGACGACCCGTCCGAAGGCATGTTAGAGGATGTCTCGAGCAAATCGCGTACGTGTGAACAAAGGTGTTGAAACAAATACTGACTGTCCAATGACTATTGATTTCGCTTTTCGGGCCATCTTGAGGGTATCCAAGAACGCTCTAACAGATGTCTCACCACAGGTCTTGTCGCATCTCATTGTTTCGAGGGTGTCTCAGGCCAAACGGCCATGTTTGAAACTTCGAAGATGGAATCTAGGATTTCAACATCTCCATTTTCTGAACATGTCTGAGGCGAAACGCTCACGATCAGTCCAAGACGTCCAAAACGACACGCCCTGCAATAACAGGGCGAACCCAGACTGCGCCGCAGCTTTCGGCCTGTGCATCTTCGAACACCCCTTGCACCAACCTGGTCGCGGTTCCTCTGCCGGAATCGCCGGCATGTAGAAGAGGAAGAACTGTGAAGGAGTCCCCGGCGGCGCTCCTCGAACAGGCTGGTCAATAAGTGAACCACTTCAGAGGCCACGGTGGCGCTCTCGTAAACATGAGACAACGACTCGCCTGTGCAGCACCGGGCCCATGAGCCTAACCAGTTACCAGAATTATCATTGCACATGCGTCAACGACGGCGCCCCACGCAGCCCTGCGAACTCTTGACCCTAAGGATCCCACCCCTCTGACCCTACGGACCCTAACCCTACAGGCCCTAATTCTACATACCCTTAAGCCTACCAACCCTAATCCTACACTCTCACCCTACAGACCCTAACCCAACAGACAACCATACAGACCCAAACCCTGCAGACCCTAACCCTACAGGTCCTTACCCTGCAGACCCTAACACTAGAGGCCCTAAACTCTACAGACCCGAACCCTACAGACCCTACTAATCCTACAATCCATAACCCTACAGACTCGACTAACCCTACATACCCAAACCCTACAGACTCTAACCCTGCAGACCCTGCTAACCCCACATACCCTAACCCTACAGACTCTAACCCTACAGACTCTTAACCCTACAGACCCTGACCCTACATACCCTAACGATCTCACTAACCCTACAGACCCTACCCCTACATACTCTGACCCTATTGACGGCACTTCGGCTCGTGCGCCCGCTCCTGCCCAAGGCGCTCCTGGCTCCAAGAGTGGCCTGCCGATTTGGTGTAGTCGCGCTTTTCCAGCTTTCCCAGAACTATGCTCCAAGACAGTCCCGACGATTTGGTAAAGTAGCGCGTTTCCCGATAGAACAATCACGAACCATCGACATAGTTGTGAGCATATGTTTTGCCGAGTCGGGCTCCAATGTCATGGCTCGCTGGTTCAGTATAATGGCATTTCCCCTTATACGAACTCCAAGAAGGAACCCGCCCGTTTGATGCAGTGACATTTTGTCCAGATCCACACTCGAAGACAGGCCCGCCGACCTGGTATAGTGGCGCATGTCCTGCTCGATATTCAAATGAAAACACGCATTCGGTATAGCGGCGACTTTCCCCGACCAGGCTCTAAGACGGGCCCGCCGAATTGTTAGCGGCCCCGGGCTCCAAACGTGGCCCGCCAATTTGGTATGGTGGCGTGTTTTCTCCCGATACACTGACTCTACAGACCATGCTAATCCCACAGACACTGACCCTACAGACTCTAACCATACAGACACTAAACCAACACACCCTAACCCTGCAGAACCTAACCCTACAGACCCTACTAACCCTACAGACCCTAAACATACAGAGACTGACCCTGAAGACCCTAACGGTGCAGACCCTACTAATCCTACAGACCCTGACCCTACAGACTCTGTACTCACAGACCCTAACCCTACAAATCCTACTAGCCCTGCAAATTCTAACCCTACAGAACCTGACCCTACAGACGCTACAACAACATTCACAAAACCAACATACCCTAACCCTACAGACCCTACTAACCCTACATACCCTGACCCTACAGACCCTAACTCTACAGACCCGAACACTGCAGACTCTAACCCTACAGACCCTAACCCTACAGACCCTCTAAACCTACAGACCCTAACCCTACAGATCCTGGCTCTGCAGACCCTACTATCCCTACAGACCCTGACCCTACAGACTCTAATAGTACAGACCCTCGGCCTACAACCCCCAACCCTACATACCCTGACCCTGCAGACTCTAATAGTACAGACCCTCGGCCTACAAACCCTAATCCTACGGACCCTGACCCTACAGACTCTAATAGTACAGACCCTCGGCCTACAAACTCTAACCATACAGACCCTGAACCTGCAGACCCTACTGACCCCACAGACCCTAACCCTTCAGACTCTACCCCTACATACTCTAAACCTACAGACCATATGCCTACGTACCCTAACCCTACAGACCCTACTAACCCTACAGCCCCTAACCCTAGATACACTAAACCTACAGACGCCGCTTCGGCTCGTGTGCCCGCTGCTGCCCAAGGCGTTCATGGCTCCAAGAAGGGCCCGCCGATTTGATATAGTGGCGCTTTTCCAACTCTATCCGAACTAAGCTTCAAGACGGGTCCGACGATTTGGCAGAGTAGCTTGTTCCGGATAGAACCTGCGCGGAAATGCGATGATCTGCGCAAGAACATACAGCATCATCACGATCAAATCTAATGTACGCGAGCCCTCCGAACGTTCACAAAGAATACCTATGGACACATGCTCCCCGAACGTTCACAAACATGCTTCTGAAAATCATCTCACTCCTAGAAGAGAACTGAGATCTGCCCTCCCCCGCCCGGGATCATCGCACCCCCTCAGGATGTGCAATTTACATATGAGTATTTCCACACGATTCGTTCCACTTGCGAATTCACAACATCCTATCGAAGACGGTATCACGCACCCCCTTCATCCTCGTCAAAAAACCACTATGCACGCACACTCGTTCACTACATGTCATACATGACAGCAACTCGCAAACCAAACAAACTTGTGACAACGTTCACACGCACGCGGCGTCGCGCGCGCATGACGGAATCCTTGAAGAGCGCTGGGTTTCGTAAGGTATTCAAGCTCGAGTTCCTCAAGAGCATGCAACAACACTGGTTTTGAAATACGATGTTCTAACAAATCTGCGCGCGCGTTCTTGCGAATTCGTTGCATCATTCTCAGAATTTCACCAAATCCGACCAAGCGGGCGGGCATCTCGCGTGCACATTTCAAAATCATTCGAGAGTCCTTGCGCGCTTGCCAGGGGAACACGATTCCAGTTAAGTCATAGCCAGCGGGATGCTCGCCCCCGTCGGTCGCGCGCGCATGTCGAGATCCTTCCAAAACCTTCATCACCGACAAGAGGACACCACGATCGTCATCGGTTTCATCATCACCATCATCATCAGCATCACCATCATCATCATCATCACTATCATCACATCATCATCACATGCATCCCCATTATCCTCCTCATCATCATCGGTGCCATAATCATTATCAGCAGCAGCATCAGCAGCACCAGCAACAGCAGTAGCACTGCCATCATGACCACGAGCAATCACACTCATCATCACCGCCATCATAATCGACTTGTGCGATCTCCATGATCACCACCACGAACAATAATACGTCTTGACAGGAAGAGCGGGCAACGGTAGAAGAAAGGAGGTGGATTCGGAAGTGGCCGTGATGATAATCTGGATGATGCCGGCGATAGTGTGAAGTAGGTGACGGCAATAATAATAATGATGATGATGACGATGACGATGATGATGATGACTACGATGATGACGATGCTGCTGCTGCTGATGATGATGATGACGATGCTGTTGCTGCTGATGATGATGCTGCTGCTGATGATGATGATGATGATGATGATGATGATTGTGAAACTGGATACGATGAAGACGATGAATGCGTCCGTGATGATTGCAATGATAATGGCCATTGCGATGAAGACAACGACCGTGATATGTCTGGCCAATCGTCCGTGATTGTCTGGCCAATTGGACCGATCTGAACTTTGAGTATTGTGCATCGAGCGCTAACGTGCCTATCCGCACGAGGAAGCGCCGCTCAGCTCAGAAGAGGTGAGGTGAAGGGAGTGGGGGGGAAAAAGAGGGAGCGGAGCTGGTCGTGCGCCTGCAGTCGCCCCGCCAAGGGGGAAGATCAGGAGGGACCAGGAACGCACCCTACGCAAGGCTGGCCCAGCTGGGCTCCGTGTCTGAGACGGCGGCCAGACTCATTCGACGATGTCTGCAGCCTTCAGGAGTGGTCGCTGCCTGGCTGTGGTCGTCCTCGCCCAACAAGCCTCCGACAGCGAACCCGGCTTGGTTCAAGTGCTTCGCGTACACGTTGAGGTAGCGGATCCCCTCCAGCGTACGTCCGTGCACGACTTTGAGGTCCACCCTCCCAAACTGCACCCATTTGGGAACCTCCATGACGGCCTCTGCTGCGCGGTACTGGAGACCGCCAGCCTGCTTCTCGTCCGCCCACTTTCCCGTCACGTTCAGCTCCTGGAAATAGATGTCCGCGCACCACTCGCCGAGCCTCTGTGCCTCCGCCTCCACGCGCAGCAGGGAGACCGCGGTGCGCGCGCCTCCCGGGATCTGGACCAAGAGGTGCCTGCCAACCTGCATGAGGTCGAAACGCTCGCCGAGGATGTTCTGCAGATGCGGGTCGCCGGTGCCCGCGACGGCGCCCATGCTGGCCCCAATGATGACGGGAACCGGCGTGGGAGCAGAGGTAACGCCAGCAGTCGAAGCCGCTGCGCCCACGGAAGGAGCCGTCAGCGTAGGGGCCACAGTGATGACCGGCTCAGCACTCCAGTCAGAAGCAGCCATAGCTTCGTTCGTCTCGGCCTCAATGGCGTCAGCATTTGCAGCGATCGCGGCGGTGAGGGACGCCGCGCTCTTGCTGCCGGCGATCTCCACCGTGAAGCTCGTGGTCACGGTGACGTGCGAGTCCCGCGATAGCTGGCGGACAGCAGCGGGGCGCCGATCGGGATGGGTCGTGATGACGAAGCCAATGATCTCAACGTCGGAAACGGACACGCTCAGAGCATTAGCCAGACCGGTCTTCTTGGCGGACACGTAGGTCGTGGAACTCATGAGGTCTTCCGCAGTCACGCCGTCTGGAAGTGATTCCTCCGCGGAGTATTCGCCAGCAATTCTTGCGTGATTGGACAGGTAACTGCCAGTTTCATTCGAGCAAGAGAGACCGAATGCCCGATAGTAGAGCCAAGTCGAGGAATCTGTACTGCAACCACACAAGCCGCCGTGCCAGCAACTATTGCAGCCGTCACATGTAGAATTTGCAAGATCGAAGTAGCCACAGCCGTCGTCGCAGCTGCAGCATCCAGCAGCTTTGCGCGCTGCTGTGCAATCCCAACAATTGCAACCACAAGGTGGCTTCGAGCAGCCGCAAGCTTTCTGAGTTTCGGATAGCGTCGGGCTTGGCGTGGGGCTTGGCGTCGGGCTTGGCGTTGGACTCGGGGTCGGAGACAGCGTGACGCCGGGTGGCAACGGTGTCGGGCTTGGCGTCGGGCTCGGCGTCGGGCTTGAGGTCGGTGGCACTGCATGGTAGGACAGGTAGCTGCCTGCATCGATCGAGCACGTGAGACCGAACACATCATAGAAGGGCCACGTAACCGAATCTGTACTGCAACCACATTTGCCCTTGTACCAACAACCCATGCAACCGTCGCACAAAGACATCGTATCGCCATAACCGCAACTCCTCCCATCTTCGCAACTGCAGCATCCAGCAGCTTGACGCTCTTCTGTGCAATCCCAACAATTACATCCGCAGGGGGGGCTGGAGCAACTACAAGTACCTGATGCATGCACGTCCCCGAGAGGAGGGTAGGTGGGCGCAGACGTCGGAGTCCGTGTGGGACTTGCCGTCGGGCTTGCCGTCGGGCTCGGCGTTGGATACTGCGTCGGAGACGGCGTCGGGCTTGCCGTCGGGCTTGTCGTCGGAGATGGCGTCGGGCTTGGCGTCGGGCTCGGCGTCGGGCTCGGCGTCGGGCTTGGCGTTGGATACTGCGTCGGAGACGGCGTTGGGCTTGCCGTGGGGCTTGGCGTCGGAAACCGCGTTGGGCTTGGCGTCGGGTGTGCCGTCGGACTGTGCGTCGGGTTTGGCGTCGGGTGTGCCGTAGGACTACGCGTCGGGTTTGGCGTCGGGTGTGCCGTCGGGCTGTGCGTCGGGTTCGGCGTGGGATGCGCCGTCGGGCTGTGCGTCGGGTTCGGCGTGGGATGCGACGTCGAGGCTGGCGCCGGGCTTGGCGGGCACTGCGCAGTACCGGCCTCATTGGCGACGAGGGACGCGGTCCCCGATCTGTACAACCTTAAATCTGCCGCGGAATAGGAACGCGTAGGCGTTACTGAAGTCGTCTGTCCCGAAGCCGCGGCCAAAATGTCAGACGAGGACAACTCGGACGGCCACAATTCCAAAGAATGGATCTTTCCAGGCAAATTCTCTGAGAGCGAGTATCGGGCAAACACCGTTATATCGTCGCCGGAAATTCTGTCTGACGATACGTACAGGTGAATCCACGGGGCGTAGGTGGTCGTGGCACTGTTGACACTTGCAACCAAGGTACTAGTAGTAGCGGCAACTCCATTGACATATATCGTATCTCTCCAATAACTGCCCTTGTGAATACGCGCGCTACCAGATCCAGATGACCAATCGAGAAACGAGAAATGTCCATCGCCCAATCCTGTACGTGCATCAAATATGTACTCCCAGTGATAGCCTCCATCCTTGTACGGCGCAAGCCACATTGACACAGCTCGAATGTTGCTACTGTACGGCAATTGAACATACCCGAATGTATTTGAAGGGATCTCGATGTACTGGCAACGAGTCGGTGACGTGCCCCCACCACAACCGCAACATGCTGTCGAAGCGTCATATCCATCGTTCGCCCAATCTGCAAATGTGCCCCATGTAGACTGCCATCCCGATGCATAACCTCCAGACGTGGTGCAAACATTGGCCGTGTTATACCAGGAGCAAGGTGTACCATCCTTACTCGCCCACCCTGGAACGTCCACGCAAGTCGCCATCGGTTCTGGCGTTGGGCTTGGCGTCGGATTTCGAGTCGGGTCTGGTGTCGGGCTTGGCGTCGGATACCGCGTCGGGTCTGGCGTCGGGCTTGGCGTCGGATACAGCGTCGGCTCTGGCGTCGGACTTGGCGTCGGAACATGCGTGGCGCCGGGTGGCAGTGGCGTTGGGCTTGGTGTCGGTTCTGGCGTCGGGCTTGGCGTCGGATATGGTGTCGGATATGGCGTCGGGTATGGTGTTGGATACGGCGTCGGCCTTGGCGTCGGATATGGCGTTGGATACGGGGTTGGGCTTGGCGTCGGATACGGCGTCGGATATGGCGTCGGCGACGGCGTGTAGGCCGAGCACACGTAACCGAGCAGTATGTGGCCGTCGTTGCAAGTCTCACACTGGTCTCTCACCACTCGGTCCTGCGGCGTGACACAAGTCTTGCATGCCGCTCCGCTCCCAGTCTCGCAAGTCAGCCTCTGATGCCGGTAGGTCACGAACTGCGCAGACCCCTCGCTGGCCCTGGTTCCAACCGCTGCGTAGCAAGCCCCGGAAGACATCGCATTCGGCGGCATACAGGCGCAAATGGTCCCCGGGCTGCCAGAGCCGTCGTTCGGCGAATCGGAGTACAAATACTCGCAATAGTTCCCGGCCGCCTCCCACTGATTCACCCGGGCGAAGCACTGGGCGAGGCTCAGCGCACCCCAGGAGGCTCCCGCCATCGCCCGGCCCACATTGCAGGCGAACTTCTGAGCCATGTTGGAGAGGCCCGTGACCCAGGCAGGCTCCGATCCGAAATCGTCGCAAGTAAAACAGAAGTTCTTCGTGACGGAGATGGCGATCCTATATTTGAGATTGATGTCAGCGGCACTCCTGTTCATGCTGGACCTCTCGAGCGAGCCGTTGCGAGCCCCCTCCAGGATCGGCTTGGGGTCTGGGAACTTGCTCTTGACGTCTTCGCCGAAGCTGGGGTCGGACGTAGCCCCAGAGAGGAGGCGCAGCGCCGGCAGCAGCGATGTCTTGTTGAACTTCCCCTCCGACAGGCGAGGGGGAGGGGCTGGTTGGGGCCAGAGTTGGATCTTGAACTTATAGCCAAACTCGAGCTTCGGCTCTGGATAGAGGGGCAGAGAAACCGACCCCTCATAAATATGGAACCCCAAAATGCCAGTCAGAGACGACTCCCAGTACGACCACTCCGTGCTGGAGGGCCCCGACGTACATTTGATACTGAAGAACGCAGAGGCTTTTGGCTCCCACTTGTACGGCGCACCGAAGATGGAAATTTTGCCCGTAGCAAAACCGACAATCTTGGCCGCGAATCTTCCATTGAGGCATCCAGCCTGAGCCTTGATTCCAAGAACTGCATATCCGTACGCGAGTTCGACGCCCAATGTGACGGTAAAGTCGCCTTCGTCACAGAACACTGCTTCCAGCCTCGTCTGAAGATTGGTAAGGAGGTTGTCACCTACAACGATGAGGTCATCGAGCATCCGTCCTGAAGCTATGTACCTGAACACGCCAATAACTCCTTTGGCCGCAGTTTGGACAAAGCTTGGCGCACACCACGAGCCTCCTGTCCAATCAACTTTCAGGAAAGGAGTGGGGATGCCGAAAATAAGCCCCGGGAGGCTTGTAGTCTTCGTGAGGCAATTGGTGAACTTCGCCACGGTATCCGCGAAACGTTGGGCCATCCCGAAAACGTCAAGCACGTCCCAAATAGTCATACTGCTGACGAAATCGAAGGCACCACAGTCAGTGAATTCGGCGGTGGGGGCTGAATTCCAACAGAAGTCGATGTGAACAGCCGCAGCTTCTGAGTAGATCCCGTTCACGACCCTCTCGCCGAAATTCCACAAAGCCTCGAAAACTGTAGTAGCAATTATCGCTTCGGGGGGGAGTAGGGCAGCCCTGATGCCGTCGGCGATGTTCGGCAGGCAGCGAAGATTCGCCATGACCATGTTCTCGAGTATATCCAAGAGTATCGAGAATCCACACTCGAAAAATGAGAGAGCGTTGCTCACCCCCTCCGAAATGCAATCCCAGACGCCAGAACAACTTGTGGGGATGAGATCGAAACCGCACATGTCACCAACCGCGTCGCTGACGGCGTTCACCACAGCTGACAGACATTCTCCGAAACTCATGAGCACATTGACGACAATGTCGACCACGCACGTGTAGACGTACTCCACCGCTTCGGTGAAACACGACCACACGCAGTTGGTGACACAACTCACAGTGCACACGACCACATCGACGGCCTTCTCTACCACAGTCTCGACGACGCTCCACCAACGACGCCGACGCCTCCCGCCCCAGAACTCAAGCTCTGTAGACGTTCGCGCAACGGAGCCCACATCTGCAGAAACTCGCGCAACAGCGCTCGAATTCGTATGCGCCAATCTCGGACAACTGGTACAAGCGTTATTGCAAGAGTTTCCGCAATTATCTACCCATTGTGTTTCCGAGCAGGTGCTGGGAAGTGAGAAGATACTCTCGAAGGTACACGAAGGCCCACGCAACGCCTTCTGGGGGGCAGCTCGCTGTGCCAGCTGAGGAGTTGTGGCGAGCCACTCGTCGAGGGTCAAGAACGCACTGCCATGGGCGCTGTGCTTCTCCACAAACTCTTGCACCGAAACCCTGGGAAGTAACACTTGGTCGAAAGGGGTGTTGAGTGTGCCGTTGGCGGCTTCGATCGCGACGAGGTCCTGTCCGATCAGGGCGCCCACTAGCTCGTCCACGTCCAGGGTCGAAGACTGATCTTTGTCGAGCTCGCCAAACTTCTTTTCGAGAAAGAGCAGCTGCTCGTCTGAAGACAGATTTTTCCATGCATGTGTCACCGTAAGCGACCCCTTGGTGACCACGTACTCATGGGAGTGACAAGGAGTCGTCTCATGCGACGGGAACCCTGGACCGCAGTGCCCACACTCGTCGACGTAAGCAGCATCGGAGCAGAATTGGCACTGGCTGCAGCTGTCGCACGTACCATCATAGCAAAATTCCGAAGACTGGCAATCCGAATGATCTTGGCAATGCACCATGTCCGGCTCTGGTTCGGGCCCCTCGCTGCAAGTGGCGCAGCACACTGCAAGAACTTGGCTCGACAAGTTCGCGTCTGCACAGTACGGACCCACATCCGAACAACCACTGACATCAGACACACGCGCATGATCTGTTGCAAGTTGGACGGCCCCAGAATCGTTGTCAACACAATCAATCGATCCATGCGCTGGCACGTCGAAGCCCTGGTCGTAGACGCGAGTCTGGATCAACTGCACGTCGGACGCCACATTATCGGCCACACTCTCCCAACCGCGAGTTGGCAGAAGGAGACGGAGGGTCACCAGAAAGGAAAGCTTTGTGGCCGTCATGGGCACTAAAGACATATGAAGATAGAATGTGTAACTGTGTCGTCGCGAGACAATAACTACGTGTAGGCTATGTTTGAGGATGCTCTGCAATCCGAAAGCCAGCTGTATCCACTGTGGCTGCGGTTGCGGCTGTTGATCACCATCCAATATTAGAACATGTCTTGACATGCTTTGCTTGTTCGATCGCTGGTTGCCTTCCAGTCTTTCTTGACATACCTTGTTGCCTGCCTTGGCCTGCAATGGAATTGTTTGGTGGTGCTTGGCATTGCTTGGAATCGTTGATTGGCATTGCTTAACGGTGTTTGGCGTTGGTTGGCGTTGCTTGGCATTGCTTGGAATTGCTTGGCATTGCTTGGCAATCGCTCGGCGTTGCTTGACATTGTAGAGGCCTCCTAGATGGGGTCGGATTAGATGGGGTCGGATCATCGCGCCGCATCACAAATGCATCGCTGATGCATCGGCGTGGGGAAACACGGTCCCCACATCGAGCCGCATCGCCTATGCATCGGAGATGCGGCGGGATCATCCGACCCCATCTACCCGGACCCCATCTAGGAGGCCTAAACATTGCACGGCAGCCCCAGACAACCCCCGAAGAGCAACAAGGAAGCCGGGCCCCTTCTGTGAGGAAGGGCATCGCACCCGCCCGTTTCTGTCATCAACAGAAAACCCGAGGCCTGTCTGACTGACGAAAGAGGAAGGCTTCCAGGGACGTTATAAGGAGGGAGTAAGTTGCAGCATCCTTGATGCATCTTGAACTCGCTCTGGCCCTCCGCATCCACTCCCTCCTCCTCTCCTCCCTTATAACTCTCTCGGATCGCACTACCAGACGTTCCCGTGCTGGCCGCGCCTTCTTTCATCGCAGTTCCAAAAAGATCTGAGCAACGCAAAGCACCGCGATGCGAAACATTGCTTGGCATTGCTTGGCAGTGGCTTTGCAGTGCGTGGCATTGGTTAGCGTTGTTTGGCACTGCTTGCCGCTGCATGTCGTTGCTTGGCGATGCGAGGCATTGCTTGGCATTGCGTGGCATTGCTTGGCGCTGCTTGGTGTTGCTTGGCACTGCTTGGCATTGCTTGTAATCGTTGCCTGGCGCTGTTTGGCTTTGCTTTGCACTGCTCGGCACTGCTTGGCTTTGCCTGGCGGTGCTTGGCTTTGCTGGGTACTGCTTGGCATCACCTCGCACTGCTCGGCGCTGCTTGGCACTGCTCGCCATTACCTGGCACTGCTTGGTGCTGCTTGACGCTGCTTGGCATCGTCGAGCAATTGCCTGGCGGTGCTCGGCATTGCACGGACGACCCACGGGCAACCCCGAGCAACCGAGAGCGACCGAGCCACCCCGAGCAACCCCGGACGAGCAGCAGCGCGCGGCCGCGCCCCGCCTCTGAGGAAGGGCGCCGCGCCCACCAGATCCTTCCACGAAGCTCGTGGAACCCCTGCAGGGCCCCTGAAGCATGAATTGGGCAAGGACCGACCGTCCCGGCATTCCTATAGTCCTACCACGAAGTGTTCTTAGAACCCAAAAATGTTCTA
>CAUYUJ010018676.1:0-30000 GCA_963575745.1 Prorocentrum cordatum | reverse complement strand
CTGTCTCAAAGGGACACAGGCCGCGGCGGCGCGGAGAGCGAGTCCTGCTCCACGTGAACAGGAACTGCTGTTGGGCATCGTACACCCTGCGAAATGCTTAAGAAATCATGGGTTAAGAAATTCATAGTCTCAGAACTTGAGTAGAAGCCCAGAATGTCCATCGAAGTCGTAGGATTTACATGAAAACATTAAGAATAATCGAGACTCTGGACGAAAACTTGGGTTTTCTTAAGCATCGCCTGGGGTGTAAGGGTTTAACCCCCCCCTGCCCCCGGGCGAGGGCCCCGAGGCCCGGGCCCGCGTGCCCCCCAGGGGGAGAGAGGCCTGGTTAACTCGGGAGCGGCCAAGAGGGGGGTGTCCAAGAGGGGGGGGTGCAAATCATGACCGGCGGCATGTGCGCGGCCCAGCAGGGGGGCCTGGGACGTAATGAAGTAAGAAGAGGCGCCATGAAATCTGAGGAAAAATCATGGCCCGCGCCATGAAATCCACCCCCCCCTAGTCATCACCCCCCTCTTTTCCGCTCCCGGTTAACAGGCGAAGAACGGTATAGCAGCACCGGTTTCGCTGTCGGGGGCGCCTGTCCCGGGGCGGCTGGAGAGTTTGTACCCTTCCGGTGGCACGTCAAAACACAAACTGTCCAGCCGCCCCGGGGCAGCCCCCCCGGTGACGGAACAGTTTGTCTTATGCCGTTCTTCGCACGCTAACTTTGAGGAGGCTTGGGGTCCGAATTGGATGCGCGTCAAGATGCCGAGAAAGGAGGAGCAGGGCAAATCCACTCAAACTGTCCCCGGACCCCTCCCGGGGTCCACCTGGCTCAAATTCCTAAGAGCCTGTTTTTCTTTTGACTCTGGCAAGTTTACTTGCATGGACGGGGGGGGGATGAGCCTGAAGCAAGCCCCGGGGGGCGGGGGGCGCGGAAATCACGCAAGTCGAAAGGCACTTGCACGCTAGTATTCGCTTGAAGAGGGGCGAGGGGGGGGGGGGGGCGAACGCCCGCCATGCAAGTAAACTTGCCTGAATCCAAAAAAACAGGCTCTAAGGCGGATTCGTTGTTGACGTCCCTGGGTCCGAAAACGCCCCCCAGAAGCCGAAAATAGCAAACGTACCCAACCTCTTCTACGCGTGAGGCGAATATTTCTAAAAACTCTCCATACGAAAAAAAACGCCAGATATGCACGATCAGCGAAGTCTCACATCGGGACAGGAGCACAGGAGCCCACGAAAGTGGCGACACTTGCGCAGTTCGCGAAGAGCTGCGAAATCTCGGCTCGGTGCGAGAGCTCCCCTACTGCGCCGCGTTTCCCAGGACCCCACGAAAGTGGCGACGACTGCGCAGTTCGCAGCAACCCAAGCTGTGAGGTCTCGGCTGGACTCGCGTTCTCCCCAACTCCGCAGTATTCCCTGGAGTCTTAAGACGTCCTGGAGCAACAAACTGGTCGAAATCCCGTGTTATTCGTTCGACTTTGGGAAATATGATCGACCCACGAACCCGGAAAGGGATGTAAAAACATGAAGTATGGACACGTTTCAAAGCACCTCAATTGGGCGATGGCCAGTGGCAATGCTGAAGATATCGATGGTGACGATACTGTGCTAAAGGCTGTGTGGTGCTGCGGTACGCTGTGCCGTGCCGCACAAGGGACGCGCCAGGGGGCGCGCCGCGGGACATGCCACGGGGACGCGCCGCAGCACCTCCGACGTGACGCGCCGGGGGACTTGCCAGGGGACGTGCCAAGGGACGTGCCACGGGGGACGCGCCACGGAACGTGCGAGGGGACGTGCCACTGGACGCGCCAGGTGACGCGCCGCGCGACGTGCCGGGAGGCCGCGCCAAGGAACGTGACAGGGAACGTGCCAGGCGGCGCACCAGCGAAGGTGCCCACTCCCGCGCCGGGGAGGCCCCCCGAGGCCCGACACCACGCGAAAACTCCGAAGCCTCGGGAGGCCCGACACCACGCGAAAACTCCTGCGTGGGGGCGCCTCCGGAAACCACCATCTGCGCAACATGATCGACCCACGAACCCCGTAAGGGAATATAGAGACGTAAAACATACGTTTCCAAGACACCCGATTGGGCGACGGGCAATTGCCATGCTGAGTGTATCGATCTTGATGTACCGTGCCAAGGGCTGTGCTGTGCTGCGCCGTGCTGAATTGTGATGTGCCATGCCGCGATTATGCTCTTTTGCGTTGTGGATCGAGTCCTCCGTTGCATCCGAGTCCTGACCGTACTGATCTGGACCTTAAGCTCGAGCAGCCTGAGCACATAGTAGCTGCCTCAGAGCTATTTAACAAGAGGACACGCCAGGGGGACGCGCCGCGGAACGTCCCAAAAGGCGCACCAGGGGACGTGCCAGGGGACGTGCCAATGGGGACACACCGCGGGACGTGCCAAAGGGACGCGCTACGGAACGTGCCAATAGACGTGCCAAGGCCAGGGGGACTCGCCGTGGGACGCGCCACGGAATGTGCCAAATTGCAAGGCTGAATGTATCGATCTTGATGTACCGTGCCAAGGGCTGTGCTGTGCTGCGCCGTGCTGAATTGTGATGTGCCATGCCGCGATTATGCTCTTTTGCGTTGTGGATCGAGTCCTCCGTTGCATCCGAGTCCTGATCGTGCTGATCTGGACCTTACGCTCGAGCAGCCTGAGCACATAGTAGCTGACCCAGGGCTTACTTACAGCGGGACATGCCAGGGGGACGCGCTGCGGAACGACCCAAGGGACGCGCCAGGGGACGTGCCAGGAGACGTGCCATGGGGACGCACCGCGGGACGTGCCAAGGGGACGCGCTACGGAACGTGCCGGTGGACGTGCCACGGGACGTGCCAGGGGACGCACCGCGCGACGTGCTAGGGGGACTCGCCAGGGGACGTGCCACGGAACGTGCCAAGGCGCCAAGGAACGCGTCAGGGAACGTGCCGCGGGACGCCCCTGACCCAGGGCCAGGATCTCTCGCGTCAAGGAACGTGCCAAGGAACGCGCTCAAGTTCTAGCTAGCTTCTTGGGGCCTCCTCGGAGCATCCTGGGCTGCTTCTTGAAGTCGTCATGGGAGCTTCTTGGCATGTCTTCGGGGGCCTTGTAGAAAGAGTTGTGAAGCCTTTTGGGTGCTGTCTTGGGGCCTCTTGGAGCCTCTGTTGGGCTTCTTGGGGGCCTCTTGGGGCCTCTTGGGGGCCTCTTGGGGCCTCTTGGGGGCTTCCTGGGGGCGTCTTGGAGCCTCTTGGGGGCATCTTGGTGCGGAGAGCTTGATTTTTCAGTTCGCGTTCCCTCCCTTGGGCCCCTCTTGGGGCCTTCTTGGGGTCGTCTTGCGCCGTCTTGGGCGGCTCTGGGGCCGTCTCGGGGCTCTCTTGGGCCGTCTTGGGGCCTCTTGGGCCGTCTTGGAGCGGTTTTGAGAACCTCTTGGGCGGTGCTTTAGCGCCGGAAACACGAAACAGCGAGAATTCAAACATTATGTTTAACAAAAACAAAGCAAATCAACGATTTTGCCCTCTCGGGGCGCTCTTGGGGGCCTCTGGGGTAATTTAAAACGCATCGTGCGTCGCCAGAGACCCCTGGAACGAATCTTCGGGGTGTCTCGAGACCGTCTGGGGCCGCCGGGACTGCTGTCTGAGGGCTCCCCGGGGCGACGTTAGGCCTCTCAGAGGCGGGCCCGGGCCAAGGTCCCCACATTTGTGGTCGAGGTTCCGGCCCTCGGCCCCCTGATGCGTCCGCGCTCCCAGGGCCACGATCATTATAAATTACGCTGCGTCCGCCACGATCCTTTGTAGATTACGCTGCGTCCGCTCTCCCTGGGCAACGATCCCATGCAACTACGCTGTGTCCGCGCTCCCAGGGCAGTGCTCCCTCGTGAATCACTGTGTCCGCGCTCCAAGGGCCCCGTTTCCGAGTAAATTACGCTGTGCCAGCCACGTTCCCTGGTAAATTATGCTGTGTCCGCGCTCCCAGGGCCACGATCCAGTGTAAATCACGCTGCGTCCGTGCTTTCAGGGCCGCGATCCCTTGTAAACTATGCTGCGTCCGCGCTCCCAGGGCCGCGCTCCCTCGCAAATTATACTGTGTCCGCGCTGCCAGGGCCAGGATCCTCAGTGAATTACGCTGTCTCCGCCAGCCCTCCCAGGGCCAGGACCGATCATAAATTACGCTGCGTCCGCGCTCCCAGGGCCGCGCTCGCTCGTGAATTACGCTGTGTCCCCGCTTCCAGGGCCACGTTCCCGAGTAATGTGTTCGCGCCTCCGAGCCAAGATCCCTCATCAATTACGCTGCGTCCGCGCCAAATTACCCGGCGTCCGCGCTTCCAGGGCCACGAGCCCCCGTAAAGAACGGTCCGACTGCACTCCCAGAACCACCTGGGCATCCTGAGGCGCCCAGGCCTTTCAAGAGGTGCAAAACAAGCATTTCGCCAGAGACATCCTCAGAGATTCGGCACGCAGGGTGCGCCATCCTCGAGCGGGCACCCCGAAAAGCTAACCTTCCTTCTGCAAAACAAGCGCGGGGCTCGAGACATCCTCGAAATTCCTGCGCGCGGCACGCGCCACCCTCGAGCGTGCACGCAAAAAGAGGAGGCCCTGTTTCCTTGAGCAAGCACGCGCGAAACGCATTTTCGTTCCTCGCCGACTGGGATTTACCATGTTCTGTATCGCTCTGCATCGCAGAATAATTTCGCTGGCCCGTCTCAAGTCGTCCCTGGAGGTA
Source organism: Prorocentrum cordatum (assembly GCA_963575745.1). Taxonomy (NCBI): domain Eukaryota; class Dinophyceae; order Prorocentrales; family Prorocentraceae; genus Prorocentrum; species Prorocentrum cordatum. Next base: position 25,307 of record CAUYUJ010018676.1, on the reverse strand, counting down.
AAACCTCTAACAGAGAACCCCGGGCCAGAGCCGTTTCCTGAAACAAATCCCGCCCCGGGGAGGCCCCTGGAGGCCCGACAACACGCGAAGACTCTAGCCTGGAGGGAGGCCCCCCCGAGGCCCGACACCGCGCGAACATGTCCCGGACGCCCTGCGAAAACTCCCGCCCCGGGAAGGGAACCACCCCTGGAGGCCCGACACCACGCGAGAACTCTTGCCTGGGAGGGGAAACCCTGCGAGGCCCGACACCACGCGAAATTTTCTGCTCGGGGAAGCTCCCAAAGGCCATACACCATGCGAAAACTCCCGCCCCGGGGAGGCCCCCTGAGGCCCGTCACCACGCAACAACTCCTCTCCATAGCAGAAACCTATGTTTTTTCCTACGTTGGGGCATGTACTCGGGGGGCGCTTTTCGGCCCGTCCGCCATTTCCTGAAAATCAAGCGCTGGACCCGTAGCCGCGAATCCTCGTAAATTACGCTGCGTCCGCGCGCCCAAGGCTGCAATCCCCAAAAATTTACACCGGATTCGCGCTCTCATGGCCACAATCCCTGGTGAATTGCGCGGGGGTCGCGCTCGCAGGGCCAAAATCCCTTTGAAATTACGCGGGATGCACGCGCCCAGGGCCACGATCCATTATAATTTATGCAGGATGCACGCTCCCAAGGCCGCGATCCCTGTTAAATTACACGGGCTTCGCGTTCCCAGCGCCACGAACCCTCATAAATCACTCTGGATTTGCACTCCCAGGGCCAAGATCCTTCGTACATCACACCAGATGCACGCTTCCAGGGCCACGATCACTTGTGAATTACACGGACTTCGCGCTCCCAGTGCCAAGATCCCTCGTGGACTGCGCTGGATTCGCATTCCCAGGGCCACGATCTGTAGTAAAGTACGCGGGCTTCGCGCTCCCAATGTCAAGCCCACTCATAAATTACGCTCCGTCCGCGAAGCCAGGTCCAAGATCCCTCGTGAATTACATTGCGGCCGCGCTCCCACGGCCACGATCCATCGTCAACGACGCTGCGTCCGCAGTCCAAGAGCCCACTGGGGCATCCTCGGGCTTCCAGGTTCTTGAAAATCTCTCAAACAAGCGCTTCGCTCGAGACATCGTCGACAAATTCTGCAAAACGAACATTCCGCTCGAAAAAAACGCAAAAAACACAAACATGATCGACCCACGAAGCCAGAAAGGAATATAGAAGTGTAAGGCATGACAACGCTTCAAAGACACTTGATTGGACGACGGGCAACTGCAATACTGAATGTATCGATCTTAATGTACCGTGCCGAGGGCTGTGCTGTGCTGCGCCGTGCTGAATTGCGATGTGCAATGCCGCGATTGTGCTCTATAGTGTTGTGGATCGGGTCCTCCTTTGCATCCGAGTCCTGACCGAATTGATATGGATCTTAAGGTCGAGCTGTCTGAGGACATAGTAGCTGCCCCACAGCTACTTTACAGCGGCACATGCCAGGGGGACGCGCTGCGGAACGACCCAAGGGACGCGCCAGGGGACGTGCCAGGGGGCGCGCCATGGGGACGCACCGCGGGACGTGCCAAGGGGACGCGTCACGGAACGTGCCAATGGACGTGCCACGGGACGTGCCAGGGGACGCCCCGCGCGACGTGACAGGGGGACTCGCCACGGGACGCGCCACGCAACGTGCCAAGGAACGTGCCAAGTTGCAATGCTGAGTCTATCGATCTTGATACACCGTGCCCAGGACTGTGTTGTGCCGCGCCGTACTGAATTGCGATGTGCCATGTTACGATTGTGCTCTACAACGTTGTGGATCGAGTTCTCCTTTGCATCCGAGTGCTGACCGAACTGATATGGATCTTGAGCTCGAGCTGCCTGAGCACATAGTAGCTGCCCCACAACTAATTGACAAGGGGACATGCTAGGAGGACGCGCCGCGGAACGTTCCAAGGGACGCGCCACGCGACGTGCCAGGGGGCGCGCCATGGGGACGCACCGCGGGATGTGCCAGGGGGACGCGTCACGGAACGGCCAATGGACGTGCCACGGGACGTGCCAAAGGACGCCCCGCGCGACGTGACAGGGGGACTCGCAACGGGACGCGCCACGGAACGTGCCAATGAACGTGCCAAATTGCAATGCTGAGAATAGCGATCTTGATGTACCGTGCCGAGGGCTGTGCTGTGCTGCGCCGTGCTGAATTGCGATGGGCCATGCCGCGATTGTGCTCTATAGCGTTGTGGATCGGCATCTGAGTCCTGACCGAACTGATATGGTTGTTAAGCTCGAGCTGCCTGAGCACATAGCAGCTGCCCCACAGCTAATTGGCAAGGGGACATGCTAGGAGGACGCGCCGCAGAACGTTCCAAAGGACGCGCCAAGCGACGTGCCAGAAGACGTGCCATGTGGACGCACCGCGGGACGTGCCAAAGGGACGCGTCACGGAACGTACCAGTGGACGTGCCACGGCACGTGCCAAAAGACGCGCCGCGCAACGTGCCAAGGGGACTCGCCACGGGACGCGCCACGGAACGTGCCAAGGAACATGCCACGTTGCAATGCTGAATGTTTCGATCTTGATGTACTATGCCGAGGGGTGTGCAGTGCTGCGCCGTGCTGAACTGCGAGGTGCCATGCCACGATTGTGCTCTATAATGTTGTGAATCGAGTCCTCCGTCGCATCCGAGTCCTGACCAAAGTGATATGGATCTTAAGCTCGAGCCGCCTGAGCACATAGTAGCTCCCCCAGAGATTACTGACAGGGGAAATGCCAGGAGGACGCGCCGCGGAACGTTCCAAGAGACGCGCCAAGCGACGTGCCGAAGGACGTAACATGGGGACGCACCGCGGGACGTGCCAAACGGGATGCGTTACGGAACGTGCCGATGGACGTGCCACGGGACACGCCACGGAACGTGCCAGGGAACGTGCGAGGCGACATGCCAGGGGGCGTACGCGTCGCTTGAGCTCGGAAAAGCCATGTTAGATACCCTCCTGTGTGGGACGCGGTTCCAACTCGGGACCGCCATGTTGGATACTCCCTGGGTGGCGTGTACGCTTGCAAGCACGCGGTTCCAATGCGGGACCATCATGTTAGATACCCACATGCGTGTCGTGAACATGTGAAAACACGTGGCTCCAACTCAGGACAACCATGTTAGATACCCGCCTGGGTGGTCTGCACACGTGAAAGCACGTGGCCCCAGCGCGGGACCACCACGTTAGATACCCCCTAGGTGGCCTGGACACGTGAAAACACGTGGTCCCAGCTCGGGCACAACATGTTAAATACCCCATGTGTGGCTTGGACGCGAAAAAACACGTGGTTCAGGGCCATCATGTTAGATACCCCCTCTGGGCGACCTGGACACGTGAAAACAGCGATTCCAGCGCGGGACCACCATCTCAGATACCCCACTTCTGTGAGGCCTGGACACGTGAAAGCATGTGGTACCAGCTCGGGACCACCATGTTAGATACCTACCTGGGTGCCCCGAACACGAGAAACGACGCGGTTCCACCTCGGGACCACCATGTTAGATACCCCCTGGGTGGCCTGTACACGTGAAAACACGTGGCCTCAGCGCGGGACCACAGTGTTAGATACCCACCTGTGCGGCCTGGATACGTGAAAACACGTGGCTCAAGCTCGGAACCACCATGCTAGATACCCCCCCCTGGGCGACCTGGGCACGTGAAAACACGTAGCTCCAGCGCGGGACCACTATGTTGGATACCTAACTTCTGTGAGGCCTGAACACGTGAAAACACGTGGTACCAGCTCGGGACCACCATGTTAGATACCTACCTGGGTCCCCCGAACACGTGAAACGACGCGGTTCCAGCTCAGGACCGCCATGTTCGATAGCCCCATGGGTGGCGTGGATACGTGAAAGCACGTGGTCCCAGCGCGGGGCCACAATGTTAAATACGCCCCATGTGTGGCTTCGACACGTACAAAGTTTTTCCAGCTCAGGACCACTATGTTGGATACCCTTTTTGTTTTCCTGTGCGGCCTGGACACATGCACACACGCGGTTCCAGCTAGGGACCACCATGTTGGATACCCACCTGTGGTCAAGACACATAAAATATGTGGTTCCAGCTTGGGACCACCATGTTAGATACCCCCTGGGCCCTCCCAGCGAAATCCCTGCAAAAACCAACAAATGTGCCGAGACATTCTCGAAATTCCTGCGCGCGGGACGCTTTTCCGCGTCGCGGTCGGGGCTCCAAACTTCGGTGTTTGTTTTGGAATTATGCTAAAGATGCCCCGCACCCTTCTATTTACGCAGAAAACCGGTTGTCCGCGGACTCAATGATCTATCGATTGTAATTTATCGCCGAATAATTCCGCTGGCCCACCTCCCGTCGTCCCCGGGGGGACAACCCACTAAAAGAGAACCCTGGGCTGGAACCTTTTCGGGCAAAATTTGAGTTTACCTCGTCATTTATCGAGCGGAAATTCAAACACATGTATTTCACTCGTTGTTCATCGCGGAAAAATTCCACCGGCCCATATCAAAACAAAACCGCGGAGAAACCTCTCAAATAAAACCCTGCGCCCACGCCGTGTGACTTCAGCGAAAACGAAAACCGCACGCGTGAACAAGTGAAATCAACAACACATGAAATCATAGGCACCCGCAAATGGAAATCTGAATTCAACAAAAAACCAAAAATGCAAGTGTGACTTCAGCGAAAACAATGCGAATTCGGCGGGAAGCGGAAGTAAACATTCGCCCGCAGGCCAACGTCAACAGCCGCGGCAAATCACCGCAATTGCGCGAACAGCGCTAGCTCAAATGATAAAATTTACCCAACGCCACGCCGCCCCCACGGCCGCGCGGCAGAACGGCGACCCGCGGCCCGGAAATCCTCCAAGCGCGCGGCGTCGCGGCCCATGATCTCCGAAGCACGCGGGCCGAAAAGCTCCCAATGCCGCGCGCGCACGCGGGCCCGCTTCGCCCGATGGCCCGCGCGCGAACCCGCGAGGGATCATTCATTGACGGCGTCGGCGAATAAATGCGCGGGGGGGGGGGGGGGCGGGGGGGGCGGGGCGTGCCGCGCGGCGCGCGCGCGGCAGATTGGGGGCGGGATCTGCTTGCGGCCGCCCCCCCTTGCGTCGGGCGCGCGGCGATCGCTCTGGCGAGCCCAGGAGCCCCGCGCCGCGATCTCGCGCGAGGCGCGGGGGATGTGTTCGAGCAGCGGCAGCCGAGGATAATAATAAATCTGCCCCGCTCGGCGCGCCACCGATTGACGCGACGCGCGACGCCCGCGCTCTCGCCTCGCACGGGCCCGAGCTGTCTTTTGCAATCTCCGCCCGGTTGCCGATGGCATGTCCTCATCATTTCCCAAGCTCAACGGCGCGCGCGCCCTCGGACCGCGCGGCGGCGACCGATTTCTCCCCGCAGGGGCGCCCCGTGCCCTGGCATCGCGCGGTGCGCGAGCGAGCCTCTCTTCTCGTGAGCTGCAATCACCGCCGTCTGCCGTCGCTTGCTCGTCGCGCCCCAGGGGCGATGTTCCTCGCGGAAGGCGCTGCCTTGCGCCCATTGATCGCGCGGTGCGCGGCCGATTTTCCGCGGCCGCGTCGGCCTGCGCCCTCGCCCCGCGCGAGGCGCGATCAATGGCCAGCCGACTCCCTTACAGACAGTCAGGCAATGTTGGCGCGAGTTGAACGAGCCTGAGCACGGGGGCCTGGGCTGCGCTGACAAGGGCCACGAGGGCAGCAAATTCAAGGTCTGCCATGGCTCTGACAAAGAAGAGAGTGGAACCAACCTACGGAAAACATCCGCGACGAAGCGGCCCTTCAGCAAGTACGCAATGCACTCCTTGCTCGCAAAGGAGTGCCACGACGGAGACCCGCGCTTGCCTTTGGAGCACAAGTTCAGGTATTCCAAGGCAGCGCGGTCAGATGCGGAAGAAGCGCGTGGAATTTGGACATGTGGTTCGCGGGCGGGCGCGCAACAATGCGCGGCATGACAATCATCTGGCGCGGGCGGACCTCTGCAGTTCCATCGCGCCCACCAGCGACCAGAAGGCTGACGAGATGGCCCTGGCCAGGAGGGGGAACAAGGAGCGGCAGTGCCCTGGGTCCGAGTGATCTCCTCAGAATCTGCCGGGCAACCCTGCGAGTTTGCATCGAAATTCTCGGAGCACGATGCGCATCTGGTGGTCCCCGCTGCTGTGCAGGGGGGAATGGCCCTTGGATTGTTTCGACGGCAACTCTCCTGGCCGGACGCCCACGGGGCGTCGTGTCTCGATGAGATTGAGATAACGAGGGCAGCGCTGAATGTTCGCTTCCAGACCTCGGCGTCGAAGCCCGACGCGCTGTTCGCAGATCGGGGGCGAGGGTTTTATATGACGAACAGCGGCGCTGTCGCGCGAAGGTGCAAAGGGGCGCTTGCGCAGGAAGGCGCGAAAGCAACCATGGGCGACAGTGCTGTCCTGCAGCCCAGGCGCCTGCAGGACGTCTTGCTGCGCGTAGCGGCGGCGGCGTGACTGCGACGCAGATAGTCGCGGAGCACGCCGGCGAAGTGCCGGCAGGAGTCTCGGGGAGACTGCGCGCGGCGACTGAAGCGCTGCTGCGAAGAGGTGAACAAAGAGTGCGACGTGGAGGGTCTCTGTAAAGGGCCGCCGAAGCGCGCGAAACAGCTGCGCGATGGGGGCGGCGACCGTCTGATTAAATAACTGCCGCGACGTTTGCCGCGGGGCGACGTCGCAACCTGGCCGCGAAGCGGACCGAGAGTAGAAACATGATCGACCCACGAAACCTGAAAATAATATGGAAACGCAGCGCGCGGCAACGTTTTCAACGCCACATGATTGAGCGACGGGCACATGCACTGCTGAGTGCATCGATCTTGATGCACCCTCCGTCGATCTTGGTGTACCCTGCCGAGAGCTGTGCCGTGCTGCGCCGTGCTGATTGGCGATGTACCATGCCGCGATTGTGCTCCATAGCGTGGTGGATCGAGTCCTCCTTTGCATCCAAGGCGTGACCGAACTGATCTGAATCTTGAGCTCGAGCTGCCTGAACACATCGTACCTGCCCCAGAGCTAATTGACACAATGGAGATGCCAGGAGGACGCGCCGCGAAGCGTCCCAGGGGGCGCGCCAGGCGACGTGCCAGGGGGCGCGCCATGGGGACGCACCGCGGGACGCGCCATGGGGACGCGCTACGGAACGCACCAATAGACGCTACACGGGACGCGCCGGGGGACGCGCCGCGCGACGCGCCGGGGGGACTTGCCGCGCGGCGCCCCACGGAACGTGCCAAGGAACGTGCCAGGTTGCAATGCTGAGCGCGTCGATCTTGAGGTGCGCTGTGCTACGCCGTGCTGAACTGCGATGTTCCAAGCCGCGATTGTGCTCTAGAGGGCTGGATCGAGTCCTCATTTGCATCCGAGTCGTGGCCGGACTGATGTGGATCTTGAGCTCGAGCTGCCTGAACGCATAGTAGCTGCCCCAGAACTACTTGACAGAGGGACATGACTGGAGGACGCACCGCTGAACGTCCCAATGGACGCGCCAAGCGACGCGCCGCGTGACGCGCCATGGGGGCGCACCGCGGGACGTGCCAAGGGGACTCGCTACGGAACATTATGGGGGCAAGCGTTTCGCCCAAGACATCCTGCCAAAATCCTCATGCTAGACATCTGCCCGAGCGACCTGGACGCGCGGGAACAAGCGCGTCGATCAACGCATCCGCAACGCATTTTCATGCTAGACATCCGCCTGGGCGAACTGGAGACGTGAAAGCACATGGTTTGCTCGAGAACTCCTCGGCGCATCTTCGCGCGGGACGTCCGCCTGGGTCACCTGGGCACGCGAAGAGAAGCGTTTCGCTCGAGACGTGCCCAACGCCTCCTCTTTCTGGACATCCGCCTGGGCGACCTGGGCGCGCGATAGCAAGCGTCTCGGTCGAGGCGCCCTCAACGCATCTTCACGTTCGACATCCGCCTGGGCGACCTGGACACGCGAGAGCAAATTCTCGACACATTCTCAACGCGTCCTCGTGCTAGACATCCGCCTGGGCAACCGGGGCGCGCGCAAACGCGCGTCTCGATCGAGACGTCCTCAACGCATCTCCATGCTAAACGTCCGCCTGGGCGACGAGGGCGTGCGAAACCAAGCGCCTCCCTCGAGACATCCTCGACAATTCGTGGCGCTTGACCTCTGCCAGGACAACCTGGAGGCACGAAACCAAGCGTCTCGCTCGAGACATCTTCATGACATAGGCGCGTGAAGACAAGCATTTCAGTTGGGGGGCCCTCTGATATCTGGCCCCTAGGACAAGGCAGCCCACAATGCAAAACAAGCGTCTCGCTCGAGACATCCTCAAACACCTATGCAAAACAAACGTTTCGCCGGCCCTAGGCGACCTCGTCATTCATCGCTGAAACTCGCGCCGGCCCTGCAGCCATCGATTCCAGGGGCAAACGGCCGCGAAAGGAAACCCTGGGCCTCGGACCCTTCCGGGGGGGGGGGAAAAAAAATCGCATAGCGCAGGTCAGAGGATAACGCGGCGGCGGGCGGCGGCGGCGGCGGGCGGGCGGGCGGCGGCGGGCGGCGGCGGCGAGCGGCGGGCGGCGGCGGCTGCGGCGGGCCCCGGCGGCGGGCGGCGGCGGGCGGGCGGCGGGCGGGCGGGCGGCGGCGGCTGCGGCGGGCGGCGGCGGGGCGCATGGGCGCTGAAAAAATCTCGAGACGCCCCGCTCCAAGGCCGCGAGAATTCCCAGAGGCCCCCCACCCCTGGGCTGAGCAAGTGTCGAGAAGCCCCCCCCCGCCGAAGAAATGAATGCACATCTAGGAGCCACCCCGCGCCCCCATCCAGAAGGACTTTCTAAAAGCCCCCCCCCGCCCCAAAACTGAATAAAAGTCTAGAACCCCCCCCCGGCGGCGCTCGGTGAATCTCTAGAAGCCACCCCAGCGCTCGGTAGATCTCTAGTAGACTCCGCGCCCTGGTCGCCCTCCCCCCGCTGCCTTGTCCGTCGCGCGGGCCCTGGGATTCTTCCTTGCCCTCGATGAATATTACAGATGGACTGGGCCCCTTTCCAAGCACAATAATTGTTCGGCAGCCCCGAAGGTCGGACCCCGTAAAATCCGCCGACCCCTTGGGGATCATCGGCGTGTGAGATGCTTCCCCCTCCCCAAACCCCTCCCCCGGGAGCCCGGTCCGGTCGATTTGGAGGGGGGGGGGGGGGTCCGGCGCGAGCGGGGGGGGTCCGGGACGAGCGACTCACGGGGCTTTTCTGGGCCCAAGAGGGCCTCAAGACGGGCCAAGAAGCCCCCAAGGGGCCTCCAAGACGGCCCACGAAGGCTCCGAGACGCCAAACGACCGGTCCAAGACGCCCACGATGGCCCCAAGACGGGCCAAGAGGTCTCCAAGACGGCCTCCGAGGTCCCAAACAAGCCTCCCAAGAGGGCCCAAAGAGTCCAAAATTGATGATTTTCCCGAGTGTTTTTCGACGTTTCTTCCTTTCCCGCCTTTCCGGCTTCCCGACGCTCCAAGACGGCCAAAGAGGCCCCAAAGATAGCCCCAAGATGGCCCAAGAGGCCCCCAAGACGGCCTCCAGACGGCCCAAGACGGCCCCAAGACGGCCCAAGAGGTCCCCAAGACGGCCCAAGAGGGCCGATTTGGAGGGGGGGAGGGGGCCGGGACGAGCGCAGCACGGCCGGGACGAGCGGTTCCAAGGCTTTTCCGGGCCCAAGAGGGCCTCAAGACGGGCCAAGAAGCCCCCAAGAGGCCTCCAAGACGGCCCACGAAGGCTCCGAGACGCCAAACGACCGCTCCAAGACGCCCACGATGGCCCCAAGACGGGCCAAGAGGTCTCCAAGACGGCCCCCGAGGTCCCAAACAAGCCTCCCAAGAGGGCCCAAAGAGTCTAAAATTGTTGATTTTCCAGAGTGTTTTTCGACGTTTTTTGCTTCTCCGCCTTTCCGGCTTTCCGACGCTCCAAGACGGGCAAAAAGGCTCCAAAGATAGCCCCAAAATGGCCCAAGAGGCCCCCAAGACGGCCTCCAGACGGCCCAAGACGGCCCCAAGACGGCCCAAGAGGTCCCCAAGACGGCCCAAGAGGGCCGACTTGGAGGGGGGGAGGGAGCCGGGACGAGCGCAGCACGGCCGGGACGAGCGGTTCCAGAGCTTTTCCGGGTCGAAGAGGGCCTCAAGACGGGCCAAGAAGCACCCAAGAGGCCTCCAAGACGGCCCACGAAGGCTTCGCGCGCTCCAACCATAGCCCCAGTACCCGCGGTCCCGTAAACTTCCAACCCCAAGCGCACACACACGTCGATCGTGTCGTGGCTCCAGAATACGTCCACCGTGGGGCCCAGTGGGAAGATTCGCATGCAAGTATACCCCATGCCGGCACACCCTTTGCACGCGCCGTGGCCTCGCACATGGCCAAGTTGACCCATAATGACTCCTGGACAGTCCCCCAAAAAAACTCCCGACCGCTACCGAAACGGCTCGAAGACATTCCCGAGCCCAACCTGGCTCCATTATGCCTCTCAGATGGCCCCAGATGAGACCACGACCGCCCGCGGTGTCGCCGTCCGCTCGGACACCCCCGCGGAACTGCCCGAGACCCTCTGGCAGTGGCGGCGAACAGACACCAAACAAATATCACTCGCCTTTTCACCCCTTCGCAGCTTCTACTGCCCCCCGATTGGCATAAACAAGGGGTCGGCGGTGTGGCGTAAGCCTAAGAATCAAACTGGGCCCCCATTGGATCCTCCGCGGACCCCCAGGCCCGGATGCCCGGGCCATGGTTCAAAACCTTGGCCCTTCACCGTTTGCCCTGTCCTGGGGGGGGGGGGGGGGCCCTTCGCTTTCTCTCCCGGGGCCGAGGCTGCGCGCCTTGCTCGAAAGCTGCCGACGGCGCTCTTCCTCTTGGCCTCATCGGCCGATTGTTTAAAATCGCACCAAGTTACCTGACCGTCGGCGAAGCACCCGACGCCCTTCCTGCTCCGAGGCGGCGGCCCGCTGCCTCGCCCCATGTCCCGGGAGGCCCGCGCCGCTTCAGCGCGGTCTGCCTCGGCCTGTGGGCGCGCGGCAGCTCGCCGCTGAAATTCGGCCTGCGCGAATTGTTCCCGCGCGCGCGTCCGCTCCGAGCCCCTCTCGGCGATCGCCGCCTGGCGCTTCTTCTCCTCCGCCCCTTCGCATTATTGCCCACAAAGAGCGGCGCCGCTGTCGGCTGCCGGCGGCAACGGCCCTGGCAGAGAAACACATGGATGCGACGATGGCAGCCCGATGAGCATCCGCGGCGAACGGGCTCCAGACACCGACCGCGATCGCCTGGGCAGCAGCCATCAGGGAACTGGGCGCAGTTGGGCAAGGGGTTGGCGCAGGGCTCTTGGGCACGCGTGATCGATGCGCTTGACGTGGCAATGGGGACCGGCGAGATCGGTGCGCCAGACAGGGCATTGGCAGCACGACTGCGCGCCGCCGGGGCGAACCTCTCCCGTGGGCGCGAGCGAATAACGGGCTGCCAAGCGGAACTCCAGGCGACGCTATCTCCGCGGTCGGGCTCACGCGGGAAGATCGAAGGGCCTGGCGACGCGAGAACATATTCCATTCGTCGCTCCCCGGTTTGCGCAGCGACACGTCGTCAGGATTCCCATCAGTGACCGCTTTGCTGTCGGTGAATCACCGATAACTCAAGAAGGACGGCCGAGGCTGTTTCTATGCTGGTCGTCCCAGATTTCCCGCTCGGCCGCTCGCCGTAGCGGCGGGTGCGTCGGTGTGAGAGGTTTCGAAACATAGTTGCCCTCCGCCGTGGATCCGCCCCGACCCGCGCCCGTGCTTTCAGCCCTAAGCGAGGCGTCGGCCCAGCATTGCAGATGCTCGATCCGACGCTGCTGGAGGGCTGCTGCCCCCCTCTGTGTCGCGGGGCAAGCGCGGCGTCGACTTCGACGGAGGAGTCGGAATCAATCACGCAGGCCTGGTCAAACGAGGCCGGCAACGGGGGACCGGGGGGGCCCCTGACTGCCACACCGCGGCGCGCCTCGGCGGCCCGCGCCCCGACTCGAGGGCGAACCCGCGCGGCCAGCGGAGTTTGGCAGCCTGCGATTCTGCGGAAGACCCGCGGCTGCGCCAATGACGCAATCGCTGGGAGCCGCCGCGAAGGTCATGTTGCCCAGCTTTATGTCGCCTTGGCGGCGTACGGGAAATACGGGCCCCGACTCCCTTTTTTCCCTCAGGCGATCTGATTCGGGTCCGCCACCATCCCGTACTTGCGTGGACCCAACACCGCCGAAGTTTACGACACAGTCGCGGGACCTCGTATTGAACATCCTGGCTGATACCACGCACTTTGCCGAGCAATTCCCTGCTCAAGAAAATGCGCATCCATTCGCAAACGGTTACAAGTGTCATGCTATTTTTCGTGCCCTTGTATATGGCTTAGCACAGGCCTCATGAACCTCAAAAAAAAACCTTGTAGTCCGCATGGCCAGAACGCCCGTTAAGCGGTACGTGAACTTAGGCATGCATGTACGAAAGACGGACGAAGGGCGGGAGGCCGGCCGCGAGCGCGTGTGCGCACATTCAAGCAGTGTTGTATGTTTGCGTGTTGATACGGACGCCGCCAACCCTCTGTCGGAGGGAACTGCGGCACGGCATTGTCAAAAGGCGAGGGGGGCGCAGCAAACGTCTTGGATGACGACCTGAGGCTTCCCGAGCTTTGGGCGCCCCTGTCTGCTCACACCGGCCGCCTTCGCCCGCCTTCGGGCCCGAGGACCATTCCACAAGTCCCTCCTGCTCGAGAAACGTCGCAGAGCGGTGGGGTCGGCGGCTCGGGCCGTGGAGGAGGATGCGGAGGAGGAGGAGGAGTAGGAGGAGGGCGGAGGAGGAGGAGGAGGAGGAGGAGGAGGAGGAGGAGGAGGAGGGCGGAGGAGGAGGAGGAGGAGGAGGAGGAGGAGGGGAGGGGGAGCTATCACCTGTCCGCGGCAGCGAGCCCTCGAGGCCAGGTCGTCGGTGGGCATGCGGGCGGCCAGGGCGGCCGGCCAGGGCGGGGCGGCGGTGCAAGGCGCGCCCGCGCGGCGGGGCCCACGGCGTGCGGCCGGAGGGGGGAGGGCTCGTGGCGGAGGGGCTCCTTCTGGATGTAGTACACCTTCGACTTCACGTGGAGGTACAGGCCTGCGAAATGGGGTCGGAGGGCGCAGGGAAGGCGGCGGAGGAGGGGGAGGACGAGCAGGCTACCGTGGCGCAGCTCGTGTGTGTGTGTGTGTGTGTGCGTGTGCGTGTGCGTGTGCGTGTGCGCGTGCGCGTGCGCGTGCGCGTGCGCGTGCGTGTGCGCGTGCGTGTGCGTGTGCGTGTGCGTGTGCGTGTGCGCGTGCGTGTGCGCGTGCGTGTTTGTGCGGGTGTGCGTGTGCGCTGCGTGCTCGTGGACAGGAGAGGAGACGTTGGAGAAAGGATGAGGACGAAGAGGTCGTCGACGAACATCGAGGAGAGATAGGCGGAGGAGGAGGGAGAACTCGAGGAGGCAAGCTCTCGCCGCTCCTTCCAGACGTGCTGCTGATCACTCTGTGCGCTGCAGGCTCACACCTGTGGTGCTACTCGCCTATTGCAGCGGTGGCGCCGAGGGGTTCGTGGCTCTCGCGAGGCGCGTCGCAGGGACCGGTATAGCTGGCGAGCGAAATCAGACGTGCACGTGCAGATGCACATTTGTACTCAAGGCGTACACGTGTACAAAGTGTTTCGTAGCAGTGCACGTTTTTCCTCGGGCAAGCGGCGAGCTTAAAATCAAAGAGTGTGTGGCAGGTCCTTCCGCCAAGCCCCATGCGCTCAGACAAAGCGAGCGATTTCCTGGTGCCGTACACCAAATATCTCCACCCTCCAAACAGCATTCAGAACAGTCTGCGCCTGCTGAGCCCTCCTCTTCAGATCTCGCTTCAGCTGTCAACCCGGCGTCTCCCACCACCGCAATACAGACGCATGTCTAAAACATGCTCCTCCGTTATGGCACCCTTGCGCGGCATCTGGTTCTCCCGGTGCAAGGCCGCGGTCTGCACGCGCTCCATCGCGCTCCGCAACACTACCAAAGTTGCTCAAGGCAGGTCTGCGAGTCCAGGCCACCGCAGATGACCCCTACCGGGTTGTCCGGAATGAGCTCCAATTTGCCAATGCATGCCACAGTGCACCCTGGAGCATCCCGAGCCTGCTCGGGCGTGGTGGCCACGAGGTGGGATGAGTGCAGAGGGGCGTCACCTAAACATGAGCTTCGTGAGAGCGTGGAACGAGTCGCAAGCAACGTTGAAATATGTCTAATTCGTTCTTGCGCAGAGTATTAGGGGTATAGGAAACAAGTTCGAGTCGATTCTCGAAAACTCGCCTACAATGTTCCTACAAGGCTGCTGGGGGCCGCCCCGTTGAACTTGCGCCTGCTGGTCGTGCCCCTGGTGCATATGGCAACTCACCTCGTTTGTGCCTTCTTTGGTGAAGTGCGCGTTGGCTATCAAATACCCAAACTCTGGGCAACAATTCCAACAGAAACCAGCAATCGTGTTCGATTCAGGGGGAAACGGCGTCTCTTCTAGTCAAGCCAACCCTCTGGCCGAAAGTGATTCGGGTCAGGGCTTCCGAGAACCATTCTGGTAGGCGCTACTCCTCCTCCGAAGTACCCCCTCCTAAGAAGTCTGGGCAGGGGGCAATGGAATATGGCGGACGAGAGGCGGGGTGTACGGTATGGGTCAGAGTCAAGCCCGCGCGCCCGAAGAGGAGCCCATTAAGGGCGTAGCAGGTGGTCAGACATCGTGCGCGTATGCTTCACACTTGCGTTGCCCAGTTGCGCCACATTCGCGAACATTGCCCACAAGAGGGAACATCAGCATGGCACGCTCCTCAAGGCTCGGAAACAAGTTCTGGGACATCTGCTATACGCTGCTGGAGAAACGCGTTGAAACCAAGAACGCCGATACGAGAGAAGAGGGCAGAGGAGGAGAGGAGGAGGAGGAGGAGGAGGAGGAGGAGGAGAGGAACAGTACTGATTAGGGTGAGCGCCCAGAGCGGCAGCGGCAGCATCGACATCGACGCGCGGGCGCCCGTCTCGGGGTGATACTTCCACTTGCCCATCTTCTTGTAGACATACCAGCCGCCACCTCTCGCCGCACCGTCGCTTGTGGTACCGAGCTGCATCATACGCTGGGGACTCGATGAAGGCACGACGCTGGCTCGTGGACTCATCGCGGGGCCACTCCTCGGAATGCTCCGATGCATCGCGCTGCAATCTGCCCGTCCTTGTCCTCATCCCATCCCCTGTCTTGTCACCATCATTCCCAATTCCCGCCTCCTGGCGCTCCTTCCTCTCCGTGTACTCCCTGCTCCCTAAGATGAGACACGCTCGCGCGCGCACACTCACGACGAGTGGAATTTTCGCATGCGCTGTGACTTCAGACAGGGCAACGGCACTGAGCACCTGAAGCCCGCAACCACGACGAGGGTCACAGCAATACGTCCTGGGGACGGAGGGGCTTCGAGGGGGATCACAGGGATTGCAGCCTTCGCGTAGCGAACACTGAGCTCTCTACTCGAGACCCTGCTCGAGGCTCAGTTAGACTCTGGGACACAAGTCGCGACCTATCCGATCAAGCGATTCACGACGCGCCGTAGAAATTGGGAAGACTGCAGCACGGACTGCCGAGACCCCCTGAGCCGGGTCTGGCCGAAGTAGCCGCATACACTCTGCAGAACCATACACCCTGCGAAATGCTTAAGATATCATGGGTTAAGAAATTCATAGTCTCAGAACTTGAGTAAGAGCCCAGAATTTCCATCGAAATCGTAGGATTTACATGAAAGCATTAAGAATAATCGAGACTCTGGACGAAAACTTGGGTTTTCTTAAGCATCGCCTGGGGTGTATGCTCAGACTGTGATGATGCATCAGGGCGTGAGAGGGGTGGGCCCAACCTCCAGCGATATGAGCAAGGCACCCCCGACGGACCCGAGACACCCCACCATCTGCAGCCAAGAGAGGGGCTTCGAGGGGGCTTCCGGGGAGGAGAGGGGGGGGGGCTCCAGGGGAGGAGAGGCAGGAGGCAGGCCCCGACGTGGGAGGAGGCGGCAAACTTCTCCCCCCTCCTCGTCCCCTTGCCTCCTCCCCCTCCCCCGTCCTCCTCCCCTCCCTCCTCCACAATTACTCAATATGAAAATACTCTCCCTCTTCCCCTGATGGCGTCCGGGTGATGCGCGCACCCTCCGCGTATTGTTTTTTTACACACAGGATGCCTGGGAAATCCCGGGAAACGACTCTCGCTGAGGCGCTGGCGTCATTTTTTCCCAAAGTGCTGCTCTCGTTGAGGCGCCAGCCTCATTTCTGCTCCCGAATCTTTCCGAATCGTGCTCCCGCTGCAGCGTGGGCCTCATTTTCGGATCGGTGTTTGGCCTCCGTCGCTCAGGATGGCGTTCTCGCCCCAGCGCGGGCCTTTTTCTCGCGCGCCCATCCGCCCGCCACCACCGCGCCGCACCGCCACCACCACCACCACCACCACCACCACCACCACCACCACCAGCACCAGCACCAGTACCAACACCACACCACCAGCACCACCACCACCACCAGACCACCACCATCACCACCACCACCACCACCACCACCACCACCACCACCACCACCACCACCACCACCACCACCACCACCACCACCACCACCACCACCACCACCACCACCACCACCACCACCACCACCACCACCACCACCACCACCACAACCACGCACACACGCACGCACGCACGCACGTGCACCACCACCCACTACGCACGCGCGCGCGGAGCCACAGGTCCGCTACGACACGCGTCCGCGGATAGAGAAAATCAGCGCCATGGTAAGGGATGGGAGGGAGGGGTAGGACGTCAGATATGACGCGAGCGCACCTAGCTTGCCCTCCCCCCTCCCCTCCTCCCCCTCCCCCCTCCCCTCGCCTCATGCTCTTATCATGCTCAATGTTTCCCCCCCGCCTCCAGACTCCACCCCCGACACCCCTCCTCCCTGCCACCTCCTTTCCCCAGGCTCAACCTTTCCCCCCCCCCCCTCCTCGTCCTGCCCCTCCTCCGAAACCTCACATCCCTACCCATCCTTCCAGAGCCCCCCCTCCCAGGGCCCCCCAGGGTAAACCTCCCCCCCTTTCTCCGCGCCGGCCGCCGTCGGGCGACGGCTCATAGTCCGAGAAGTCGGTGGGCGGCACGCGCTGCGGGCGGACGGGCGGGGGCTTGCACGTGCGGGCCCCGAACCGCCAGGCCAGGCGACGGCGCCGAGGAGGAGGAGGGGTTGTGAGGAGCGGGCGAGAGGGGGGTGAGGAGCGGACGGAGGCAAGGACGAGCGACGGGGGGGGGAGGGAGGAGGAGGAGGGAGAAGAACCAGCAAGCAGGAGGGGGGATACAGGGAGAAGGTCGAAAGGAGGACGGGGGAAGTTCGATGTCAGGGGGTGGAGGGTGAGGAGGGAACACGCATGTGGATGAGGAAGGATGAGGGAGCATAGACAGGAGGATGGTGACGAAAGAGCATGTTGGTGAAGGGGCAGGAGAAGAAGTAGCGCAGGGCAAGGAGTTGGAGAGAGGAGACGGGATGAAGAGAACGGAAGGGGAAAGGGACGAGGAATATCCCTCTCATCCTCCACTCACCCCCGCGCCACATCCACTGCTCAGCACAACACATTTTCCCCTGCGGCAACTCACGGCCATCATCAATCCTCAACCGTCTATCGCAGTTTGATGGTGCTCTGCTTCGCACACGTGCGCTGCGACGCGCTCCCAAAACCACAACACCATCGATCGCCAGTGTTTTTTCCGCCTGCTCATCCTGGCCCACATGCTCCACGTCATCCCATTCCTCCTCCTCCTCCTCCTCCTCTTCCTCCTCCTCCTCCTCCTCCTTGTCCTCCCCCTCCTCCTGCTGTTCGTCCTCGTTTTCCTCTTTGTCCTCCTCCTCCTCTTCCTCCTCTTCCTCCCCTTTCATCCTCCTCCTCCTTCTCCTCCTCCTCCTCCTTCTCATTATCCTCATCAGCATCCTCCCGCCTCGCCCTTCCTCTCGTCATCCTCCTGGTCCTCCTCCACAATCATCCCTCGAGCCCTCTCTTTCATTCTGCTCCTCCTTTCGTTCACCCCTCCCTTTTTTCTGTCCGGTCCCGCTAATCCTGCCGCCACCGCCTCCCCCATTCTGGTATTCAGATTCATTCAAAAACTGGCTACGTTGTCATCTCTTCCTCTCGCGTTCATCGCTATTTGTTGTATTGATATATCTTTCTCTCTATTTCTTGTCTCTCTCTCTCGTTCTTTCCCTACCCAGGCTCTGCCTAGAAGGGTTCTTACTCTGTAGTTTAAAGCGGCCAGGCAGTGCAATGCGCCCCGGGCGGTTCCCCCGGTCCCTTGGGAGGGAGCAAGCAAAAGCAACAGCAAAAGTAAAAGCAAACGCGCGGTTCCCCCAATTGCGCTCCCTGGGTGCCAAGCAAAAGCAAAAGCAAAGGCAAGCATGAAGGCAAAACCGAAGGCAAACCAAACGCATAGCATAGCATAGCATAGCAAATCAAAGCATAGCGCAGCATAGCATAGCGCAGCATAGCACAGCATAGCATAACATAGCAGAGCAGAGAAGGAGCAGAGCAGAGCATAGCGCCGCTACTACTAATGTTGCTTTCCTGGAGGCTCCCACTCCTAGGTGGGGGGCGCACTGGGATAATTCAAATATACATGTGTATATATAACTATATGTCCATATATACATATACACACACACACATATACATATATACAGATTGCCACCACTGCCTCACGCCATGGCCAC
Organism: Prorocentrum cordatum; assembly: GCA_963575745.1. Taxonomy (NCBI): domain Eukaryota; class Dinophyceae; order Prorocentrales; family Prorocentraceae; genus Prorocentrum; species Prorocentrum cordatum. The sequence continues at coordinate 6,544 of CAUYUJ010018676.1, read as the reverse complement.
CCCTGTCAGATGGCCCATCTGTGCGCGAGTGCAAGGCTACATGCTAGCTGGAACACCCCACGCGCACAAATTAATAATGAACTCATGCGCAAACCCACTCCACTGTCGAGTCGAAGCGTGGGTGGGCCTGAGAGCATGAACAATGCATGCGACAAGGAAACGGGAGGAAGTCTGAGCGAAGACTGTTGCGGACATACATATTCACAACTAGATTCGGCCGACTCTGGTGGGGAAAAAGCCTAATACCAATGTGCAAGTACCGCCAGATCTCGTGCCACCAGTTCATCACGCAACGGTCACCCATCTCTGGGGGCCAATGTGTGTGCGAGTGGAAAGCTACTCGCTAAGTGGGAACACGCGCGCGCGCACAAAGACCCGATGAACTCATGCGCAAATCAACTCCTACCTGAGGCCCTTTTTTGCTTCCAGAGTCGCTTATTCACACGCTGATCAGCTCAACCTACTACCCAGGCCTTTCACTGCTCGTGCTCGCATGGAAGAACAATGCTGACATACGAGACGCCTACACAGAAGGGCGAAGGCATGGACCAGCCGTCTTGGCTAGCCATCTCCAGTCCGGGCCCTCTCAGTGCAGTGCCACGTGCTTTCTGCCCGCGCGGTCGCACTCGCGCGCGTTCTCAGCGCTGCGGCACGCGCGCGCAGCTACAGCCAAATCAAGATGGACGCGCATTCACGTTGCTCGCTTCCGCTAGGGAACCCAATCCATGAACAAATTAGTCGTCGTTTTTCTTGCTCGTGGCCGGCGGAGGGCGGCCTGCAGGCACGGCGTCAGCCACGAGCGCGAGGGCGCTGGGTTCCCCAGCGTCGCCGGCACCCCCTGCGAGAGGCAGCGCATCGTAGCCTTGGCAGAGAAGCGGCAGAGCTCGCTCGCCACCCCCACGTCGCGCTCGCGAGAAGGTCGAGCAGGGGGTGCCCAACCAGATTGCCTTGCGCCAGCAGCCCGAGCGGATCCAGATCAGGATGAGGCGCTGGGCCCCTCGGCAACTGAGATCGCGGGATCTGTGGTAGCTCGCCTCAAGCTCGAAGATGGGCAGACCCCGCGCCGTCTGCTGCCCCTGGCCAAGGCCGCAGCGCCCGCTGCCGGCGAACGCATCCAGCGCGAAGCCCCCCCGCCAAGCTGGCCGCGGCATGTCGCGGAGAGGCGTGCGCCAAGGGCGCGCGCTGCCTCTGGGGCCAGCTCCTCCGCCAGCAGCAATCGCAGCACCTGGTTCGCTCGCCCACCCCTCTCGCGCCGCTTGGCGGACCGCTGGCACTGCCGCCGAACTCGTCGCATCAGGCCCTCGGCGCTGCGGAAGTCGGCCAGGGCGTCGCGGGGCGCTCCTCCGCGTCGCAGCTGGCACAGCGTGGGCTCGGTGAGAGGCCGGGGGGCCCTCCGCGCCGAAGCTCGCGGCGGCCCCCTGTCACTGGCCCACGCTCGCTGGGAAAAACGCCCTCCAGCAGCAGCGCGACGAAGTCGAACTGCGGGTAGTCGAGCACTGCGCCTTCGCCCTGCGCGCCCACCGCCGAGGTCGCCCCTCGCCCCTGGAACGAGGGGCGACCTCGAAGGCGCGGCGCCACTGACCACTTCCGGCTGATTTTGGCTCCCCCGCTCACAAGCGCCACCAAGCCCCCGCCCGTCAGACTGAACGCCTCCGATGGCCCTAGCAGCGGCGCGGAGGAAAGGGGCGCGGCGACAGCAGCGGCCAGCTGGCCGCGCGCAAGCAGATCCTTCGCCAACGCAGCCGCCACAGGCCACAGCCCTGGAGCGCCCACCGGACGCGCCGCTCCAGCGCGCCCCTCGACGGCCTGGGGGGCGGGCGCCCCAACGCCGCCAGCGCCTTCGCGCCGGTCGCCACCGGCTTGCCCTCAAAGAACTGCTCGTTCAACCACGTCGCGACATGCCTCGTCGGCCCCCGCCGGGTCTTCCTGCAAATGCGCCTCGCCCAGGCCCAGCGCGTGAATCAGTCGAACCTGACGCGGTAGTCCTTCTGCGCCAGCTGGCCGACGGCCTCGCCCTCCAGCGCCGTCGGCGACCCGCTCCAGCGGGCGCGCTCCGCTCCGACAGCGTCGGCCCCTGTGCCAGCGGCGCCTGTCGCCTGCCCTCGGCCGCCGCGCCGCGGCTGGCGCCCGCGCGCTCGGCGCCGGCGCTCGCGCTCGCGGCCGAGCTGGCCAGCCCGCCTCGGGCTCCTGCTCGCCATGCAGCCCTGCTCGGTCTGCCGGGGCGCGCGGGCCCGGGCGGCAGGCCGATGGGGGCCCAGGAGGTCGCCGCCCTCGGCCTCGACGAAACCGCCTGGAACGGGGCCCGCGAACTCCGCGCCCCCAGCGCCCCGGCCGCTAGCGGGGGCCCAGGGCGCCGCCCTGTCGGGCCGCGGCTCAGCATGGCGGGCCGCCCTGGCGCAGCGCTCGCCCGAGCCCCGCGAGACGCCGCCCGCGGCGTCCCTTTCAGAGGAGATCCAGCGGGCGCGCGCGACCACCAACCCCGCCAGGCGCGGCGCGGCCCACTCCCTAAGCCAGCGCCCCGCGGCCCTGCTCGAGCCCCAGCCCTTCGAAATGCCGAGCGCGACGGCCACGGGATCACTGGGGGCGAGGCGCCGACGGCCCGCGGCCTCGCCGTCGCGAAGGATGCGTCGCAAAGCGCAGACTCCAGCACGAGCTTCTAATATGACCTGGCCCCTTGAGACGCCCCAAAGCCCGCCGACGACTTGCCCCCGGCGGCCTCCCCAAATAGACCCGGGCACCGCAAGCGCCCCGCGAAGATCCGCCATCGTCTCGCGGTCGCACCCGCTGCCCCCCAGACCCCGCGAACCCCCATCCATCCCGAAACCCGCCCAGCGCACGCGACCGCGCAACTTCGCTTCATCACCCCGCGCCCCCGCGCTCGCGTCGAAGACAGCAACTTTGGGGCCCGCTCCGCGTTGGGCTCTCTGGAGGCCCAAAGGCCAGGTGGCTTGTCCACTCCAACTCCTGGCGCGCGGAATCCTGCAGCTTGGCGACGCGCACAGGATGGCGATCGGCAAAGGCATGCACTGCGTGAGCTACAAACAGCATGGGGCGCTGCAGCAGGACACGAAAGGCAACGTGACCCACGACGCCCCTTAACTGGGAGCCACTCGCCCGGCCCCGTCGCAAGCTCACGCAGCCCGCGAACGAGGCGCCAAGCTGTGCGAGGAGCCGCGCTTACCGCTAGGTGCCACTCGTCGAAGTGCCAGCCCAGCGCGTCGCCCCCGCGGATGCAGGTGACCCGGTGGACCCCCGGGCCGTCGGACGCAAGCGGCTCGCCCGCCACTGTCGCCAGCCGGCGCCCCCTCTCCGTCCGCGCCGAGCGCCGCGAAATTAGCCGCGCGCCCGGTGGGCGCGGCGCCTGGCTCACCGCCAGGGCGGGTCGGCCGCCCACCAGTCTGTTCCCCGCCTCGACGACGGCGACCCCCCCGGCCGCCGCTTCGCGCGCGGCCCAGAATGCGCGCGGCGCCCCCGTGGGGGCCACGGGCAGGGCGCTCGGCACAGGCGCGACCTTCTCTCCTGGATGCAGATGCGCTCCTCCTAGCCAGCGCCGTCGCGCGGGCTCCACCCCGACATGATCTCGCAGCTCCTCCGGCAACCCTATCGAGTCGCAGACGACCGAGACGTCGACGCCTGAAACGCGCGCGGGCTCGGGCCCCTCGAACTCGAGCCGACCGAGACTACCCCTCACACGAGGTTCACTCCAGAGGCACCGTTGACACAGCAGCTGCTCACACGGCAGTCCAGGATGAGACGCTGCCCACCGCCGTTCTTCCAGGCGCAGGGCGTGCCCGCGCTGTTCCTGCACTTGCGCCCGTGCTCAATGACCCCCCGCTCGCGCGGCGGCCGCTGGAGCTTCGCGTGCCCATTTGGCTTCTGGCGCGCAGTTGGGTCATTCGTTGTTGTCGCGGCGTAGCTGCCGACGCTCCTCTTCGGCCGCCCCCGCCTCGTGCGCCAGAGCCAAACTCTCGAGAACCTCGAGCGCCTTCGCGCTCGCCGAGCCGACGCCCTGGGCGCGAGCGGGTCGGCGCAGGAGAATTGGCGCGGCGATCGGCCCCATCTGGAGGCACCGCCGTGGCCCCGCTTCGACAGGAGCCCCACCAACGGCCCCCTGTCCGCGCACGTCCGCAGGCGGCGACCCCGCCTCGCGATGGGCCCGCTGGACCCGCCGCAGGCAGGCGCGCTGCGCCGCCCTTGGCTTCGCACTCGTGCTGCCCAGGTCCTACGAGGCCCCGCGCAGCTCACCGAGGGTGGCGATGGCCCCAGAAACCCCATCCTCGCGATTAAAATGTCCGAAGTCCTCGCCAGCGAACTGCGCGGCGCAAAAACTTGCATCTACCGCCAGGCTCGCCAAACAACCCCGAGAAAAGCGAACGATCAGCAGGCAGAGGAAGCGGAAAATGTTCGCGAGCCACTCGACGCTCGCGAACTGCGGAGGCTGACCTCCGCCCCTGCTGCCAGCTATTCCAGCCAGTGGCTGGTGCAAAGGGAAGGGAACTCCCGCCCTCACCCCCCGGTCCTTCTCGTTGTCGACGAGGGCCCGGCGCCCCTCTCGCGCCCCCCCGCCTGCTTCATGATATTCGCATCCCGTTCGACTTCCTTCGACGCAGAGTTCATCAGCTCAGGCGCCAGCATGGCGCCCGCAACATCGCGGTGCTGGCTCACGAAACCCAGCGACTCGTCAAGCATCCTGGCGCCCGTGCCAATGCCCTTCATGACTTTGCCGCCAGCCGTGATCATGGCGACCCGCTCCTGCTCGTAAACATGTTCGACGAGCTGCGCCTGCCAGAAGAGCACCTCGAAACTCGCTTGGTTGTACGGCTCCAGGTAGTCGTAGCCCCCAGCCCCCCCCACCGCCATCAGAAACCCCCGCGCCTCCCCCACTCCGCAGCCTCCCCCACCGCCCTCAAGGCCACCCACCATCACGAAGTATCGATGGTGATTCATCGGGCGTCCACCCCTGCGCATCAGAAAGAGCATGCGCCACTCGGCCGTCCGCAAGCCCACCACAGGCCAGCCTGCGAACTCGATCACATTCGACTTCCCAACGATCACATTCGACTTCCCAACGGGACCGCTGGCGCACGGGGTCATCGATCTGGATGCCGAGGACTCTCGTGTCGCCCGTGGCCTAGGCACCCGTCCAACTTCGAATTTCACACCGCTTCATCGGCTTGAACATGAGCCACGAGCCGCCAACCTGCAAGGCCAATGCGCTCGTCCCGATCATGGTGGCCCCAGCAGGCAGCGCCATCTCCTCTCCGCGGCGGTGGTGCGAGCTTGTCTCGACGACCACCCACACCAGGGTCTGATCTGCTCCTCCGCCGCCGGCGTCGCAGGCTTCGCCGCCCCCTCGAGCCACCCCCACCAGCGAGCTGACGCGCCGAGGGCCTCCAGCAGCCGTCGCGCCCCCTCCTCCACCGACGGCGGGAACACCACCGCCGACAGCCGGCGCCGGCGCCGGCGCGAGCGCCGCGGTCAGCGGCAGTCGCTCGACGTAGCCCCCGGCAAACACCACGGCCAAGTCACACCCAGCAGCGGTTTCCCGGACACGGTGGTCTTCTCTCTCATTCGTCTCCGCCTGGTCGACCGCGTCGTCCATTTTCTGATGGCTGGGCGCCGCCCGGCAGCGGCACACGTTGCCCCGCGCCAGTCTTGGCGGAGGCGGACAGCGCGCCTCGGCGCACCTCACCGCCGAGACGCCGCTGTCCTCCAGGTCGCACTTTTCTGCGTGGCAGTCCCCATCTGGGGTCAGGATGTAGTTAATCGACCATGACACCCTTGAGGTCGCGATGCGCCGCCTTGGTGCCACAGCTCGCCCTCCCCGTTGCGGGGCACGTGCGCCAACGCGCGGGTCGGCGCCTCCGGCTGGCTGAGCACGGGCGGCATCCCTCAAGCGTCTCCGGCGGCAGCCGCAGCCTCGATGCAAGACCTTCACGACCTCCGCGCTGCCCGCGCCCGCGACGACGCCGACGCGCGAGCAGCGCGACCGCCCGGCGCCGCGGCGGCCCGAACTCGAGCTGCACCTCCGCCCCTACTGGTGGCGGGAGGAGGAGGCATATCATGATGATGATGATGATGATAATGATGATGATGATGATGATGATGATGATGATGAAGAGGAGGAGGAGGAGGATGAGGAGGAGGAGGAGGAGGAGGAGGACGACGACGAGGGGGATGAGGAGGAGGCGGAGGAGGAGGAGGAGGAGGAGGAGGAAAAGGAGGAGGAGGAGGAGGAGGAAAAGGAGGAGGAGGAGGAGGAGGATTTTTCGAGGGATCGAGGGGCACCGCCCGCAGTGGCAGTCCGAGCGCGGGGTGCTCGAGGCACCGAGGGCAGCTCGCCAGGCAGCTCCGAGTCCGCCGAGCTCCCAGCGCAGCGATCTCTCCCCACAGCCACCTCGGGAGCGAAAAAGGCGATGAGGAACAGAAGGACGAGACATAGAAGGAGGAGACAATGATGAGGCAAATCGGAGGAGGAGCAAGAGGAGGCACGGATGAGGAGAAGACAATGAGGAGGAGGAGGAGGGGGAGGAGGAGGAGGAGG
>CAUYUJ010018675.1:132895-198273 GCA_963575745.1 Prorocentrum cordatum | reverse complement strand
TGCCTCGTAGAGCTCTGATGGTAGAAGAGCTAGAGGAACTGGGCGCCGGCAGTAAACCGTCAACCTTGGTTACCGCCGGGGAACTCGTAGAGCTTCCAAGCTCGACTACCTCGTACCTCGTAGAGCTCTTCGGCAAAGATGAGCGAAGAGGAATTCAGGCACAGGGTGGAGCTAGTACCTCGTAGAGCTCTTCGGGAAAGATGAGCTAAGAGAAATTCGGGCACAGGGTGGAGCTAGTTAGCCGACCCGACGAAAAGAGACAATGTGATAACTTTGAGTCAGTTTTCTGAACTTTTTGCAGAGTTTTGAAATTCATTTTAAGAAAAAAGATTTTTGAGCAGTGAATAACAATATAAATTGAATTCTGAGAGCAGAAGGAGTCTGTAGCCCAGGTATTACTATCGGAAAATTTCCAGGAACAAACCATGTACCACCACTTTTGCAGATGACGGTGGTTTCGTACCTCGTAGAGCTCTTCGACGAGATGAGCTAAGAGGAATTCGGGCGCAGGGTGGAGCTAGTTGGCCGACCCGACCAAAAGAGACAATGTGTTAATCTGGGGTCGGTTTTTGGAAAATTGTGCAAGATTTGACAATTCGTTTTCAGAAGTTGGATTTTTCCTACCTACAGTAAGCTATGGCGCATCTGCTGGTAAAATTTTCAGGGCTCTAGGGGCAATATTACTGTCCAAAAACGTGGAGGAACCGACGTTGCCCGCAGTACAGTTTGGCAGGTGACGGTGGTTGGCTTTACTGAACTCGAGCTGTCAGCAAGCTACAGACCTCTCACGCACACCAGTCGATGCAGAATGATCTGGCGCATCTCACTGGAAGCGCGAGATTCTTGAGAAATGGCTGCGTCAGGCGTTATGGTCGGAACACCGTCTCTATGCATGCGTGTTGCGGACGGTGTTTCGATGATAACTCGAGCTCGCTGCATGCGAGGCATGTCTGGTGCATTCAAATCGAAGCAGCGGCATACGGGACATCGATTGGGAGCCACGAGAGTGCCCAAATTGATTAGAATTTTCAAAATTAATGAAAGATATCGATTTCTACAATTTGCATTTTTTGTGTCGGGTAGTTTTTCGAACTTATCTCGATCTATGGGTGACCTAGAGAGTTCTGGTGCAGGCGAGTCGATGCAGATTGATCTCGCGCATCTCACTGAGAGCGCGAGACTTCATATGCATGGCTTCGCTGGTAGAACTGAAAAACTGCGCCTGTATAGACATGTCGATGACACCAAAAATGCGTTTTTCTGAATCATCTTTTTAAGCTTTTTCAGTGCTCTCAGATTTGAGCTCTGAGCATTCTAAAGTTGTTTCTGACTTCGTGGAGCTCTACGAGGTCTTCCGGCGGTAACCTGGTTGACGGTTTACCGCCGGCGCCCAGTCAACTTAACTTGAGCTGTAGGCAGGCTATGGATGTCTCTCGCACACGAGGCGATCCTGAATGATCTGACGCATTCCAGTGGAAGCGCGAGGGTCTTCAAAAATAGCTGCCTCAGGAGATATGGGCGAAACACCGTCTCTACGTGTGTCGAAAAATCTCAAGTTTTCGATTCTGTGTCGATTCTCTGCACTCTTACCAGTGAGAGGAGCTCTACGAGGTTCCCGGCGGTGACTAGGTTGACGGTTCACCGCCGGCGCCCGAGCCGAGCGCACCATCGCCGGAAGGTACCTCGTAGAGCTCTTCGGCAAAGATGAGCGAAGAGGAATTCGGGCACAGGGTGGAGCTAGTTAGCCGACCCGACGAAAAGAGACAATGTGATAACTTTGAGTCGGTTTTCTGAACTTTTTGCAGAGTTATGAAATTCATTTTAAGAAAAAAGATTTTTGAGCGGTGAATAACAATATAAATTGAATTCTGAGAGCAGAAGGAGTCTGTAGCCCAGGTATTACTATCGGAAAATTTCCAGGAACAAACCATGTACCACCACTTTTGCAGATGACGGTGGTTTCGTCAACTTAACTTTAGCTGTAGGCAGGCTATGGATGTCTCTCGCACACGAGGCGATCCTGAATGATCTGACGCATTCCAGTGGAAGCGCGAGGGTCTTCAAAAATAGTTGCCTCAGGAGATATGGGCGGAACACCGTCTCTACGTGTGTCGAAAAATCTCAAGTTTTCGTTTCTGTGTCGATTCTCTGCACTCTTACCAGTGAGAGGAGCTCTACGAGGTTCCCGGCGGTGACTAGGTTGACGGTTCACCGCCGGCGCCAGTTAGCCGACCCGACGAAAAGAGACAATGTGATAACTTTGAGTCGGTTTTCTGAACTTTTTGCAGAGTTTTGAAATTCATTTTAAGGAAAAAGATTTTTGAGCGGTGAATAACAATATAAATTGAATTCTGAGAGCAGAAGGAGTCTGTAGCCCAGGTATTACTATCGGAAAATTTCCAGGAACAAACCATGTACCACCAAATCGAAAAAATCGAATTTGAAGATTTTCGAAAAATCTCAATTTTTCGATTCTGTGTCGATGCTCTGCACTCTTACCAGTGAGAGGAGCTCTACGAGGCTCCCGGCGGTGACTAGGTTGACGATTCACCGCCGGCGCCAGTTATTGCTGGAAGCTTAAGAGTAATTCCGGGGAGCTGGAGAGCTAGTTGGCAAGAAAAATCTCGACGGACCTTTTACCTCGTAGAGCTCTTCGGCAAAGATGAGCTAAGAGGAATTCGGGCACAGGGTGAAGCTAGTTAGCCGACCCGACGAAAAGAGACAATGTGATAACTTTGAGTCGGTTTTCTGAACTTTTTGCAGAGTTTTGAAATTCATTTTAAGAAAAAAGATTTTTGAGCGGTTAATAACAATATAAATTGAATTCTGAGAGCAGAAGGAGTCTGTAGCCCAGGTATTACTATCGGAAAATTTCCAGGAACAAACCATGTACCACCACTTTTGCAGATGACGGTGGTTTCGTCAACTTAACTTGAGCTGAAGGCAGGCTATGGATGTCTCTCGCACACGAGGCGATCCTGAATGATCTGACGCATTCCAGTGGAAGCGCGAGGGTCTACAAAAATAGTTGCCTCAGGAGATATGGGCGGAACACCGTCTCTACGTGTGTCGAAAAATCTCAAGTTTTCGATTCTGTGTCGATTCTCTGCACTCTTACCAGTGAGAGGAGCTCTACGAGGTTCCCGGCGGTGACTAGGTTGACGGTTCACCGCCGGCGCCAGTGATGACTTTTGGTCGGTTGAAAATTTTGTTCTCGAAATTTGACCATTCGTTAGAGCTCTAGTATTTTTTCTCATGATATTCGATCTTATTCCCGCTCGCCATCTTGATCTCAGCTCGATCGGGTAACTTTGAAGGCCAAAAAGCACACGGGCGGGAACGACCGTTTCGAGTCATCTTGATAGGCACTGTCGGTTTTCTCAAGATAACTCGAGCTCCAGAACACCTACAGAGCTGGTCAGCACAGCTAATGCATTCAGAATGATCAGGCGCGTTCGCCTGTTGAATCCAGAGGTCTGAACTCGGTCTGCTAGCCGAGCTAGGGTCGCAAATCTATTCGTATAATTCGAGTCATTGTAGCAGACACTCTCGGTTTTTCGTACTTAACTCGACCTGTAGGGCAGCCACAGAGCTGATAATCATAGAAATCGATTGGGAATCATCAGACGCGTCCGTCTGTTGGAGCACACGCTCTGAACTCGGCCTGCTTCCCGAGCTAGGTTCGCGAACCTATTGGTATTGTTCCAGTAATCTTGAGAAGTGCTCTCGGTTTTCTGTACTTGGAACTGTGCTGGGGGAGGGCTACAGTGCTGCTGGTCACATGAATCGGTTCCGAGACATCAGGCGCGTCCGTTCGTCGAACTGAGAGCTCGGAACTCGGTCTGCTGCTCGAACAAGATCCGCGAAACTCTTGTATTATTCGAGTCATTCTGAGAGGTACTCTCGGTTTTCTGCACTTAACTCAGGCTGTATGGTGGCCTGCAGAGCTGGTGATCACAGGAATCGATTCCTAGACAGGCGCGTTCGCCTGTCGCATTCAGAGGTCTGAACTTCCGTTTTCCACATTAATATATTGTCCATGAAGCGCTAAACGAAGTTCCCCCGGCGGTAAAGAAAGGTTGACGGTTTCCGCCGCGCCCAGTTGACGCAGACAAGTAGACTCGTAGAGCTTCCCTTAGCAATTTATTGCTGGAAGCTTAAGCGTAATTCCGGTGAAGCTGGAGAGCTAGTTGGCAAGAAAAATCTCGACGACGCTTTTTTGCTGACTTTTGGGTCGGTTGAAAAATTTTGTCTCCGAAATTTGACAACTCGTTAGAGCTCATATTTTTTTCCCCGACATTCGATTCTTATTCCCGCTCGCCATCTTGATCTCACTCGATCGGGTAACTTTGAAGGCCAAAAAGCAGGCAGGCGGGAACGGCCGTTTCGAGTCATCTTAATACGCGCTGTCGGTTTTCTCAAGATAACTCGAGCTTCAGGACAACTACAGAGCTGGTGAGCACAGCTAATGCACTCAGAATGATGAGGCGCGTTCGCCTGTTGAATCCAGAGGTCTGAATTCGGTCTGCTAGCCGAGCTAGGGTCGCAAACCTATTCGTATGATTCGAGTCATTGTAGCAGACGCTCTCGATGTTTCGTACTTAACTCGATCTGTAGGACAGCCACAGAGCTGATGAGCACAGAAATCGATTGAGAAATATCAGGCGCGTTCGTCTGTTGAATCGAGAGCCCTGAACTCGGCCTGCTCCCCGAGCTGGGTTCGCGAACCTATTGGTATTGTTTGCGTCATCTTGAGAAGTGCTCTCGGTGTTCAGTACTTATATCGTGCTCGGGGAGGGCTACAGTGCTGCTGGTCACATGAATCGATTTCGAGACATCTCGGAACTCGGTCTGCTGCTCGAACAAGATCCGCGAAACTGTTGTATTATTCGAGTCATTCTGAGAGGTACTCTCGGTTTTCAGCACTTAACTCAGGCTGTATGGTGGCCTGCAGAGCTGGTGATCACAGGAATCGATTCCTAGACAGGCGCGTTCGCCTGTCGCATTCAGAGGTCTGAACTCGGTTTCATACTCGAGCTCGATTGGAAAACTGTTCGTTTGTTTTGTTAGAATCATCTTGAGAGGTCTATAATCTCTTGGACTGAAAAACTAGTCGTTCTCTGAAATTCTTTCCACATTTATAATATTGTCAGGAACTCTACGAGTCCCGTGGCGGTAAGAAAGGTTGACGTTTACCGCCGGCGCCCATTGAATAACTTTGGGTCTTTTGGAATTTTTTGAAAGATATTTGACAATTACAATGTTTGAGAAAGCAAGATTTTGACTCCGAGCATTGACATTTCAACTTTGTTTTCTTCTGAGCAGCTCCGCTGATCATAGAGCCTAGATTTTGAGTATAAGTACATCACTTTGAAACCGACTTCTAGTACCTCGTAGAGCTCTTCGACGAGATGAGCTAAGAGGAATTCGGGCGCAGGGTGGAGCCAGTTGGCCGACCCGACCAAAAGAAACAATGTGTTAACCTGGGGTCGGTTTTTGGAACATTGTGCAAAATTTGAGAATTCGTTTTCAGAAAACGGATTTCTGCTACCTACAATAAGCTATGGCGCATCTGCTGGTAAAATTTTCAGGGCTCTAGGGGCAATATTACTATCAAAAGACTTGCAGGAACCGACTTTGCCCGCAGTACAGTTTGGCAGGTGACGGTGATTGGCTTTACTTAACTCGAGCTGTCAGCAAGCTACAGACCTCTCACGCACACCAGTCGACGCAGAATGATCTGACGCGTCACACTGGAAGCTCGAGAGTTCCTAGAAATGGCTGAGTCAGGAGTTATGCTCGAAATACTGTCTCTATGTATGCGTGTTGCGAGCGGTTTTTCGATGATAATTCGAGCTGAGTGCATGCTATGCATGCCAGGTACATTCCAATCGAAGCAGCGACATGCGAGACATCGAATGGGAGCCTCGAGAGTGCCCAAATTGATTAGAATTTTCAAAATCAATGAAAAATATAGATTTATACAATTTTATATTTTTTGTGTCGGATGATTTTTTTTTCTCATTTATATCGATCTATGGGTGACCTAGAGAGTTCTGGTGCATTTTTGTCGACGCAGAATGGCCTCGCGCTCTCACTGAGAGCGCGAGACTTCATATGAATAGCTTCGCTGGGGAGTGAGAACTTTGGTCCCATCCGGCCCGAAAGTAAAACAATGTGGACAACTTTTGGAACATTTTGCAATTTTTCAAAGCATATTGACAATTCATTTTGAAAAAGCAGAGTTTTACTCCGAGCATTGAGATATAAACTTCGTCTCTGATCAGCTCGGCCATCTAGAGTCATTTTCAGTACCAGTTCACTTCAAGGAACCGACTTCATGTTGACTCCGAAAAAATCTCAACTTGAAGTTTTTGTAGAAAAGCTCCCAAAAGCTCCCGCTTTGATGCTGAGCTTTCTCACGGATTCAAGGAGCTCTACGAGGTTCCCGGCGGTGACCAGGTTGACGGTTCACCGCCGGCGCCAGTTATAGCTGGAAGCTAAGAGTAACTCGTAGAGCTTCCCTTAGCTAGTTATAGCTGGAAGCTAAGAGTACCTCCGGCGCGCCCCAGAGCTAGTTGGCAAGAAAAATCTCGACGGAACTTTTGGTAACTTTTGCTCGGTTGAAAATAACTCGTAGAGCTTCCCTTAGCTAGTTATAGCTGGAAGCTAAGAGTAATTCCGGCGCGCCCCAGAGCTAGTTGGCAAGAAAAATCTCGACGGAACTTTTGACGACGTTTGCTCGGTTGAAAATACCTCGTAGAGCTCTTCGACGAGATGAGCTAAGAGGAATTCGGGCACAGGGTGGAGCCAGTTGGCCGACCCGACCAAAAGAGACAATGTGTTAACCTGGGGTCGGTTTTTGAAACTTTGTGCAAGATTTGACAATTCGTTTTCAGAAAACGGATTTTTCTCACATACAGTAAGCTATGGCGCACCTGCTGGTAAAATTTTCAGGGCTATAGGGGCAATATTACTGTCAAAAGACTTGCAGGAACCGACTTTGCCTGCAGTGCAGTTTGGCAGGTGACGGTGGTTGGCTTTACTTAACTCGAGCTGTCAGCAAGCTACAGACCTCTCACGCACACCAGTCGATGCAGAATGATCTGGCGCGTCGCACTGGAAGCTCGAGAGTTCCTAGAAATGGCTGAGTCAGGAGTTATGCTCGAACTACTGTCTCTATGTATGCGTGTTGCGAACGGTGTTTCGATGATAATTCGAGCTGAGTGCATGCTATGCATGCCAGGTACATTCCAATCGAAGTAGCGACATGCGAGACATCGAATGGGAGCCTCGAGAGTGCACAAATTGATTAGAATTTTCAAAATCAATGAAAAATATCGATTTGTACAATTTTGTATTTTTTGTGTCGGATGATTTTTTTTCTAATTTATATTGATCTATGGGTGACCTAGAGAGTTCTGGTGCATTTTTGTCGACGCAGAATGGCCTCGCGCTCTCACTGAGAGCGCGAGACTTCATATGAATAGCTTCGCTGGGAGTGAGAACTTTGGTCCAGCCGGCCGAGGCGGACAATGTGACAACTTTTGGGTGGTTTTGCAATTTTTTGAAAGATATTTGACAATTCATTTTGAAAAAGCAAATTTTCTCAGCTCGATCGGGTAACTTTGAAGGCCAAAAAGCACTCTGGCGGGAACGGCCGTTTCGAGTCATCTTGATACGCGCTGTCGGTTTTCTGAACACAACTCGAGCTCTAGGGCAGCTACAGAGCTGGTAAGCACATCTTATGCATGCAGAATGATCAGGCGCGTTCGCCTGTTGAACCCAGAGGTCTGAACTCGGTCTGCTAGGCGAGCTAGGTCCGCAAACCTATTCGTATTATTCGAGTCAACTTGAACGCGTTGTTGGTATTTTCAACTTAACTCGAACTGTAGGGCAGCTACAGTGCTGGTGGGCACACCCTATCGCATGCAGAATCATCAGGCGCGCTCGCCTGTGAATCCAGAGGTCTGAACTCGGTCTGCTAGGCGAGCTAGGTCCGCAAACCTATTCGTATTATTCGAGTCAACTTGATACGCGTTGTCGGTATTTTCTACTTAACTCGAGCTGCAGGCCAGCTACAGTGCTGGTAAGCACACCCACTCAGAATAATCAGGCGCGTTCGCCTGTTGAATCCAGAGCTCTGAACTCGGTCTGCTGCGCGATCCAGACTCACGAAACTGTTCGTATTCTTCCAGTTATCTTGAGAGCTACTGTCGCCGTTCTGCGCCTAACTCGAGCTGCAGGGCGGCTGCAGGGCGGTTGATCACATGAATCGATTCGAAGACATGAAACGCGTCTGTCTGTCGCATTCAGAGGTCCGAACTCGGTCTGATACTTGAGTTGGGCTGAAAAATTATTCGTTCTCTGCAATTTTTTTTGACATGATGTGTTGTCAGGAAGCTCTACGAGTCCCCCGGCGGTAACAAAGGTTGACGGTTTACCGCCGGCGCCAGTTTTCGTTCCCGAAATCTTTTCGAACATTCGTTAGAGCTCTAGTATTTGTTTTCGTGATATGCGATCGTATTCCGCTCGCCATCTTGATCTCAGCTCGATGTGTAACTTTGAAGGCCAACAAGCACTCTGGCGGGAACGGCCGTTTCGAGTCATTTTGATACGCGCTGTCGGTTTTCTGAACACAACTCGAGCTCTAGGGCAGCTACAGAGCTGGTAAGCACAGCTAATGCATGCAGAATGATCAGGCGCGTTCGCATGTTGAACCCAGAGGTCTGAACTCGGTCTGCTAGCCGAGCTAGGTCCGCAAACCTATTCGTATTATTCGAGTCAACTTGAACGCGTTGTCGGTATTTCAAATTAAATCGAGATGTAGGGGCAGCTACAGTGCTGGTAAGCACTCTTATCGCACTCAGAGAGAATGATGAGGACGGCGTTTACCTGTTGAATCCATAGGTTCTGGAACTCGTTCTGCTAGCGAGCTAGGTCCGCCAAACCTATTCGTATTATTCGAGTCAACTTGATACGCCGTGCGCCGTTGGGTCGGTCGTTTCCTACTTAACTCCGAGCTGAGGGCGAGCTACATGCTGGTAAGCAGCGTATCGCAATTTCAGAATTATCAGAAGGTTCGTCTGTTGAATCCATAGCTCTGAACTCGGTCTGCTAGCCGAGCTAGGTCCGCAAACCTATTCGTACTATTCGAGTCAACTTGATACGCGTTGTCGGTATTTTCCATTTAACTCGAGCTTTAGGGCGGCTACAGTGCTGGTAAGCACACCTACCGCACTCAGAATCATCAGGCGCGTTCGCCTGTTGAATCGAGAGCTCTGAACTCGGTCTGCTGCGAGATCCAGAATCACGAAACTGTTCGTATTCTTCCAGTCATCTTGAGAGCTACTGTCGGCGTTCTGCACTTAATTCGGGCTGTAGGGAGGCTACAGGGCGGGTAATCAATGGGATCGATTCGGCGACATCAGACGCGCCCGTCTGTCGCATTCAGAGGTCTGAACTCAGTCTGATACTCGAGTTCGGCTCAAAAACTATTCGTTCTCTGCAATTTTTTCGACAGTGTATGTTGTCAGGAAGCTCTACGAGTCCCCCGGCGGTAACAAAGGTTGACGGTTTACCGCCGGCGCCCAGTCTTCCGCGCGCACCAGAGTAGTGGCAAGAAGAAAAAGCTCGACGTACTTGGTAACTTTTGCTGGTTGAAAAATTTGCGTTTCTCGAAATGTGGAACATGTAAAGCTCTAGTCTAAGTTTTAGTTTTTCCCGTGATATTCGTTTATTCCGCTCGTCCATCGTATCTCTAGCCGATCGGGTTACTTTGAAGGCCAAAAAGCACTTCTCGGCGAGACGGCCGTTTTTCGAGTCATCTTGATACGCGCTGTCAGTTTGCTGAGCATAACTCGAGCTCTAGGGCAGCTACAGAGCTGGTAAGAACAGCTAATGCATGCAGAATGATCAGGCGCGTTCGCCTGTTGAACCCAGAGGTCTGAACTCGGTCTGTCAGCCGAGCTAGGTCCGCAAACCTGTTTGTATTATTCGAGTCAAGTTGATACATGTTGTCGGTATTTTCTACTTAACTCGAGCTGTAGGGCAGCTACAGTGCTGGTAAGCACTGCTATCGCACTCAGAATGATCAGACGCGTCCGTCTGTCGCATTCAGAGGTCTAAACTCGGTTTGCTATCTGAGCTAGGTCCGCAAACCTATTCGTATTATTCGAGTAAACTTGATACGCGTTGTCGGTATTTTCTACTTAACTCGAGCTGTAGGGCAGCTACAGTGCTGGTAAGCACACCTATCGCACTCAGAATCATCAGGCGCGTTCGGCTGTTGAATCCAGAGGTCTGAACTCGGTCTGCTAGCCGAGCTAGGTCCGCAAACCTATTCGTACTATTCGAGTCAACTTGATACGCGTTGTCGGTATTTTCTATTTAACTCGAGCTTTAGGGCGGCTACAGTGCTGGTAAGCACACCTACCGCACTCAGAATCATCAGGCGCGTTTGCCTGTTGAATCGAGAGCTCTGAACTCGGTCTGCTGCGCGATCCAGAATCTCGAAACCGTTCGTATTCTTCCAGTCATCTTGAGAGCTACTGTCGGCGTTCTGCACTTAATTCGCGCTGTAGGGAGGCTACAGGGCGGGTAATCAATGGATCGATTCGGCGACATCAGACGCGCCCGTCTGTCGCATTCAGAGGTCTGAACTCAGTCTGATACTCGAGTTCGGCTCAAAAACTATTCGTTCTCTGGAATTTTTTTCGACAGTATATGTTGTCAGGAAGCTCTACGAGTCCCCCGGCGGTAACAAAGGTTGACGGTTTACCGCCGGCGCCCAGTTTGACGACGTTTGCTCGGTTGAAAATTTCGTTCTCGAAATTTGACAATTCGTTAGAGCTCTAGTATTTTTTCCCGTGATATTCGATCTTATTCCCGCTCGCCATCTTGATCTCAGCTCGATCGGGTAACTTTGAAGGCCAAAAAGCACTCTGGCGGGAACGGCCGTTTCGAGTCATCTTGATACGCGCTGTCGGTTTTTCGAACATAACTCGAGCTCTAGGGCAGCTACAGAGCTGGTAAGCACAGCTAATGCATGCAGAATGATCAGGCGCGTTGGCCTGTTGAACCCAGAGGCCTGAACTCGGTCTGCTAGCCGAGCTAGGTCCGCAAACCTATTCGTATTATTCGAGTCAACTTGAACGCGTTGTCGGTATTTTCAACTTAACTCGAGCTGTAGGGCAGCTACAGTGCTGGTGGGCACACCCATCGCATTCAGAATCATCTGGCGCGCTCGCCTGTTGAATCCATAGGTCTGAACTCGGTCTGCAAGCCGAGCTAGGTCCGCAAACCTATTCGTATTATTCGAGTCAACTTGATACGCGGTGTCGGTATTTTCTACTTAACTCGAGCTGCAGGCCAGCTACAGTGCTGGTGAGCACACCTATCACACTCAGAATAATCAGGCGCGTTCGCCTGTTGAATCCAGAGCTCTGAACTCGGTCTGCTGCGCGATCGAGACTCACGAAACTGTTCGTATTCTTCCAGTCATCTTGACAGCTACTGTCGCCGTTCTGCACCTAACTCGGGCTGCAGGGGGGCTGCAGGGCGGTTAATCACATGAATCGATTCGGAGACATGAAACGCGTCTGTCTGTCGCATTCAGAGGTCCGAACTCGGTCTGATATTTGAGTTGGACTGAAAAATTATTCGTTCTCTGCAATTTTTTTTGACATTATGTGTTGTCAGGAAGCTCTACGAGTCCCCCGGCGGTAACAAAGGTTGACGGTTTACCGCCGGCGCCCAGTTTTAGGTGGTTTTGCGATTTTTTGAAAGATATTTGACCATTTATTTTGAGAAAGCAGATTTTTCGCACCTGTAAACGAATATGAGGGCCTCTCTGTCGAAATATGAGCTCTCTAGGCGCACTTTTACTATCAAAACACTTGGAGCAACCATCTTCGTATCGACATAAAAAAACAGGTTTTTTTCTTTTTCGAGAAATGCTTCCAGAAGCCCTCTCTTTTGATGCTGGGCACTCCTACGCGTGCTAGGAGCTCTACGAGGTTCCCGGCGGTGACCAGGTTGACGGTTCACCGCCGGCGCCAGTAATTCCGGGGAGCTGGAGAGCTAGTTGGCAACGAAAATCTCGACGGACCTTTTGCTGACTTTTGGTCGGTTGAAAATTTTGTTCTCGAAATTTGAACATTCGTTAGAGCTCTAGTAATTTTTCCCATGATATTCGATCTTATTCCTGCTCGCCATCTCGATCTCAGCTCGATCGGGTAACTTTGAAGGCCAAAAAGCAGGCGGGCGGGATCGGCCGTTTTGAGTCATCTTGATACGTGCGTTTCTGACGAACATAACATAACTCGTAGCTCTAGGGCTAGCAGCTACAGCTGGTAAGCACAGCTAACGCATGCAGAATGATCAGGCGCGTTCGCCTGTTGAACCCAGAGGTCTGAACTCGGTCTGTCAGCCGAGCTAGGTCCGCAAACCTCTTTCTATTATTCGAGTCAACTTGATACGCGTTGTCGGTATTTTCAACTTAACTCGAGCTCTAGGGCAGCTAGAGTGCTGGTAAGCACTCCTAACGCACTCAGAATGATCAGACGCGTTCGCCCGTTGAATCCATAGGTCGAAACTCGGTCTGCTAGTCGAGCTAGGTCCGCAAACCTATTCGTATTATTCGAGTGAACTTGATACGCGTTGTCGGTATTTCCTACTTAACTTGAGCTGTAGGGCAGATACTGTGCTGGTAAGCACACCTACCGCACTCAGAATCATTAGGCACGTTCGCCTGTTGAATCTAGAGCTCTCAACCTGGTCTGTTGCGCAATCCAGAATCACGAAATTGTTCGTATTCTTCAGTCATCATGAGAGCTACTGTCGGCGTTCTGCACTTAATTCGGGCTGTAGGGAGGCTGCAGGGCGGGTAATCACAGGAATCGATTCGGCGAGATCAGACGCGTCCGTCTGTCGCACTCAGATGTCTGAACTCGATCTGATACTCGAAATCGGCTGAAAAACTATTCGTCCTCTGCAATATTTTTCCGACAGTATATGTTGTCAGGAAGCTCTACGAGTCCCCCGGCGGTAACCAAGGTTGGACGGTTACCGCCGGCGCCCAGGTAATACCTCGTAGAGCTCTTCTTCGGCATCGATGAGCTAGAGGAATTCCGGCGCGGGGTGGAGCTAGTTGGTCGACCCGGCCAGAACGGACAAAGTGATAACTTTTGGGTGGTTTTGCGATTTTTTGAAAGATATTTGACGATTTATTTTGAGAAAGCAGATTTTTCGCACATGTAGACGACTATGAGGGCCTCTGCGTCTTAATATGAGCTCTGTAGATGCGCTTTTACTATCAAAACACTTGGCGAAACCAACTTCATGTCGACATGGAAAAAATCACGTTTTCTTATTTTCGAGAAATGCTTCCAGAAGCCCTCTCTTTTGATGCTGAGCACTCTCACGCGTGCCAGGAGCTCTACGAGGTTCCCGGCGGTGTCCAGGTTGACGGTTCACCGCCGGCGCCAGTCCGAGGACACGCGCAACGCCAGGGATGCGCTTGCGCAACAAGACGCGTCCGCGCGCGCGTCTCGCGCTTGGCTATCCGGGTTTTGGACAACAACAGGTCTTCCAGACTCCTAGGTAGATCTTCCTTGCGCGCTTTGCAGGGCCCCACGCATCGTAAACGGCGCCCCTGCAGGCGTCTCCTGCGAGGTTTCCAGCGTCCCGCGCATCGTTTCAGGCGTCCTGGCAGAAGTCCCCGTGCGGCGTTCCGCGCTTGGCTTCGCTCCCGGGTTTTTCCCGATAGCTCCTTGGAGAGCTGAGGGTACCTCGTAGAGCTCTTCGGCATCGATGAGCTAGAGGAATTCCGGCGCAGGGTGGAGCTAGTTGGCCGACCCGACGAAAAGAGACAATGTGACAATTTTGGGTGGGTTTTGCTAATATTTAAGATATTTGACAATTCATTTTGAGAAAGCAGATTTTTCGCACCTGTAAACGATCATGAGGGCCTCTCTGTCTTAATATGAACTCTGTAGGCGCACTTTTACTATCATCGGCAACACCCAAACATACTTATACTACATGTGCGTCGCCCCCCCAGGGGCGACGCGCGCACCGAGAAATCTTATAGTATATGCGTCGTGGCGGGCGCTTCCTGGCCACACCGCTCGGGAAACGATATACTACAAGATGGGTATACTATATGTTCGGGTCGGACGCGCGCCTCCAAGGCGGACATATAGTATTAGTATGTCTCTGTGCGTCCCATATCAAAGCATTTGGCGGAATCAACTTCTTGTCGACATCAAAAACAATCAATGTTTGTTTTTTCGAGAAATACCACCAGAATCTTTCTCTCTCGACTCTGAGCACTCTCACGCGTGGAAGGAGCTCTCGAGGTTCCCGGCGGTGACCAGGTTGACGGTTCACCGCCGGCGCTATTTCAGATGAGAAGCCGGCGGTGGATGGTAAGGAGCACACGCCACCTCCGCCGGTCCACGATTCTCGCAGGAACTTGCCGGAACCGGCAGCGGGTCCGGGGGCGTGGCTTCCTAGCGTTTCCCAATACGCGTGGCTCCAGGGTGCGCGCAGCGCTTCGGCAGAGATTCGGAAGAGCTTCGGCAGTTTTTCCAGGCTCCTAAGCAGATCTTCCTTGCGCGCTTTGCAGGGCCCCACGCATCGTAAACGGCGCCCCCGCAAGCGCCTCCTGCGAGGTTTCCAGCGTCCCGCGCATCGTTTCGGGCGGCCTGGCAGAGCTGCCCGTGCGACGTTCCGCGCTTGGCTTCGCTATCCGGGTTTTGGACGCTTACAAGTAACTCGTAGAGCTTCCCTTAGCTAGTAACTCGTAGAGCTTCCCTTAGCAAGTTATTGCTGGAAGCTTAAGAGTAATTCCGGGGAGCTGGAGAGCTAGTTGGCAAGAAAAATCTCGACGGACCTTTTGGTGACTTTTGGTCGGTTGAAAATTTCGTTCTCAAAATTTGACCATTCGTTAGAGCTCTAGTATTTTTTCTCAGGATATTCGATCTTATTCCCGCTCGCCATCTTGATCTCAGCTCGATCGGGTAATTTTGAAGGCCAAAAAGCAGGCAGGCGGGAACGGCCGTTTCGAGTCATCTTGATTCGCACTGTCGGTATTTTGTACTCAACTCGAGCTGTAGGGCAGCTACAGAGCTGGCAAGCACACCTATTGCATTCAGAATCATCAGGCGCGTTCGCCTGTTGAATCCAGATGTCTGAACTCGGTCTGCTAGCCGAGCTAGGTCCGCAAACCTATTCGTATTATTCGAGTCATCTTGACAGGCGCTCTCGGTATTTTGTACTTAACTCGAGCTGTAGGGCAGCTACAAAGCTGGCAAGCACACTTATCGCATCCAGAATTATCAGGCGCGTTCGCCTGTTGAATCCAGAGGTCTGAACTCGGTCTGCTAGCCGAGCTATGTCCGCAAACCTATTCGTATCATCCGAGTCATCTTGACAGACGCTCTGGGTATTTTGTACTGAACTCGAGCTGTAGGGCAGCTGCAGAGCTCATAGTCACAGAAATCGATTGGAAATGAGCAGGCGCGTTCGTCTGTTGAATCGAGAGCTCTGAACTCGGCCTGCTGCTTGAGCTAGGTTCGCGAAACTATTCGTATTGTCCAAATCATCTTGAGAAGTGCTCTTAATTTCCTGCTCTGAACTCGTGCTGGGGGAGGGCTACAGTGCTGCGGGACACAGATATCGGTTCGCACACATCAGGCGCGTCTGTTGGTCGATACCAGAGCGCGGAACTCGGTTTGCGAACTAGGTCCGCGATACTATTATATTATTCGAGTCGATACTGTCGGTTTTCCGCACTTAACTCGGGCTGTAGGGGGAACTGCAGGGCTGGGAATCACATGAGTGGATACGCAGACATCAGACGCGCCCGCCTGTCGCATTCAGAGGTCTGAAGTCGGTTCGATGCTCGAACTGGGTTGCGAAACTGTTTGTTTTTTAATTACAGTCATCTTGAGAGGTCTGAAATCGCTTGGGCTGAAAAAAAATTTGTTCTTTGGGTTTCTTGTCCACATTATATATTGTGAGGAAGCTCTACGAGTCCCCCGGCGGTAGAAAGGTTGACGGTTTACCGCCGGCGCCCAGTTATAGCTGGAAGCTAAGAGTAATTCCGGTGCGTCCCAGAGCTAGTTGGCAAGAAAAATCTCGACGGACCTTTTGCTGACTTTTGGTCGGTTGAAAATTTTGTTCTCGAAATTTGACCATTCGTTAGAGCTCTAGTATTTTTTCCCATGATATTCGATCTTATCCCCGCTCGCCATCTTGATCTCAGCTCGATCGGGTAACTTTGAAGGCCAAAAAGCACACGGGCGGGAACGGCCGTTTCGAGTCATCTTGATACGCGCTCTCGGTTTTCTCAAGATAACTCGAGCTTCAGGACAACTACAGAGCTGGTCAGCACAGCTAATGCATCCAGAATGATCAGGCGCGTTCGCCTGTTGAATCCAGAGGTCTGAACTCGGTCTGCTAGCCGAGCTAGGGTCGCAAACCTATTTGTATTATTCGAGTCATTGTAGCAGACGCTCTCGGTTTTTCGTACTTAACTCGATCTGTAGGACAGCCACAGAGCTCATAATCACAGAAATCGATTGAGAAATACCAGGCGCGTTCGTCTGGTGAATCAAGAGCTCTGAACTCGGCCTACTCCCCGAGCTAGGTTCGCGAATCTATTGGTATTGTTCATCTTGAGAAGTGCTCTCGGTTTTCTGTACTTAAATCGTGCTCGGGGAGGGCTACAGTGCTGCTGGTCACAGAAATCGATTTCGAAACATCAGGCGCGTCTGTTCGTCGAACCGAGAGCTCGGAACTCGGTCTGCTGCTCGAACTAGATCCGCGAAACTGTTGTATTATTCGAGTCATCCTGAGAAGTACTCTCGGTTTTCTGCACTTAACTCATGCTGTATGGGGGGCTGCAGAGCTGTTAATCACAGGAATCGATGCGCAGACATAGACGCGTCCGCCTGTCGCATTCAGAGGTCTGAACTCGGTTTCATACTCGGGCTCGATTGGAAAACTGTTCGTTTGTTTTGTTAGAGTCATCTTGAGAGGTCTATAATCGCTTGGGCTGAAAAACTAGTCGTTCTGTGAAATTCTTTTCCACATTATATATTGTCAGGAAGCTCTACGAGTCCCCCGGCGGTAAGAAAGGTTGACGGTTTACCGCCGGCGCCAAGTGTTGCACCTCCTGCCCCTTCGCCAAGCTTGCTCGGGTCGGCTAACCGCCCCCCCCAATCAAGCTTTCCGAAGGGGGGGCAGCATTCCCCGGACTGTCGGCCGCTGCGCGCCCGAGAAGCCCTACACCCTAAACCCTAAACCCTAAACTCTAAACTGCAAGCCACGGGCTGTGCAACGTTCGTAGCCCGTGGCGTCTGGCCGAGCGCTCAGCGAGCCTGCTCAATACTCACGTCCGTGGCACCGACGAAGCGGCGATAGCCGCTAAGGAGGAATTCGCACGCCGCGCGGTGCATTCCCGTGATGTTCTCCTAAGAAAAGGAACCCCTAACCCTCAGCCCTAGCCAGTGGCTCCCTGGTAAGCCGGTGCTTTCCCTGGGGCTCCAAACCTATGAAAATACACCATGCGGCGCCCCCTGGTGCTCCAAACATATGAAATTACCGCATGCCGCGCTCCAAGCGCGTCCAAACGCTGCAGGCGCTCCCACGGACTCTCCAAGCGCTCCTGGCACGCTCCCAGGCGCTTGCAAGTGTTCCCAAGCGCTCCCAGGCGCTACCAGCTCCCAGGCGCTCCCAGGCGCTCCCAGGCGCTCCCAGGCGTTCCCGAGCGTTCCTGGGCGCCCCCGGCACGCTCCCAGGCGCGTTCCCAGGCGCGCGCTGGCTGCGCTCGCAGGCGCGCCCAGGCGCTCCCAAGTGCTCCCGGCACGCCCCCAGGCGTTCCCAGGCGCTCGCAGGCGCTCCCAGCGTTCCCGGCACGCTCCCAGGCGCGCTCCCAGGCGCTCCCCAGCGTTCCCAGCGCTGCCACAACTCCGAAGCGCTTCTAAGCGCTCCCCGGCTCTCCCAGGTGCTCCCAGGCGCCCAAACATTCCCACGCGCTCTAAAGCACCCACAAGCGCTCCAAGGCGTCACGCGGCGCCCCCATGCGCACCCGTACGCTCCCGGGCGGTCCCAGGGCTCCTGGGAGAAGGTCCAAGCGCTCTCTAAGCGCTGCCAGAGGGCCCCCCAAGGCATTCCACGGGCTCTGCCTTGGAGGTGCTGCCGCAGCCATGCGCGCGCATCGTAGCGAGAAGGTGCCAGACCCAGCGCCTCGCGCTCCCCCTCCAGCCGTCCGAAGCTCGCGCCGAAGGCGACTGCGCCAATGATTGCAATCGCTTCAGCGTGGGGGCGACCCCAAAGGCGAAACCCAAAGCCGCGGGCGTGTAACTGCCGTGCGCGTCGCCGTCACCGAGGAGCTCGACGGCGCAACCACTCGCTCCAGGCCCACGGGAAATCATGGGATTGCCGCGCCAGCGCCTTCGCAGTGCTGCTTTCCAATGCCGAAGGCAAATGCCGGACCCCTGTGGAACTGCTGCGCCAGCGGCAACCCACCGGCGAAGCTCCACGCCGAAGTTGCAAACGGCTGCCTCATCGACGAGGCGACCTGGCGCGCCAGCGCCATGCACCCTGCGCGCGTGCTCGCATCGGCGCGCATTGCTACGGCCCCGGACGCACGCGCACATCCCAACATTCACAGCCCAGTGTCACAACCCAGTGAAAGGCACAGGCGGCAACGTATGGACATGCTGCGCCAGCGGCAGCCCAACGGCGAAGCTCAACGCCGAAATCGCCAAAGGCTGCCTCTTCGACGGGGCGACGAGCCGACGCGCCCACGTCACGCGCCCTGCGCGCATGCTCAAGTGGATGCGCAATGCCACGGCCGCGTCGGCGATCGCCTGCGCGCACCACTTCGACAGCTCCCCGTGATAGGGGGGTTGGGGGGAGAAACCCGAAACCCTAAAAGGCTTCACTCTGGGTGGTCTGGGGCGGGAGTGCGACTAACCGTGGCGCGCGCGGCCTGGGCCGATCCCCCCAACAACCTTGATGTGGGGGGATCGCAGCCAGCGCGCGCTTTCTCTAATGCACGCGCCTCTGGCCGCGCCTGGGAGCGCCTGGGAGCGCCTGGGAGCGCCTGGGAGCGTCTGGGAGCGCGCCGGGAGCGCTTGGGAGCGCCTGGGAGCGCTTGGGAGCGCCGGGGAACGCCGGGGAGCGCTTGGGAGCGCCGGGGAGCGCCTGGGAGCGCCGTGCGCCTGGGAGCGCCAGGGAGCGCCTGGGAGCGCCAAGGAGCGCCGGGGAGCGCTGGGGAGCGCCGGGGAGCGCCTGGGAGCGCTTGGGAGCGCCTGGGAGCGCCGGGGAGCGCCGGGGAGCGCCTGGGAGCGCCTGGGAGGGCCTGGGAGCGCCAGGGAGCGCCTGGGAGCGCTTGGAGCCATTTGGGAATTTAGGGGCCAGCGGCCCTAAACCCTAAAAGGCTTTAGTTCGGGAGGTCGCCGGCCATGCGGCCGGGGGTGGGAAGATGTTGCAACTCCTGCTCCCTTCGCCAAGCTTGCTCGGGTCGGCTAACCGCCCCCCAATCAAGCTTGCCGAAGGGGGGGCAGCATTGCCTGGACTGTCGGCCGCTGCGCTAAGAGAAGCCCTAAACCCTCAACCCTCAACCCTCAACCCTAAACCCTAAACCCTAAACCCTAAACCCTAAACCCTAAACCCTAAACCCTAAACCCTAAACCCTAAACCCTAAACCCTAACCCTCAAAACGAAAAACACCACGTATTGAGCAAGCTCGAGTGGTACCATGGCGAAAGACAATGAAACGATACCCGAACGATGTAAGCGAGCCCGGCGCAAGCTTGCGCGAGCGCCCGATGGGCGCGCCAACCATACCCGACGCTCCGAGCGAGCCGGCGCGAGCGGAAGCGGCTCCGGAACAGCGGCCCCCAGACGGTCTCGAAGCTCCCAGGCGCCCCGAAGCGCTCCCAGGCAGGTGCTCCCAGGCGCTCCTAAACGCTTCCGGCACGCTCCCAAGCGTTCCCAAGCGCTCCCAGGCGCTCCCGAGCGCTCCCGACACGCTCCCGGGCGCTCCCAGGCGCTCCCGGCACGCTCCCGGCACGCTCCCGGCACGCTCCCAGGCGCTCCCAGGCGCTCCCGGGCGCTCCCGGCACGCTCCCGGGCGCTCCCAGGCGTTCCCGGGACGCTCCCGGCACGCTCCCAAGCGCTCCCAGGCGCGCCCAAGCGCTCCCAATGCGCCCAGGGGCTCCCAGGCGGGACCAAGCGCTCCTGGCACGCTCCCGGCACGATCCCGGCACGCTCCCAGGCGCTGCCAGGCGCTCCCGGGCGCTCCCGGCAGGCTCCCAGGCGCTCCCATGCGCTCCCGGCGCGCTCCCAAGCGCTCCCAGGCTCTCCCAGGTGCTCGCAGGCGCTCCCAGACGCTCCCAGTGCTCGCAGGGGCTCCCAGGCGGGACCAGGCGCTTCCGGCACGCTCCCGGCACGCTCCCAGCCACGCCCAGGCGCGCCCAGGCGCTCCAGGGCGCTCCCGGCACGCTCCGGGGCACTCCCAAGCGCTCCCGGCACGCTTCCGGCACGCTTCCGGCACGCTCCCAAGCGCAGGCGCTCCCTAGCGCTCCCGGCGCGCTCCTGGGCGCTCGCGGCACGCTCCCGGGCGCTCCCAGGCGCTCCCGGCACGCTCTCGGCACGCTCCCAAGCGCTCGCAGGCGCTCCCAGGCGCTCCCAAGTGCTCCCAGCCCCCAGGAGCGCGCGCAGCGCGCTGGGGCGCTTCTGGGACGTACCTCGTAGGGCTCTTCGGCATCGATGAGCTAGAGGAATTCGGGCGCGGGGTGCAGCTAGTTGGCCGACCCGGCCCCGACGGACAATGTGCGAACTTTGGGTCGGTTGGACAAACTTTCTGAGAGATTTGAACATTCATTTTAAGAACTGGTATTTTTCGCACCTATAGTGGGTTATTTCGCGTCCACGAATGCATTCTCATGTCCGTAGGGGCAGTATTGCTGATTTTTCGAGTTTTGGGAATCTTCCCCAGAGTCTTCATGCAAATATACCGACGGGCGCCGTACGAGAGAGGAGCTCTACGAGGGCCCCCGGCGGTAACCTGGTTGACGGTTTACCGCCGGTTCCAGTCTGGGAGACAGCCGCCGCGCGGGGGGGAGCGCGATCTCCGAGCGGGCACGCGCGGAAGCGCTCTCGGAACAGCGCAGGCAGACAGCCGCCGCGCGGGAGGGAGCGCGATCTTCGAGCGGGCACGCACGAAAGCGCGCCCTCGGCGATAGCGCACTGCAATTGGAACCGCCGCGAGGTCCGCAGACGCTAATACGTTGTGTAAACGCTAAACCCTAAACCCTAAACCCTAAACCCTAAATCCCCTCGCCTCCATGTTCGCCCAGACGCGGTTCACGATGGTGTTCGTGGCGCTCCTGCTGCTTCGTCGGCACGTAGATCTCTCGATCGCTCTCGACGCCATTCTCGTAGTGGTCCACCGCGTACTCCTCCCTCGACAAATCACCGGAGGTGTACTTGTCTATCAGAGTCGCTTGTGCCTACAGCATGGCTGTGATGTTCGCAATGTGGTGCTCGCGGAAGGCTTCCAACTCCAACGTTTTCCGGATCTTCTCCGCGTTGCGCCAGATGTCAGGGCGGTGAAGCAGCGCCAGTGCTTGGTTCCGCAGGTGGTCCGGCACGCGCTCCAACTCTGGGCGCCACAGATCGTCGACCGTGCGGAACGGCACATTCAACAGCACCCACTGGCCGTAATACCTGTCCCCGTACCGCGACAGGTAGCTGGCTGCGATGAGCGTATCTCCCTTGGGAACTACCTGCCGCGCGAAGTCTTCCAAGTCGGCCACGCGACCTTGGGCGCCGTCCGGCTTCTCATCCAAGTGCTTCTTGCGCTCCCGCCGAATCCAATGCTGGATGTTGCCGTCCGTGTTTGCCTTCCGCATGTACTCCATGAGAGACATGTCTCTGCCGCGCCGCGGCGACTTCATGTACTCCTGCCTAGGGCGGGCAGCTCGGCCTTCTCCCACGGCGCCGGAACAATGAACTTTCGAAAGGACCCGCTTGAGAATGTCTGCGGAAACCATTGCATGGCCAGCTGCAGCACCATCTCTGGCTCCAGCGGGTGGTAATCCGTCAGCACCCTGCGCGCGATGGAGTAGTCGCTCGCCTGGTCCGCCAACCACTCGTCGCAGAAGGAATCTGAGAACTTCGGGACGTACGAGGTCACATACCTCAAAAGCATGTCCACTTTGTCAGTGCTGAGGACGTCAACGTGGCAGTACAGGGCGGTGAGCACGCCGATGATGTACGCGCGAACACCCTCTGGGTTGCCCTTCTTGTTGCGCCGCATGTGGTCCGACTTGGAGTGGTGCAGACGCAGCGTACCTGTCCCCGCGTCGTAGGAGGGCGCCTCATCGCGCACAGGCCACCCGCTCCCAGTGTAAGATCTCTGGGGGCCCTCCACCAGCGACTTCACCTGCGGATTGTCGTCCGGGGACGTGGCGACGATGATCTTCTCCAGCTCGATGCGCGGCTCGTCTTCCAGCCAGACGAGTAGGTGAATGTGCGCGGTGCCGCGCCCGTGATAAAATTTGGCAGCCGCCTCGTGCTCACCAACGTACCGTTTCCTTTTGCCGTCTTGGAACTCCGCTCTGGCAAAATGTGCGCGCGCCGTGCTCTTCTCGCTGCTGTCCTTCGGGCCGAACACGTGCTTCTTCCACCGCTTCCGCGCTCTGGTGCTGTTGGCGCCCGTGAGGAAGCCCTCCACGACCTGCCCCAATACGCGCGCAATATGCAAGGTCTCCGCCACTGGCAGATGTGTCTTGGAGCGAAGCTCTTTTGCCATCTCGTCCTCAACCCAATTCGCGTAAGGAAACGACCACTCATACGGCGAAACGGTGATGAACAGCGAAGGCATACCCAATTGCTTCACTGCGTCGATGAGAGCATCATGTCGGACTTTCCAGTACTCTGGAGTGAAGCTGTGCCCTCCCATGGCCAGCCGCATCGGCATCTGCTCCGACAGTGCGTTCCGCTTGCTGCCGAGCGAGGACCACAGCCAAAGATCGTGCACGAACTGCACGAGCTCCATGTCCGACCCGTAGCCGATGACGGGGCCGAGCACCTTCGCCAGGATCGACGCCTTCGCCGAGTTCCTGTTGCTCTTGGCAAAGTCACCGGGGTCGCGCGGCCCGTCGCCCGCTCCGTCGTTGGAATCCTTATCCCAATCCTTGAGTCCGTGGAGCTTTCCTTCTTGCGCTTCCTCGTGTCCTTCCTGCGAGAGTCCGAAAGGCGGATGTGCGTCTCGCACATGTTGGTCCGAGGATGCAGGTGCGGCCAGACAGCGCACTCGATGCCCTCCTCCTCCATTCCTCTCCGGGAAGCTGCAACCGCATGTCGTCAGCTGCGCCCGTCAGCATTTCCGCGTGTTTCCGGCGGAAAGCCGCGTGCATCTCTATGAACTTCTTGTAGGAGGACTGCTGGGACGCCATGAGGAATTCATACGCCTCGCGGGCACGGCTGCGCTGCTCTCGGTGCTGGAGCTGGTTAATCTGCTCGGACGCGGAGACAGGGCGCCACCATAATCGAATCATGTCCGTGTGCACCCGATACCGATGCTGGGCCCGGACGTACTCGCCGCAGAAAGGCTCCAGGGGCCGCAAAGCCCACAAAACGTCCTCTGGCAGCTGGCGGAGCACCGTCGGGATGTCCTCCAAGGAATCTGTCGTGTAGCCCACGTCCGATTTGCAGTGCTTGCATTTCGGAATCGTCCAAGTGCGCGTCCGGCCTTCTATGTCCACGGGTCGTAGATGCCGCTTCTCCATGCGCTTGCACTGTTCGCACTGCACCCAGGCACCTTGCCGGCATCACTGCTCCAGCTTCACAGCCGCCTCCGAGCGCCACGAGTCGTCCTCCCGGTCCCGCGCCTCTTGCACAGCTTTGAACTTATTCTTGAACCGCCTCTCGTCGTCCTTGACGTGTTCCTCGTGGTCCGCCCGCTGCTCGTCGGTGGGCGCTGGAGTCACTGCGACGCGGTTATTCATGAGAGACTGAAGTCTCCCCACTTTCTCCTGCTGGCGCTTGTCGGCCTGGCTGCTCTGCGCCGCGGCATCCTTGTTTCGCGTCTCGCGCCTCAAAGCCTTCCTGAACTTGTCCCTCTCTTCGTCGCTGGGCAACCGCTGCAGCGCCACGTCGAACGCATCCTGGCGATCCGCTTGCAGGAAAGCCCGCAGGGATCGGGTGACGTTGCCGCGACCGCCAGGCTCCGACAAAGCCTTCCTCATTGTCTCTGGAGAGCAGAACGCACAGAGCTCTCTCTTCTTCGTCTGCGCCGCCGCGCCTGGTGCGACCATCGAAAACATGCGTGTCGGGCACGGGCACACGTGGCACTGAAACCGCTTCTTCGCCGGCCGCTTCATGGGGGCCGCCGCTGCAACGCGGGCGTGAGCCAGGGCCGGCCCCTGCTCCTGCACAACCTGGAGAGCCCGCTTGCCTGTGATGCGCCGCCGAACCCGCTCTGCCGGATGCGGCTCTGGCGGCGGCGGCGCCTTCTCCGCCCCAGCAGAAACCGCGTCGCTCTTCTCCGCCATGAGCACGTCGCTGTCCTCCCGCTTCTCAACGCCGTCGCTGTCATGTATCAGCCCCTTTGCATGGGACACAAGGACTGGGAGATTCGCTCGGGGGGGCTCACGATGAGTGCCAGTCGGCAATGTAGCCCTCATCGGCCCCAGCGACATCCCCGAAAACGAAACAACTGCTCCTGGGCAAGGCGGCCGCCCTTGGTCTCTGACCCAGCATGCGTGGCCCTCTCCCATCGGTATTCCTCCCGAGCCAATCTCCCTTCCTGTCGCCCCGACCTCTACGTTGCCATGTTCGTCCACGTAGCTGTCTTTCTCGGCGCTCTCGGAGCCGCCGCTCTCGCCCACGTCGGCCTCTACGTCGAAGAACTTCTCCACTCCGCCCGCCGCGTCCTTGGAGTCGTCGTCCGGGTCCGCGTCCGCCTCCACCTCGAAGATCCAATGCGCGTCGCTCTCCGCGATGGTATGTTGCCTCGCACTCTCCATCGACTCGTTCAGCATCGCAGCGTCCGGCACCTCCTCATCGCTGCTGCGCGCCTCGGAGCTGCCGTCGTTCAGAACCGGGGTCGCCGTGCCGAAGCAGATCCCCTCGTCGTCCTCGTCCATCTCCACCGCCATGTCCCCGAAGCCGATCTGCGCGGCGCCCGCAGGTGATGGGGCGCTGGAGGCCGCGCCTGTGCCCTGGCCACGCGGCGACGGCGCGCCCGCGTCCTCCGCCGCTCTGTCCTCCGCGACCTGCTGCTCCTGCCCCCTCGCCGGTGGCGCTGCGCCGCCCGCGCCCCAGCTCTTGGTAGGCGACGCGACCGGCAAGGCGCCGGCCAGGCGAGCGTCCCGTATGAGCTGGGACACGCGCGACTTCGGGCAGCCACGCGCCTTCAAGTCGTCGCGGATCAGGTTCTCCAGGGTCCCGCGTCTGCACATGGCCACCACGTCCGAGAGAAAGAATTTCTGAGCCTTCGGCGCCATGCTGGTAGCGCCCTCCGCTGTGGCCACCTCGACCACTCGCTAGGAAGCGGTGGAGTCCTGTCGAAGCGCGTGCCGCTGCAACTCTCGAGCACAAATGTTTACGGACATCGTCCTTCGATCCAGCGTCTCTCTGTCGAGATCCACGAGCCGACGCAGAGAGCCCGGGGCTGTTTTTTTGAGCGCCCCTCAAAACGAACACTTCCACATCGGGCCAGAAGAGTCCCACAGAGCTCGGGGATCCGAGAGATCCGACAGGGCCCCCCTGAGGCTCCAAAGTAGCCCCCAGGGAGTTCCACGAGAGCCCCGGAGGGCCCAACACCTTGTCACGAACAAGGCCCTTGTTCGTGACAAGGTGTCGTGCCCTCTTGGGGGCCTCTTGGAACCCTCCTGGAACCCTCTTGGGGCTCTCTTGGAGCCCACTTGGAGCCCCAAAAAGGCTCGCCGGACCTTCTTGGGGCCCTGCGGGAGCCCTTCGAGGGCCTTAAGAGGCCCCTAAGAGTCCCTCCAAAATCTCAGAAACATCTCAGGCTTGATGAAGACGGTGTCTGAGATTTTTCTGAGATTTTGGGGGCCCTCTTGGAGCCTTCTTGGGGCCCTCTTGGAGCCATCTTGGGGCCGTCTTGGGGCCCTGCCGGACCTTCTTGCGGCCCTGCGGGAGCCCTTCGAGGGCCTTAAGAGGCTCCCAAGGGCCCCCCACAAAATCCCAGAAAAATCTCAGACTTGATGAAGGCGGTGTTTGAGATTTTTCTGAGATTTTTGGGGCCCTCTTGGGGCCCTCTTGGAACCCTCCTAGAACCCTCTTGGGGCTCTCTTGGAGCCCACTTGGAGCACCCAAATGGCTCGCCGGACCTTCTTGGGGCCCTGCGGGAGCCCTTCGAGGGCCTTAATAGGCCCCTAAGGGCCCCTCCAAAATCCAAGAAACATTTCAGACTTGATGAAGACGGTGTCTGAGATTTTTCTGGGATTTTCGGGGCCCTTGGGGCCTTCTTGGGGCCCTCTTGGAGCCATCTTGGGGCCTTCTTGGGGCCCTGCCGGAGCTTCTTGGGGCCCTGCGGGAGCCCTTCGAGGGCCTTAAGAGGCTCCTAAGGGCCCCCCCCAAAATCCCAGAAACATGTCAGACTTGATGAAGACGGTGTCTGAGTTTTTTCTGGGATTTTTTGGGCCCTCTTGGGGCCTTCTTGGGGCCCTCTTGGAGCCATCTTGGGGCCGTCTTGGGGCCCTGCCGGTCTTCTTGGGGCCCTGCGGGAGCCCTCCGAGGGCCTTGAGAGGCTCCCAAAGATGGCTCCAAGGGGGCCCCAAGAAGGCCCCAAGAGGGCCCCAAAAATCCCCCCCCCAAAAATCAGACATCGCCTTCATCAAATCTGAAATTTTCCTGGGATTTTGGAGGGGCCCTTAGGGGTCTCTTAAGGCCCTCGAAGGGCTCCCGCAGAGCCCCAAGAAGGTCCGGCGAGCCTTTTTGGGGCTCCAAGTGGGCTCCAAGAGAGCCCCAAGAGGACTCCAGGAGGGTTCCAAGAGGCCCCCAAGAGGGCCCGACACCTTGTCACGAGCAAGGGCCTTGTTCGTGACAAGGTGTTGGGCCCTCTGAGGCTCTCGTGGAACTCCCTGGGGGCTACTTTGGAGCCTCAGGGGGGCCCTGTCGGATCTCTCGGATCCCCGCGCCCTTTGAGACTCTTCCAGCCCGATGTGGAAGTGCTTGTCTTGAGGGGCGCTCAAAAGGAACAGCCCCGGGCACGAACAAGGCCCTTTTTCGTGACAAGGTGTCGGGCCCCCCAAGATGGCTTAAAGAGGGCCCCAAGAAGGCCCCAAGAGGGCACCAAAAAAACCCAAAAAAATCTCAGACACCGTCTTCATCAAGTCTGAGTTTTTTCTGGGATTTTGTGGGGGGCCCTGGGGCCTTCTTGGGGCCCTGCCGGACCTTCTTGGGGCCCTGCGGGAGCCCTCCGAAGGCCTTAAGAGGCCCCCAAAGGCCCCCCAAAAAATCCCAGAACAATCTCAGACGTGATGAAGACGGTGTCTGAGATTTTTCTGGGATTTTTGGGGCCCTCTTGGGGCCTTCTTGGGGCCCTCTTGGAGCCATCTTGGGGGGCCCGACACCTTGTCACGAAAAAGGGCCTTGTTCGTGACAAGGTGTCGGGCCCTCTTGGGGGCCTCTTGGAACCCTCCTGGAGCCCTCTAGGCTGTCTTGGAGCCCTCTAGGCTCTCTTGGAACCATCCTGGAGCCCGCTCGCGCTCTCTTCGAAACGAACACGGGGCGAGCGGCCGATTGTATTTCTTCAGGGACCCAGCGCAGAACGGGAACAGCGCGCTCGTGTACAGAACTCACCACTCGCAGAGATTCGGAAAATCACCCTGAAGCGCTCTCAGCGCAGGCTCCAAATATGAAGAACCGCCTCCGAAGTATACCACCGCAGCTCGCCCTCGGCGGCGCGGCGAAGCTCAAGCGCTCGGGGCTCCCCGGAATTCCTACACGGGGAGGCTATGCCCGGCGGGAGACCGCTTCCTCAGGGCTGGCATTCCACTTTGAGCTCCTGCCACGCCACCTCGCAGAGCTTGCCAAGCTGGTCGCGCACGTGCTTCTCCCACCCCTTGTCCTCCAGCTTTGCCTCGGCCATCGAGGCGCACGTGTCCTGGCCGATCGGCAGTTCGCCCAGGGCCGAGCAGAATTTCAGCAACAGGTCCATTGGAGGCGCTTCGATCATCGCGATGAAGTCCTCTGTCCCTCGCTTCTTGTCATACGCCTCGATCTTGTCCTTGAACTGTCTGACCGAGTCGACGCCCCACTTCTCCATCGGCGACTTCTTCTTCTCCGCCTCGCTCTTCGCCTTCTCCTGCGCCTCGCGCTTGGCCTTCTCTTCCGTCTCGCGCTTCGCCTTCTTGTCGGCCTCGCGTTGCGCCTTCTCCTCCGTGTTGCGCTTCACCGGCTGCTCGCCATTCTTGTCCACGTCGGCCTTCTTGGACTTCTTATCCTTCTTCTCTTTGTCGCTATCTTCCGAGGAGTTGCCCTGCTTCTTCGTCTTCTTCTTTTTCTTGTCTTTCGCCGAGGACGAGCTCTATACGATTTCTCGAAGTTTGAACCTTCGTGAGAGTTCTAATATTTTTCCCTCCAGATTCGATCTTATTCCCGCTCGCCATCTTAATCTCATGTAGGTCGGGGACCTATTATTGTCAAAAAGCATGTAGGCGGGGCGGCTGTTCGGGTCATCTTGATAGGTGGTGTCGGTTTTCTGAACTTAACTCGAGCTGTAGACGAAGCTACAAAGCTGGCACGCACGCCTAAAGCATCTAAAATCATGAGGCGCGCTAGTCTGAATTATTCACATGTCCGAACTCGTTCTGCTACCAGAACTGGGCCCGCAAAACTAATCGTACTCTGTTAATTTTCTTGGAGATGATGATGAGTTTCTTGATTTAACTCGAGCTGCTGTTTGGCGCAGCAAGCGGAAGGAAATCATGGGCAGTGCGAGTTTAAAGTATCTAGATGCCCGAACTCGGTTTGCTACTAGAGCTGGGTCCGAAAAACTATTCGTGCTTTGCAATTTGGTTTAGAGATGGTGATGGAATTTCTTGACTGAGCTCGAGCTGCAGATCAGCCACGGAGTTGTTCGTCACATCAATCGAAGGTAAGTCATTAGAATCGCTAGTCTAGAGTATCTAAATGCCCGAACTTGGTCTGCTAGCAAAGCTGGGTCCGAACAACTATTCTTGCGCTGATGTTTTCCAGAGAGATGTTGGTGACTATCTTGAGATTTCTCGAGTTGCAGATGAGCTAATGAGTTCTTTGACACATTCATCGTAAGGAAATCAGCAGAAGCGCTAGTCTCAAGTATCTAGATGCCCGAACTGGGTCTGCTACCTGAGCTGGGTCCGAAAAACTATTCGTGCCCTGCAGCATTTTTCAGAGATGGTGGTGCTTTTCTTGACCAAACTCGAGCTGCAGATGAGCTGCAGAGTTGTTTGTCACAGCGATCGAAAGGACATCATTCTAATCGATAGTCTAAAGTATCTAGGTGCCCGAACTCGGTCTGCTTCCGAGTTGGAACCGAAAAAATATTCGTACTCTACTAATTTGTCCAGAGATAACAATGACTTGCTTGATCCTCCCCTGCTTCTCTTCCTGCTGCTTGTCCTCCTTCTTCCTCCTGCTCTTCCTCATTCTACTCCAGTCCTCCTCCATGAGACCGCACCCTCGCGCGCGAGGCATGCACTATTGCCGCGCCCGCATTGCGCGAGGAAGCTCTACGAGCTCCCGGCGGTAACCGAGGAGGCAGATGAAATGACTTGGAACGCTCGGACTGGCTCGACTGTATCCGTGGATCCTTCGACGGAGGTCGTTTCCAACGTGGTGTCGGGTGTGGCTGGGTGCTTGATGTGAGGGTTGCTTCTTTCTCTAGCAATATTCCGCCTCCTTCCTCCTCTATCGTCTTTGGCTGGCGCCGTGTTGCTTCTGAGGCCTTCCTTTCCCCTCCTGCTGTGCTATCGCGTCTGCTGAGCTTTCTGCCGCCCATCGGCCCCTCTCTGCAGGGGTGCTTGTGATTCTGCAAAGGGCAGGTTTCATAAGCATGTGGAGTTCGTAGTCAGGACGTGAGCTCCGCCCTGCCATGACCCCACGCAAACGCAAACCAAGGTTTCCTTGGTTACCGTCGGGGACTCCTCGAGCCGCATCGTGCGGAGAGGTGCTTACACACTCGTGTATCGTACTGTCTGCCTCAAGGCGTGTGTGTCCGCCTCCGATTGCGGCTGCCGCTGGGCTTCTGTTTCTCTGCCGTGGTGTGGAGTGGTGCAAGACCGTTGTATATCGACGATCTGCCCCGCCTTGCGTGGTGATTTTTGGGAATTTGTTACGGCTAATTCTGCGGACATTAGCGTTCTCTTTCGTCATGCCTCATGGCCGGAACTTGGACAGACGCGTGCGCCGCAGGGCTCGTGCTGATGCTTGGTACTCAGAGAAATGCCGCAGGGCTGGATTCTCGTCTGGTGTTCCAACTTCTTTATGTTCACTGGTGCCGTCACGTGCACAGGTGTTGCTCCAGCATCTTGGGTTCGGTGGGGAGGAGAGGGCAGTGAGCAGGGGAAGAGGGTTGCGGACGTGGGCATGCAGGCGGTCCCTTCTCTTGCAGACGCTGGCGCGCAGGCGGACGGGGGAGGCCAGACTGATGCGGTAATCCAAGCAGGCTGTAGCAGCTGGATGGTCTTGACAGCTCCTGACACCCACGTTGGCACCCATACAGACTGTGGCATCCAGGCGGGCACCCAGACATATGTTTCTTCTGACGTGGTGCAGTCTTCAATTGGTCTTATTGATCCTGGTGTTCTTTTGGGAGAGGAGGTGCGGGGGGAGGGTGGAGGGCAGAAGTTTGTCAGCTCTTCCGTTCCAGAGACGATCAGGAGCTCTCATTCTACGGCCGACTTGGAGGACCTTGTGAAGGAGGAAGATGTTGAGGATGAAGGAGAGAGTTCGGGTGTTGACAGTAAACTGGTTGATCGCGGTAGTAACGAGAACACTCGCGTGTACCTGGAGAAGGCGCTAAATCTTCGTGTCAGAACATACAGATTTGTACGGGCGATTGCTACGGACGACGGTCGGCAAGGCGATGAAGATGATGCTGATGCTGTACGTACTGTTCCAACAGTGGGTGTATCAACGGTGCATGTGCCAGATTTCCTTTCTGAGTTTCGAGCCTGCGATGAGGACGAAAGGGACTGTTGGATTTGGGATGCGTTCCAAACCTTCTGGGATCAGGATTCAATCGGAGCCGTCTTACATGACCTTCAGCAGGTTATGGGCAGTGCTGCCCAGCCGTCTGCTCTTGCGAAAGATGCGAAACACCTTCGTGACAACTTCATGGAATTTTTTTCAATTGAGGACCAGCGGTGCCCTTGATCCAGAGGCGCAGGTACAGACAGTAGGCGTGCCAGATTTTCTTTCTGAGTTTCGAGCCTGCGAGGGGGGCGATCGGGGCAGCTGGATTTGGGATGCGTTCCAAGCCTTCTGGGATCAGGATTCAATCGGAGCCGTCTTACATGACCTACGGCAGGTTATGGACGATGCTGCCCAGCCGTCTTCTCTCGCGACTGATGCGAAACATCTTCATGACAACCTTTTGGAACTGCTTCAACGTCAGTTAAGCGGAGCCTTCGATCCAGAGGAGTGCGAATGGGACCCGTAGCAAAACGTGGAGTGTTGCATGAATTGGAGGTCGGAGACCCAGTTTCCCCTAAATCGGTCGTGAAGTGAAGAGACACGCAATTGATTGAGTGATTGAGTGATTACACA
Source organism: Prorocentrum cordatum (assembly GCA_963575745.1). Classification (NCBI taxonomy): domain Eukaryota; class Dinophyceae; order Prorocentrales; family Prorocentraceae; genus Prorocentrum; species Prorocentrum cordatum. Next base: position 166,467 of record CAUYUJ010018675.1, on the reverse strand, counting down.
TGCTTTTGTTGTGTTTCTCCCTTCCTCCCCCCCCTCTGTTTCTGCCCATGGGCTCGCTTTGGCTCTTTGGGCTCCCGTGCTCCCCGCTTGCTCTCCCTTTGGCTCCCCGCTGGCAGGACCCATGAGAGTTGCAGGCCGTGCAGACGGTGATCGCTATATGTGGTCACTGCATGTGGCCAGAGGTGGCCATGCAATCACTCGATGGATTTGTGGATCACCATTTTCCTCAGTGCTCGTAAGACTGCTCTCCGTGGTGCATTCGATGGAGGTGTCAGTAGTGAAGGATGTGGAGCCGGTGGTGGCTTCTGATTGGTGTTGTAGGTTGTAGTTCCAGTGTGCAGGTTGATATCCCCCTCCTCCTCCTCCTCTTCTTCTTCTCCTTCTTCTTGCAGCGCTTCCATTGGCGCGATGCGGCCGAGGAGGCGAGGGGCTTACCTCCAGGAAGCACGGTGACCTGCTGTGAACTTGCCGCCTGCGCTGCCTTGACGAGGGCTGCTGCTGAGGTGACGTGCGCTCTGCTGCAACCCATCTAAGGTGGTGGGTGCTCAGTTGCACTGTTCCGCCGATTCGGATTCGGATTCTCGTGGCGGACCGTGAACCGTAACAAAAAGCCAAGGTTGACGGCTTACCGCCGGCTCCCAGTTGGCAAAACAATCTCGACGGAAGTTTTGCATAATTTTGGCTCAAAGTCTACGAGTTCCCGGCGGTAACCAAGGTTCTACGTTAATGTCAGGTCTACGCAGGCGGAGAACTGAAGGCTGGTCTGAGTTTCAACGTAGGCGATGCAAAGTTGGACGGCAGAGTTTTGTTGAGCTTGAATTCCGAAGTGCGGTGCAGATATGGATATTTCGTTGTTGGGATTGGGCCAAGGATGTCTCAGTTGCTGCAAGTATTCGTATGAGGAGATACACAACACACACAGTGGAGGAGGAGGGGGAGACGGTGCCAAATCGGCGTCAGAGGAAAACTCTGGCGATGGCGGTGGCGGCGGCCTCTCATGCATCTCACGTATCTCAGATCTCCCAGATGTCGAGTGGCGGTCGTCGGCGGACAACGGATGATATGCCTGCCATACCTGAGGAGTCGGACATGTCACGTGAATGGATGATATCTAGGATGGCCATGCTACATGGAAGGGGGAAGTGGACGGAACATCGGGACACATGTATTCTAGCGTTGCCTGCAAAAGATAGGAAGCATCTCACGCGCATGAGCATGGGTGCACCTGCCCGTGGACATACTGTGTGGGACTGGTGTTTGTGCGATCTCTTTGGTTGTGAGTGGTACCTCTCGTTCGACAGCTCCGCTGGGTCCCGAGAGAAATATTGCAAACATTTGCTGACTGTCATTGGCATGCAACACTTGTTCGACTTGTTTGTTTTACCCAGGCCACCTGGTGTGAGGCACGTGAAGGCGGAGGAGGAGGAGGAGAGAGAGATGAATGAGAGGATTAGCAAACGTATTGCCGCTAATTATGAGAATGAAACGGAGTGGAGGTGTGAGAATATTGAGCGTCTTGGGATGGAGATCTTGGGAGATAGTAAGACGGTTGTTAACTGGATGTGTGGTGAGTGGCAGATTCGCAACAAGCAGTATGTACGACTGGTGGGAACACTACACAATACGGTATCGATGCTGTCTGGATGGGGACTGACCTCACCTGCGTCGGGACAGAATATGTATAAGCATTTCTTTCGTGAGGGTTATGAACGTGCGGATAGATTGTCGTGGGAGGCCAGAGATGGCCAAACTATTACTCGCTGGTTTGCGTATGATCAGTTCCTCAGTACTCGTAAGACTGCTCTCCGTGGTGCATTCGATGGGGGTGTCAGTAATGAAGGATGTGGAGGTGGGTGGTGGCTTCAGATTGGCGTTGTAGGTAGGGGTTCCAGCGTGCAGGTTGATTTTCCCATCTCCTCCTCCTCCTCCTCCTCCTTCTCTTCCTCCTGCACCAGCTCGCACAGCTTCCATTGGCGCGATGTGGCCGAGGAGGCGATGAGCTTGCCTCCAGGTAGCACGGTAACCTGCTGTGAACTAGCTGCCTGCGCTGCCCTGACGAGAGCTGCTGCTGAGGTGGCGTGCGCTCTGCTGCGACCTACCTAAGATGGTGGGGGCTCAGTTGCACTGCTCCGCCGATTCGGATTCGGATTCTAGTGGCGGACCGCAAACCGCAAACCGCAAACCAAGGTTCAAGCCGTTTTGGCTCAAGCCATTTTGGCTCAAGCCATTTTGGCTCAGGTGCGAGGAGCTCTACGAGGTCCCGGCTGTGCATGCACACGTAACGTACATCTCTGAGTACCGAGCGGGTGATCTGTCGGCATTGGATTGAATAGTTGTTCTTGCGTGCCCTTTCCTTGTGCGGCATCATGACAGCGCAATTTTGTTCGATGAGTTCTGTTTCGACCAGTTGGAAAAGAAAAACAAGGATAATCAAACTGGCGATTTGTAGACAAGCTGTATTTGATGTTATGCAATTTAATGCTCGTGATCCATATTTTGTGGCTGACCCGAATACTTTCCCCGCGTTTGGCTGGTTAGATAGCCTCGATGATTGTGCGCGGAACCCATGCCCGTTTCAGGGGAACTCAGAGGAGCAGGTCAGTATATTGTTGAGTTCCTTATCGGTGCCAACTGCTGGGCCAACTGATCGTGCAGAAGCTTTCTCGTCTCAATCGCTTGCGTATTCTCCAGATGTGGTGCAGTCTCCAGATGGTGGGCTGCAGTCGAGGCTGGGCTCTGTTTCTTTTGATCCTGGTGTTCAGAATGAGGGGGCGTTTGAGGAGAAGGAGGGGATGAAGGATACGGAGGTTACCAAAGTTGCTGCGAATCCGTATTGTGCAGAGATCCATACGGCCGCATCAGGATCCCAGGATGTAGGACCCAACCTTGCTGCTGAAGAAGCGTCGCTTGCTTCTCAATCAAATGATGCTGTGCTGCACTCAGCTCCTTTGGATTATTCTCTGCACTCAGCTCCTTTGGATTATTCTCTGCACTCAGTTCCTCTGGATTATTCTCGAGTGCAAAGGGAAGGTGGAGGCCCCGAGGCGCTGCCGTTGGCATCCTCGAAAACCCACGGAGAGTGCGAAGTTGACCAGTGTAAAGATAACTGTGCATCTTCTTCCCGGCTCTGTTCAGATGAGTTGCAGAGCAATCGATCTGAGTGTCAGGCTGCCAGGGACTGGGCCCGTGCCAATGGCGATGCAGTTGCTCTTTGGCGGGAATTCGAACGGCTCCCGAAAGATGAGTTTCATGCTCGGATCGAGGCGCTCAAGGCATACAAACTTCGAATGGGAATTGAGTCCCGAGGAGGCGCCGACTCCCGAGGAGGATGCTGGCCGTGGGAAAGGCCAGAGGCACCGCAGAAACCAGAGGCGGGCAAGGGCGAAGGCTCAGGCAGTTCTAACTGGCTCTTCTATGTCAAAGTCGGACCATCAATCTACTTGCGATCCCCCCCAACCTCCGTCCTCTTTTCACGATTCAGTATCTTCCGCTCTACCCGCCCCAATTGTGCCCTTGTTGCCCGAAGGCGACAAGGAGACGGAGGTGGATGAGTTGCATAACTATCAATCAGAGTGCGATGGGGGCGCTGATTCGGATGCGGCCTCCCACGCATGGGGTAATATGGCCACCCAGCGAGTGAGGGCGCATTTTTACTTGAAGCAGGCTGCTCTGCAACGTTTCTGTGAGCCTTTGCGCCGTGATGGGGAGGGGGGCGCGGACATCCAGAGAACCTGTGGGCCGTGTCGGTTGGACAAGATAAGGATGCACCGTATTGCAGGGTGGTGCTTCGGACATTGGCGGTGCTTGACATTCTACTCAAGTGGTGCTCAACGGTTGATGGAACAACGCTTGCAGAGCCACATTCGGAACCTTTGTGTAACCTTTTGGCCTTAACTGTGGCCTTAACTGGCGCCTGGCGCTGTTCAAGACTTCAACTTTAACTTTCGCTCTGCTTCGCCTGTGATATACAACGTAAACATGAACTAGTCGGCCTCCACGGCTTCTTCGTTGGAGGGCGGTCTGTGGAAGGATATGCTGCTGATCGGCTGTTGCTTTGATCAATGCAGTAAAACGGCATTGTATGGCCGTGGAACACGTTTTGGGTAGCGTTTCAAACAGCTCTTACACCATTCTCTAACCTGTTCCAACACCTTTGCATTCTCACATGTTGTGCTGCATCCTTTTTCTTGTTCCTGCATCCTACTCCGATGCCTATGCCTCAGTGGCTCGGCAGTGTGATGATAAGAGGTGCCTTCTCTAGCTACCCTGTGCTCCGTTTGGGAGTCTTAGGGCTCAGCTGTCACAGCTGTCCGCGCCCTGACTCAAACTCAAAAACCAAGGTTGGCTCAAGCTCTCAACGCTCAAGGCTCCGCGAACGTTCATTTTCTCCTGCCTGGGGGACCTCTGCGAAGGTGAACGTTGAGCTAGCGTGTTGTTTTGCTCTGCTTACGCAACTGCCCATCTCCCTGTACATCTTGCTTGTCATTTTTGCCTCTCATATGCATTTCTCGGTGCGGTTTGGTGGTGGCAATTTGTATGCGCGGACTTGTTCCTCACTGCCTAGAGTGGTGCTCGTAATGCATCTTGCTTGTCATTGTCTGCCTCTCATGCGCATTTCTCGTTGCGGTTTGGTGGTGGCAAATTGTATACGCGGACTTGTTCCTCACTGCCTAGAGTGGTGCTCGTAAGTTTCGTTTCTTCCAGATCTGCCTTGAGTGGGTTGCATATTGATTTCTTTCGAGTGCGGGTAGCACATTGAATTCATTGTGTGACAATTGTACTTGTTCCTTCCTCTATTCTCTTTGCTTCGTCGCCACATTTCTGACTGAATTGGACTTTGATTGTGACTGATGCCTCACGTGCGGAGCCTCACATCCAGGCGTACGCGTCGTGCTCGGGCCTGCCATCTGAGATGGGTCCGATCAGCATCACCATTCTCTCATATTCTTTGGTCTGTGCATGTTGTTTCTTTGATGGGAATATCGTAACACGGTCGGTTGTCGCATCATCGATGTGTCTCTGAGGTTTCGACATGCTTCGGACTTTGTGTTTGCATGGACTCTTGCCGTGCTGTGTGTGTGTGTGTGTGTCGGGCATGCGCGCATGTTGGTATAAGGGCTCCGCGTGCTTTTCACTTTGTTCGGAATAGGAGTTTCGCATGTGCCCACTTCCGCTCAAAGAGTGGTGGGTGTCTTGCCTGACTCTGTATGCCGCCCTTTTTCCTGCTAGCGACTGGGCCTGGCGGCCCGCGTAGTCGATCGCAAAGACCGCAAAACCAAGGTTGCCGTCGGGGACTCCTCGAGCCGCATCGTGCGGTCAGGTGTTTTACACACTCGTGTGTCGAACTGTCTGCTCCGCGGGGCGCGCGGGGGCCATCTGTCGCACAGCTGCGACAAGTGCTCCATCGACGTGCACTTCCAGGTCAGCTTGCAGGCTCTGTGTACCCTTGTATCGGATTGAGTCTCAGGCCAGCTTGTGTGGTTCTTGAGAGTGCCAGTTTCCGATCAGCCGTGGTGTGTAGTGAGCTCGGGACACGTTGCAGAGTGCATATCACAGTTCTGATTGTGGCGATTTCTTCTCCCTTCCCGCCTTCTCTCGGCATTGCTTATTGGTAGTTGTTGCTTCTCTCGTAGTTCACATTTGTCAGTATGGATGGTGACAGGGAAATGGGCGCTGATGAAGGGGTTCAGGATAACTTTACCAGAACTTTGGATGGGTCGGGTCCCTCAGGGGCTCTTGTGCTGGATCCCTCGATGGTTGATGTTGAGTCGAAACGGCGGCGTCATGAGTCTCAGGAGTTGTCGGCGCAGGCCAGATTGCTCGATGCCAAATTTGATGGACAGAAGAAACACATTGAGACAGTCATTACGAGTGAGGTTGCCCCATTGAAAGATTAGTTGCGGGAGCGCTCCAGCGAGCTTGTCACCATGCGTGCCACCATGCAGTCCCAGCAAAGACAGATCGATGCCCTTCAGAAAATAGGACGAATGCGGATGCGTCAACTGTTGCGTCGGTCTCAGGATCGGGGTCAGGCAACTGTGGATTTCCAGGGGCCCGAGGGGAGTTTGGATATAAGAATCCTCGGCCAACTTTTCAGCCCACCTTGATTGCCATAAAAGGATGGGCACGTACGTCGAATGAGGAACTCAACAAAAGATCGAAGGCCCTGATCCCCAGCGCGGTGGCACAGCGACTTCTGGCATCTTTGTTCAGGAGGGCGGATTGTCTCAGCCAGGTTGACGAAATCAAGACGAATGAGGAGAACAGTCGGAGCCCCATGGGATGCTATCAAGTGAGGATCTACTTCAAACCACCGGCTACGAAAGATATGATTGTGGGATTATAGGAAGCTCTTCCTCCAGTGTTTTGAGCTGAAGTCGTTTTTGATGACCCAGGTGATGCGATGAATTACAAATTTATCTGTGAGGACAGAGTTACGGTCACGGTCGATGCATCCCCAGGGCAGGATACACATATCAAAGCGGCTGGGAAACTCAAAGCGCTGTTCTACACATGCCGTTCCAGTCCTCGGCCGTTCATGAAAGTAGAAAAGTATGGGCCCCCAGTAACGTACATATGGGCGTATCCCTCAGAGCGTGATACACACATGGGTGAGTGTATTGCTTCTTTTATGCCGACTCGTCCTGCGCCGTGGAAGATCGATGAGGAGATGAGTCGGAAGATTGACCAGGCTTCAGGCCCGGTGACTTCAAAGTGGACCTCATCAGTTGACGGTGCCCTGGCAGGTGGCACGAAGCGCTGGCTGAAGTCGATCGGTCGATCGTCAGCTGGAACATTCGATTGCTAGGGACTGATCAATGCCACGAGGTCTTCGCCCAGATTTTCACTTCGAACAATGTGTTACTCCTCCAGGAGTGTCATTTTTCCGAACGTGTGGCTCAGGAGCACGGTTGGAACCTGTGGCGCTCGTCGTGCAAACGAGCCGCTGTTGGCCTCAGAGGGTGCTGGAAGGATGATGTCCAGCGTGAGGTCAAGTGTGACCGTTGGGTCGCCGTTGTTTACTCGAATGTTATCTTTCTCTCTATCTACCTCCCCCATAAATATTTGCATGGGAAGTCTCGTGAGCAGTTTTTGCATACGCTTAGTGTTTACCATGAGGTGCTTCGGGATGTTGCACTCAACGTTGCCCGCTTGAAAAAGCAGTCTCGCATTCAAGATGTTGTTATAGGAACCGATGCGAATGTGGAGGTTGAGCCTCAAGTGTCCCCCGAACAGATCTGTAGCTCATCTACAGCTCGAGTTAAGTTGAAAACCGACAGCACCTGCCACAGCCGATTTCGCCCGCGTGGTTTTTGATAGTAATACCACACCGTCGTTCTGAGATTAAGATGGCGAGCGGGAATCAAATCGAATATGGGGAGAAAATATATTAGAACTCTAACGACTTGTCAAATTTTCAGAGAATGAATTTAAATCGGCCAAGAAAAGACAAAACTTCCGTCGATATTTTTCAAGCGAACTAGCCCGCCAGCGCGCCGGAATTACTCTCTAGCTTCGCGTCTTCGCTCTCAGGGAAGCTCTACGAGTTATAGAATATCCGTCGAATTTTTTTCGAGCCAACTAGCCTGCCAGCGCGCCGGAATTACTCTCAAGCTTTTCCGCTTCGCTCTTGGGGAAGCTCTACGAGTCACTTCCGTCGAGATTTTTCGGGCCAGTTAGCCCGTCAGCGCGCCAGAATTACTTTCTAGCTTCGCCGCTTCGCTCTTAGGGAAGCTCTACGAGTCACTTCAAGTCAGGGGCCCGATTGCTGCGCGCGCACTGGGCCAGCTGGAAGCCGGCGGTAAACCGTTAACCTTGGTTACCGCCGGATGCGCATGAATGGCATGCCAGCGCCGCAATCTCGCATTCCGCGCGCGCGCGAGGGTGCGGTTTCATAGAGATGTGCTTCACAGCTCCTTGCTTGTCCACAGCTCGAGTTTGTCTCGATACTGCAGACTAGCGTTCGTGATCATTCCCATCCGAACAGTCTGCTTCCAGCTCTGTAGCTTGCCTACAGCTCGAAGTAAATGCAGAAAACGAGCACCACCCATCTAAAAGTTGAAGAACGCAGAGAGTTTTTTATTCGCAGTTCTGGTAGCAGACCGCCTGCTGCGCGCAGATGGTTTCGGTCGCCCCGCCGAGCGGGCTATTCTTTGACGCATGGCCGCTTTCGGCGCCAGGAGGCGTTTGGAAAACTGGCGACGTGAGCAGCTTGGCAAATCCCCCCTTTGCTGCGCCCCATTTTCTTCCAGCCCGCCTTGCCCGCAGGCCCGCATCGGTTCGACAGAAAGAGGGTCGCCATGGCTCGCCCTGGCCTCCAAACGCCCCCCCATTGCCCCTCGTTGGCGGCTGGGCGTCGGCGCTAATCGCTGGCGCTGCTCCGTTGATTGTCAATCTTGCGGGCGCCACCCCGCGATTCGCCCGAGCAGGGGGACAATGGAACAAAAAACGCGCGCCCCCGCAGATTTGCCAAACACAGGCTTTCATTAAGTGGCCGACGGGGATTGATGCGCACACAGCGCCAACTTCAGTTTGTCTTATTCGAAACAGACGTTTGTATTTTCCTTCTCGTGCAACTGTTCTTGCACCGATGCACCGATTCCGTGACATGCATTTTCTTCGCTGTGGGAGTTCAGGTTTCGGGTCTAGTAAGCTGCGTGTGGTTGCGTACGATTGGAAGTCGGCTGGAGAGATGTGGTGCCTTGCGTGTTCCCTGATTTTCCCTTTCTCTCGTTTTCCAAATTATTGCGCGGAACAAATTATAAGCAGTTTCGTTTGTTGCGGATGTCTCGCACGAAACGCCTGTTTTGCATACTTCGTTCAGGATGTGTCAAGCGAAATGTGTTTCGTGTTTTCACTCGTTGATTTTCTGTGGGTTGGAATGCAAAGGATGGTTCAGGTGAACTGTTTGTTTTCAGGTGCCCAGGACCCGAGCATGTTCCGAGCGAGACGCTTGGTTTGTCGCCTCCAGATTGCCTAGGCAGCTAACTAACATCAGGATTTGTTGAGCATGTCTCGAACGATGCGCTTGTTTGCACGCGTCCAGATGGTCCAGGCAAATGTCTAGCATGGGGATGCGTTGAGGATGTCTCGACAGGGACGCTTGGTGTCGATTGTTTTCGCTTGTCCAGGTCGCCCAGGCGGATGTCTAGCATGATAATGCTCTGAGGATGCGTTGAGCGAAGCGGCGGTTTTCATGTGGCCAGGTTGCCCAGGCATATGTATGTTTGTTGAGGATGTCTCCAGAGGGACGCTTGCTTGCACGTGCCCAGATCGCCCAAGCGGTTGTCTAGCATCAGGATGTGTCGACAATGTCTCGAGCGAGACGCTCGCATTGGCAGATGTGTAACATGAAGCTGTATTGGGGATGCCTCGAGCCAGACGCTTACTTTCACGTGTCCAGGTCGCGCAGGTGGATGTCGAGCATGAGGAGATGTCGAGGATGTGTCCAGCGAAACGCTTGTTTTTCGCGTGCCCAGGTCGCCCAGGAGGGTGTCGAACATGAAGGTGGTCGGAGGATGTCTCGAGCGAGCCGCTCGTTTTCGCGTGTCCAGGTCGCCCAGGCGGATGTCTAGCATGAGGATGTGTTGGGGATGTGTTGAGCGGAACGCCTGGTTTCACGTGTCCAGGTTGAGGGGGTGTTGAGAACTTCTCGAGGGAAACGTTGAGTTTCTCGTGTCCAGGTCGCTCAGGCGGATGTCTAACATGAGGTGTTGTTGAGGATGTCTCGAGAGAAACGCTGGCTTTCACGTGTCCAGTTCGCCCAAGCGGATGTCTAGCATGAGGACGTGTTAAGCAGGTCTCGAGCGAGACGCTTGCTTTGACGTACCCAGACCACACCCAGGCAGATGTCGAAAATGAGGATCAGTTGAGGATGTCTCGAGCGAAACGCTTGTCGCAGTAGAGTGCGTCGCAGCCCAACCCCGCCCGTCCGTGGGGCGTCCCCTATCGCCCTGGCGTGCGCCCTGACGCGTCCCTTGCGACGTTCAGGCGTGACGTGCCCTGGCACGTCCCCTAGCACGCCACTCGGCGTGGCACGTTCCCTGGCTCGTCCTCTGTCCCGTTTCCTTGCTCGTCCCGAGGCCTTTCCCCTGCCCGTTTCGTGGCGGGCCCTTGCAACGTCCTTTGGCATGACGTCCTCTGGCCGCCCCATGGCATGCGCTTCGGCACGTCCGGTGGCAGGTCCTTGACACGTCCATGTCACGTCCCCTGATGCGTCCCCTGACACGTCCCCTGGCGCATCCCCACATCCCGTGGCGCGTCCGTGAGCCTGTCCCTCGCGTCGTGGCGTTTCTTTTCAGAGCTGAGTCGGTCGTGTCGTTCCTTCTCGGAGCTGAGTCGTAATTCGAGGTCGAGTTGATTGAACGTCCTCCTTTTTTCCCCTTCAATTAGCTCTGGGGCGGCCACTATGTGCTTAGGCAGCTCGAGCTTGAGAACCAGATCAGTTCGGTCAGGACTCGAATGCCAAGGAGGACTCGATCCACAACGCTATAGAGCACAAGCGCGGCATGGCACATTGCAGGTCAGCACGGCACAGCACAGCACAGCCCTGGGCACGGTACAACAAGAACGATACATTGAGCATTGCAATGGCCAATCGCCCAATCAGGTGTCTTGAAAACGTTGCCAGGCCTCACGAGCTTCTGATGGCAGCCTCGGGTTCAAGGATGGCGCTGGTCCATCTTGAATCGATGGTGCTATGTGTTGGCGTGCTCGTGGCGAGCGAGCGAGGAGGAGGAGGAGGAGGAGGAGGAGGAGGGGGAGGAGGAGGAGGAGGAGGATGAGGAGGGGGAGGAACAGGGGAGGATGAAGATCAGGAGGAGGCCTTTCGATGCGACACAGAGGACCTATTGTAGCGCTTTTTGTTCGAGAATTTAGGTTCGTTGACGCAGAAGGGGGAGAAGGAGGAGGAGGAGGAGGAGGAAGAGGAGGAGGAGGAGAGGGAAGGAAAAAGGAAGACTTGGTAAGACGATGGGAGGCGACTGTTGGCCTCTTGGCGGTACTTCTTCTGGGATCTCCTGGGGCGTCACGGGGGCCTCCTGGAGGTCTCCCGGGGATCTCTTGGGGCCTCCTGGGGGCCTCTTGACAGCTCCTTGGGGGCTTCTTCGAGCCTCCAGGGGACCGCTCTGCGCCTGGAGCTCGAAGTGTCCGTTCGGGTCCCTCGTCCGGGCCCTCTCTTGGAGCAGTCTTGGGAGCCTCTTCGGCCATCTTGGAGGCCTCTGGAGCTGTCTCTGGGCCCTCTGGGGCCGTTGGGGTGCTCTTGGAGGCGTCCGGCAGTACGCGTGGGCGGAAGAGTGCGCGATTGGCAACTCTGCGGGTCAATCACATCAGCTGCGAGAATGCGGCACGCCAGTGAAACGGAGAATGTGGTTCCCATGATATATCGGTCACACCTGACAGTGAGGCAGGACAATAAACATAACAATGCATGAAAGGCGCGAGAAGAGGACAAGACACGGCGAGGGGCGAGGGGGGGGAGGACGACGAGGACAGAAGAGGGGGCCCAGGGGAAGCCTCAGGGGTGCTGCGTCAACTCGTACACCTGGTGCGCCCACTGCTGTCGGGGCTGGCCGCGTCGCCGGCGTTCCACCCATCGTCCGGGGGTGCCGTCCGGATTGCATAAGCATTGACGTACTAAGGATGATGGTCCATTGGAAGCAATTCTGATGTATAATCTCCATTGTCGTTCAAGTAGAAGTTGAGATAATGGCTTGACGCCAGCTCGTTGCCCAAACCTCCGAAGTTCTTACTCGTAACAAAAAACATGGAATACCCAGGATGCGACACAGGCAGCGGCAGTGGAACGCGTCGAGCCTCGATTTGTCTGCCTTCAACAGCCACAAAGAGTCGAGCGAGTACAATACCTTACTTAATTAACACCACACAGTTGAACACTTTGAACTTCCGAATCCATCCAATAGCGGTGTGCGACGAAATCTTCGCAAGCTTGTTGAAGATGCCCTATGCTTCCCCCGACCGTCGGTCGATCTCGGTTGTTGCTTTACTCTCACAAGAGAGCATGCCGCCCAAATACATAGCTTCCCGCACAGTTTTGGTAGGACCTCCATCAGTCCGAACAACGACAGCATTAGTTGAGATATGCATGAGTAGCGTCTTGTCCCAGTTTGTTCAGCTTCAGACCATACTTACAGCCTCCCCAAATAATAGCGTTAAGCATGTTCTGAATGTTCGTCCTGCTCTGCGACGCCAGTAGTGTATCATCAGCATAGAGGATGTCGCGCGTCAACACGTAGCCAGGCTCATCCTCGAAGTTGATGGAGCCAAACGCATCGTGCAGAATCACCGCTTGTGCAGCAATGAAAAAGTATGGGGGAAGTGGGCATCCCTGCGCAATACCTGCCGCTGGTCGTCTTCCTGTTGATTTTCTTGTGTGGTCCACAATTTGAAGTAACGCTCTGAGTAAATAGCTTCAATCATAGCCATCATGCCCAGGGGCAGTCCAAATCGTCGTAAGGCGTTGCACATACTTCTCGGCTTGAGTCTGTCAAACGCCTTTGCCCAATCCAACATTAACATAATGAGGCCGCCTTCCTTGTTGCTGTATGCCGCGTCAATCATGCGCCGGACGAGCATGAGGGCGTCGGCCCTCCCACGTCCAGGGCGGAATCCAAATTGGGATCCCTGCATCCGGGTCTCAGCGCCACCTCGAAGCAGACGATGGTGGATCATAGAAGCCAGTAGCTTGTACCCAATCTGAAGCAGAGATATTCGTCTGTAGTTCTGGTAGCTGAGTGTTCCCCATTCCGAATAAAAGAACTACGTTCGCACTCCTCCAAGATTCGGGCATTGATTTTTGTTCCCAGCATTTTTAGCACAGACGAAGCACGAATGCAGAAGCATCTCGGTCCGACCCTAAGCTTTCCAAAAGTCTGGCGGTATTCCAACCGGCCCCGGAGCTCTTCCACGACATAGCCAGTGCAATGCTCCTACAAGTTCTTCTATGTTGAACGGGCCCGTGTTGATAGGCAGTGCATCACCTATGGGAGCTCGCGTTTCCAGGATATTCTCTGGGAAACGTATTTGCCATTAGACTTCCTCGAAGTAGTCGGCCAAAACATTTGCTCGGTCAGCTGTGTCTTCCAGGGTCCCGTCTTCTGGGCGCTGTATCGTCGCATGCTTTATGCTCTGCGGCTTCCTGAGAAATCGAACTGCTTCCCATCCCCCCCTCCGGATGAGTCGCCCCAGCCATTCTGTGCGATCTTGAGCTCCAGACTTCCGAGTTGCCTTATGTAGAGACTTCTCCGTGCTGTGGTCCCCAGCTCTACGTGCATCTCTTCTCTGCTCGATCAAATCCAGAGTGCGCTGGCTTGTCCACGCTTGTTTGGGCATCGTCTTCCGCACAGGTAACGTCTCAGAAGCTTCTTCAAAACCGTATCGGACTTGGCTTTTGAGAACTTCTACATAATCAGTCTCGTTGCCCAGTGTAGTGCCAACGGCCCCGACAAATGATGATGTGAATCGCTCTCTGGTTTGAAGGTTTTTGAGGGCAGCCGTGTCCTTGTTCTTCTTCTTCTTCTTTGGACGTTCTTGGCGCTTGAAAGACAAGTTTCAGTCAACAATGGTAAGGTCATTGTGCGAGTTAAGAACGTCCAGTCGGCTCGTCCAGGTGTCTCGCAAAGTATGCGACATATTGTGGTGGCAGAGAACGTGATCCAATTGAGCAAACTTGCGCCCGGATATCTCGCTGCCTGTCGGATCGACGCCAAAATCTCTATATGAGATCTTCATGGTGTTCGGGTGGTCGTGGTATGTGTTCGCCGCCAACAAATCACAAGACGAGCACATTTCCACTAAGAGGTGCCTGTTTGGAATGGCTTTGTGGACCGCGTTCCCCAGGACCTCGGCGCACTGAAAAACGTGAGGGCCGATGATATCTTGTTCTCCGGCTCCGACCCGTCCAAGTCTAACGTTCAAATCTCCGATGATGTACGTCGTGCTGTTCGCAGTGGTCGCTCAGATATGACCCAGAAGATCCATGTAGAAGGCATGCCGTTCCTCATACGGACGCCCGTTGGGTGGGGCATACGTGGATCGCAGCGTAAGCACACCATGTCTAACCTTTACTCTAAGGGCTGCTACTCTAGGTGAGCACGCTTTGAAGGCCACAATGCTTTTCGATACTCCTGGCGACAACACGAATCCAACACCAGGTCATAAACTCGTTGAACGCATCAGTGTAGCGCGCGTGCAGCCCAGAACATCTAAGGGCATCACAGACCTGTTATTGCCTCAAACTTCCTTGCGTTAGACACGCAAAGTCCCTCTAAGAAGTTGCCCACGTAACCGAAGTTACGTGTAACTATTTAGCAGGTTAGGGTCTCGTTCGTTAACGGAATTAACCAGACAATTCACTCCACCAACTAAGAACGGCCATGCACCACCACCCATATAATCAAAAAAGAGCTATCAATCTGTCAATCCTTACTATGTCTAGACCTGGTAAGTTTCCCCGTGTTGAGTCAAATTAAGCCGCAGGCTCCACTCCTGGTGGTGCCCTTCCGTCAATTGCTTTAAGTTTCAGCCTTGCGACCATACTCCCCCCGGAACCCAAAGACTTTGATTTCTCATAATGTGACTGGACATCCTCATCCAGCTCGCCTGACAAGGAAATTGTAAAACCATTCCGCTTACAGTACTCTGCCCCAAGTAGGTGCGTCTCTCACATGCATAAAATGCCAATTTCGCGCATGCGCATGCTGTCGATAAGTTCGCCGATCTTGATGATGGAATTGCCACGGAAACATATGATGTTCCATGTGCCCATGCGTTTGGAGCAGCAGGGAGAACAGGCAGACCGAGGTCGACCCCAAGAGAACAGCGGAAGAAGAAAATTGTTCATGAAGCCCTCCGTCTGTTTGTCCATGAGGATGGCCAGGAGGAGTAGGGAGAAGACTGGTGAGGAGCAGTTCCGTGATGTACGACGGGACGCTTTACGCTGTACGACGGAATCTTTGCCCGATAAGCCGAAAATGCGAGGACGCAACCTTGAACAAGTCAAGAGAAGTCACACATTTCTGCCTCTGTCGCCTTTTGGGAGGTCTCTTGGAGCCCTCTTGGGGCGTCTTGAAGGCGCATTGGGCTGTCTGGAAGCGATGTTTGGCGTCATGGATCGCTCTTGGACCGTCTCGGACCATGTTGAGCTTTCTTTTAGGCCGCTTGAAGCGCTCCTGCAGCGCTCTTGCGAGCCTACTGGGCCTGCTCGGGGCCTGCTCGGGGCCTGCTCGGGACTTTGCCGTAGTATTTTTCGTCCGGGGATATCCAGGGGCGGCCTCGCGCGCGCGACTAGAAACACTGTTAACCAGTCACCAGGATCTTAGCACGCCCTTGTCTGGTTGGGCCAGCGAATTGTAACGCTTTTCGTTCGAGGAGTGAGGGTCGTTGACGCAGAGGGGGGAGAAGGAGGAGAGGGAAGAAAGAAGGAAGGGTTGGTGAGACGAGGGGAGACCTCTTTTTGGGCCTCTTGGCGGTATTTCTGAAACCTCCTGGGGCGGCACGGGGGCCTTGGGTCTCTTGAGGGTCTCTCGGGGGCCTCTCGGGGGCCTCGTGGGGGCTTCTTGGGGATCTTTGGACCTCCAGGGGACCTCTCTGCGCCTGGAGCTCGACATGTCCGCTCGGTTCCCTCGTCTGGTCTCGCTCTTGGAGCCGTCTTGGGAACCTCTTCGGCCATCTTGGAGGCCTCTGGGGCTGTCTTGGTGTCCTCTGGGGCCGTTGTGGCCGCTCTTGGAGGCTTCTTGGGCCGTGTGGGGGCGATCCTGGAAGCCTGTTGGGCCGTGTTGGAGCGCCGGTAAGCCCCCAAGGCGAGAACGCCAAAAACTTTGGAAAATTAAAGGATTTAACAAATTTCTGCCTCTGTGGTCCCTCTTGGGATGTCTCTTGAGGCCTCTTTGGTGGTCTCTTGGGGCCTTTCGGGGGCTTCTTGGGGCTTTCATAGGGGGGCCTCCAGGGGACCTCTCTGCGCCTGGAGCTCGACATGTCCGCTCGGGTCCCTCTTCTGGGCTCGCTCTTGGAGCCGTCTTGGGAGCCTCTTCGGCCATCTTGGAAGGCTCTGGGGCTGTCTAGGGGCCCTCTGGAGCCGTTGTGGGCGCTCTTGGAGGCTTCTTGGGCCGTGTGGGGGCGATCCTGGAAGCCTGTTAGGCCGTCTTGGAGCGCCGGTAAGCTCCCAGGGCGAGAACGCCTCAAACCTTCAAAACCTGCAGGGAAACTCATACATTTCTGCTTCTGTGGGCCCTCTTGGGAGGTCTCTTGGGGCCTCTTGGGGGATTCGTGGGGCCTCTCGGGGGCCTCTTGCGGACGCGGCATGTCCGTTCGGGTCCCTCGTCTGGGCCCGCTCTTGGAGCCGTCTTGGGAGCCTCATCGGCCATCTTGGAAGGCTCTGGGGCTGTCTTGGGGCCCTCTGGGGCCGTGTTGGGCGCTCTTGGAGGCCTCTTGGGCCGTTTTGGGGCGATCCTGGAAGCCTCTTGGGCCGTCTTGGAGCACCAGTAAGCCCCCGAGGCGAGAACGCCAAAAACCTTCAAACATTGAAGCAAACTCACTAAGCTCTGCTTCTGTGGGCCCTCTTGGGAGGTCTCTTGAGGCCTCTGGGGGCGTCTTGCAGGCGCTTTGGGCTGTCTGGAGGCCATCTTTGGCGTCTTGGATCGCTCTTGGGCCGTCTCGGGCCATGTTGAGCTCTCTTGGAGGCCACTTGAAGCGCTCCTGGCACGCTCTTGCGAGCCTGCTGGGACCTTGCCGGGACCTGCCCAGGACCTTGCTGGGACTTGCTGGGACCTTGCCGGGATTTGCCGGGACCTTGCCAGGGTATTTGTCGTCTGGGGACCCTAGGGGCGGCCCCGCGCGCGCGAACTAGATTATTGTTCACCTGTCACCGGAGATCTTAGCACGCCCTTGGCACGTTGGGCCGGCGAATTCAGGATGAAAAACCGGTCCCGGGGACGGGGTCCAGACCTTTGGGGATCGACGTTGTGAAAAAATCACGACGTCGGGGTCTGGGAATGGGGATTGGTTGGGGCTGGGGAAGGGTAGGCTACGAACCGGTTGGAGAGCATCAGGCTTCTCGATACTCCAGGCTCCGCAGCTGACGCTTTCGGTGACACTGGGCGCCCGCTCTCCCTGCTGTGGGCGATTCAGAGACCTGGCTGGTGCGGTTGCAGCCTGCCTTCCGAGTAGTACGGATCTTCGGCCACGTGGAACATGAGCGGCAACAGAAAAAGTGGTGATTCGGGGTCCCCGCACGGCTTTGAGACTTGGGTCGTTCTCCGAGGACGCCTCGGACGGCCGGGACCTCCAGGGCCCCCACACGTTGTGGTAACCGCATCGTCGGGTGAGTCACCCAGCGGTTCGGTCTCAGCCAGCTCGGCCTCCGACTGGGCAGCCGAACGGGCGCAATTCCAGCAGGTCCGTGGGGATTAAGGCCGTGAGGCCACTGAATGGGCTCGGTCTCGAGTCCGCTCGGCAGCCGAACGGGCTCAGACGCCGAACTTGCTCAGGAGGGGGCCGTGGGGCAGTAGAGATCTGGGTTCACTGCGCGGTTTTGGGACTCGGGTCGTTTTCCCAGGATGCCTCGGACGGCAGGGACCTTTAGGGACCTCAGAGCATGGATTTCTCACAAGGAAGGAGCCTTCTTAGCAGGTCTTGGGATTTTGAAGACGCGTCCTTGATTTCAATCCGGGAGGGCTTCCGAGAAGGCCCTGATGTCTTGATGTTTTCAATGCGGCCCCCCTGGAAGTCCTGACCCTTTCCTCAGGGCGGGCTGGTCACCCTGAGCCGTTCTTTTTGCGGTCCTGGGGCCCCGCGAGGGCCCCACCCAGAGGCCGAACGTTGCGAAAACTTCCGGGTTGACTTTTTCCATGCTTTGGAGGTCTGGCGGAGGAGCAGGGTGCGGAGGAGGAGGAGGATGAGGAGGAGGAGGATGAGGAGGACGAGGAGGAGGAGGAAGAGGAGGAGGAGGAGGAGGAGGGGGAGGAGGAGGAGACGAGACGAGACGAGCCCATGGAATCCGCAGCTGTCAGACAGAGCATCGGCGTGGCACGGGATTCTGGGGACGGGTAGCTTCGACCCTCACGGAATTATGGAAAACGAAATCTGTGACTCACGATCCTCATGTGAGGCACTGGCCTGCCGACACCTCTGAGGCACGCAACCTCTGCTGAGGGCCGACTTGGACGGCACGGGAGACAGCGCGAGTAAGCATTTTAGCTCTTACTGCTGGCTCTCGCTCGTCGGTGCTCCTCCCCTCCCACGCCCCCGACTCACCGCCCTCCCCCTCCCTCGGCCAGAGCCTCTACGAGGCAGCACTACTGTTGGAATGCTTGGCAACTCACTCTGATCATATGATGATGGCATGCTTCTCTCTCCCGCTAAGGCCCGCTCTGCAACCTCATCAGGAATCAAACCCCGCTCGATCAAAGAAGCCAATCTCTCACTGTTACGCCACATCACTTGCCACTCACGGCAGACGATATCTCTCTCTCCAGTGGCCCCCGCGGCGCGCTGCCGTGAAGCCGCTCCCCCCCTCGGTCTCCAGAATCCTCAAGAAAAGGTCCTGCGCCTGCTTGCCGATCGGGCTGTCCACGTCGAAGTGCATGATCACCAGGCAACGTTGGTCGCTCTCGTCCTTCTTGAGCAACTTGAGGCGCACGTACTTCACCGCTGCTCCGAGCTTCAGAATCTCGCTGTGCACCACGGTGTTGGTCCAGAACTCCTCCGCGTCCGCCTTCAGCTGCATCTCCTCCTCGGCCTTGTCGCCCTCGGCGTGGGTCCTCGTCGCGATGTAGTGGATGCCCGCCACGAAGATGTGCAAGTGTGGCGGCCCTCGTCCTCGATGTGCTGGGGGCGGAGAAGGAGGAGGGTGCGGAGAAGGAGGAGGAGGATGAGGAGGAGGAGGAGGACGAAAAGACGGAGGAGGAGAATGAGGAGGAAGAGGAGGATTAGGATGAAGAGGATGTGGTGGAGTGGGGAGGGAGGAGGAGGGGGAGGACAGGGAACAGGAAAAGGGTGGGATGGTGGATGTGGGAGGAGGAGGAGGAGGAGGAGGAGGAGGAGGAGAAGGAGGAGAAGGAGGAGGAGGAGGAGGACGCAGGAAGAGGACGAGGACGAGAAGGAGTAGGAGGAGGAGGAAGAGGAGGAGGAGGATTTTGTTTTTCAATGCTCTGGAGGTCTGGGTAAGATCGAAGCCCGCCGCCGTTCTTCAGGACCCCCCCCCGCGCCGCCTCCTTGCGCGCGCCGCCGACCTCCGCCCGCGCCCCCCGCCCCCCCGGGGCACCCGCACCGCGCGCCTCTGTGGGAGGCGCCGCGTGCTGGGGCATCCCCGACGACGACGATCGGCGGGTGGCCCGGGGGGGAAAGTGAGAAGGGGCGGGCCTTCTCGGTAGGGTCGGGAGTCCCCCAGCCTTCTGAAAAGTTTTCGGAGCCCTCCCCGAAGGCGCAGCAAAACCTCTTCACAAGGCCGCCGCCTTCTGAGATGGCCTTTTCCTTCTCACTTCCCCCCCTCGCTCGCCGCCGAGACCAGGAGTCAGAGGCTCGAGGCGTCCGGCCGATGGTGGCGGAGAAGCAGTGGTTCGAGGTTTTCGGGCGTCTTCCTCGGCTCGCGCGTGTCTGCAGCCTCCAAACGCTCTCTGGCAGCTGCGCCTCGCCGAGAGCGTTCCGGAGGTGCCCAGGTCGTTCCGAACGGCTGCCAGAGACCTGAGTTATGGCCCGTTGATGATTTTTTTTTTTTTTTTTTTTTTTTTTTTTCCGCTGTTGTTGTCAGAAGTTTCTTCATGCCCAGCCTCCTCCGCATCCCCATCGTCCTCCCCATCTTCCTCATCCATGTCCTGCTCCTCTTCTGATCATGGAGGGAAGGAGGTGATGAGGGAGGCACGTCATTTCGTCAGCAGGAAGGAAAGAATGAAAGGCAGCCAACAAGAGAAGGAGGGACGGCTCGGGCGACAAAAGGCTGCACACATATCCACGGCTCCCTGGCCCTGCCCATCCCGAACCCCGGAGCGGCATTGGCCACGGAGCAGTGGCATGGAAAAATCTCATCGCCCCAACGGAGGGCCTTGCACAGATCTCCACGCCAGGTTCTGCCAGTCCTCCCACCCTTGGAGGGCCCTCGCCAGGCCACGGGCCGCCCCCCAGAGCGCCTCGGGACAGTGAGCAGTTGTGAATGCTGTCTCCCCGCTCGCTCCATGTGCTTGCCGCAGCCACCGACGCCGCCCGCAGCTGTGAAATATTGGCCCGAGGACCGAGCCGAGGATAGCGCGCCCCTCGCGCTCGTGGGAAAGATTGAAGTCAGAGGGTCGTGTCGTTGCCGCCCTCTCTTTCTTTTGCTTTTCCAGCCGATTCCTTTATATCCGAAGTATTGCTTATCGGAAACATCATGAACAATGATACCCATAACACACCAATGCCATTCAACCCAATGTTCGGCGGAGTGGTTACCAGCCGAAAATTTCTTTGATGTACCAAATGCATTGACGACTGAATTCGGTTTTGGCAACGCATTTTTTCATGCAGGAGATACCCGTGCTCGTGCTACAGTGCCTCTCGCGTATGAGCCGAGTAGAATCCCTCGCGGAATACCAGTATTCTCGTTGCTCGATGATCAATTGGTTCCTATGGTGGATGGTGGATCGGCGAGGGTTCAGCCGACGGAAAAAGAGATTATGTGGCGCGAGAGTTGTTTGCTGCTCGGGAATATGAGGATATCAAGTCTGGTACTTCATCCATTGAGAACCACATGGCCCCTACCAATTCAGGTTCCCGAAATATCAGAACATATGGGCGATGAACAACAACATTCCGTATGGTCGATGAACAAAATATGGTCGATGAACAGGGGGTCAGGGCTCTAGACCATTTCCGATTCCGGACATATCCCCGCGCAGTGGCGGGAACATGTTCTTATCAACATCGCTTTTGCCGCCCAGGGTGCGTCGCCGATGAAAAAGTTGTCGGGCCCTGTAGAGCCTCTTCCGCGGACGCTTCAGTCGAGACTGACTGTTGGGCCAACGGGCCGGGGTGCTATTTTGCCGCCGACAACAGATGCCCCGGGAGAGCGTGAGATCAGAGGAATCGTGTCAGCGGCCAGTGTACGCAGGATGTTCGCACATGTGCCGACGTTGCAACCTCGATCGGCTTTGCTCCGGACGTTCAGACATGAAGGAACATGAATGCGTGCGCGCTGTGCCTTTGGAGCGGCAGCGGGCAGAGGCGGAGAGAGTACCAGCCGACGAAAGAGGTTGCGTGAAGACTGGGCAGCGCAGGTGCGCCATTTCAAGGCTGAGAAATTCGAGTGGGCATATTCTTCGAGTGTCTACTGAAGAGGAATCCTTTCAGTGTGCCGCTCGACGGGCGCAACTGAGCCAACATGTTGTTCCCCACATGCTTGGTGTGGTTCTGGTTTTCTTCCCTCCCGCGTCGCGCCCGCGTCTCCCCCCCTCCTTCCCTCCTCGGTGCGCAGGGGGTGGTTCCCCTATCCGTTTCGGGCTCGCAAATCGTAGCAGGCGTGGAATTTCCTCGACGCCACAGGGGGTGCGCTGGGGGTGGGGGCCCTATGCGTTTCGGTCGCAAAGCGTGGCAGGCGTGGCATTTCCTCGACGCCACAGGGGGTGCGGGGGTGGGGGCCCACCGCGGTCTCTATACGCGCCAATGTCGCAGGGCCTAGCAGGCGTGGCATTTCCTCGACGCCACAGGGGGTGCGCTGGGGGTGGGGGCCCACCGCGGTCTCTATACGCGCCAATGTCGCAGGGCCTAGCAGGAGTGGCGTTTCCTCGACGCCGCAGTGGGTGCGCTGGGGGTGGGGGCCCACCGCGGCCTTGGTACGCGCCAGTGTCGCAGGGCCTAGCAGGAGTGGCATTTCCTCGACGCCGCAGGGGGTGCCCTGGGGGTGGGCCCACCGCGGTCTTTATACGCGCCAATGCCGCAGGGCCTAGCAGGAGTGGCATTTCCTCGACGCCAAAGGGGGTGCGCTGGGAGTGGGGGCCCACCGCGGTCTCTACGCGCCAATGTCGCAGGGCCTAGCAGGAGTGGTGTTTCCTCGACGCCACAGGGGGTGCGCTGGGGATGGGGGCCCACCGCGGTTTATATGCGCGCGAAAGTCGCAGGGACTAGCAGGAGCGGCACTTCCTCGACGCCGCAGGGGGTGCGCTGGGGGTGGGGGCCCACCGCGGTCTCTATACGCGCCAATGTCGCAGGGCCTAGCAGGAGTGGCATTTCCTCGACGCCAAAAGAGGTGCGCTGGGGGTGGGGGCCCACCGCGGTCTCTATACGCGCCGATGTCGCAGGGCCTAGCAGGCGTGGCACTTCCTCGACGCCGCGGGGGGTGCGCTGGGGGTGGGGGCCCGCAGCGGTTTCTATACGCGCCAATGTCGCAGGGCCTAGCGGGAGTGGCGTTTCCTCGACGCCGCAGGGGGTGCGCTGGGGGTGGGGGCCCACCGCGGTCTTTATACGCCCCAATGTCGCAGGGCCTAGCAGGAGTGGCGTTTCCTCGACGCCACAGGGGGTGCGCTGGGGGTGGGGGCCCACCTCGGTTTTCATGCGCGCCAATGATGTAGGGCCTAGCAGAAGTGGCGTTTCCTCGACGCCGCAGGGGGTGCGCTGGGGGTGGGGGCCCACCGCGGTCTCTATACGCGCCAATGTCGCAGGCCTAGCAGGCGTGGCACTTCCTCGACACCCGAGGGGTGCGTTGCAGGCTCTCAGGGCGTGGCAGGCGTGGCATTTCCTCGACGCCGCAGGGGGTGCGCTGGGGGTGGGGGGGCCCTGTGCGTTGCAGGCTCCCAGGGCGTGGCAGGCGCGGCATTTCCTCGACACCGCAGGGGGCTTGACAGCAGAGGGGGTGCGTAGGTAGCGTAGCAGCCTTGACATTTTCTGGAGTCTATACGTTGGGCAGTATGCACCGGTGCCTCCGGCGTGTATGCGGCAGAAGTACTCTCAGCAAGGTTAACTGTAGACACCTCGGCTCAAGCAGGCTCAAAGACAGCAGGCGCTCACAGGCATGCCCCCGAAATGTGCAGTGGCCGAATTGCCACCTCCGTGCGCCATTCTCTTGAACCGGATGGTCCAGGTTGGTTGGCCTGGTTGGCTCGTGTGGTTAGTCCGGTTGATTCTGGCTGCGGTTGTTGGCATGACTAGTATGGTTGGTCTGGTTGGTCTGCTTGATTGGCCTGGCTGGCTGGTCTGATTATTTTGGCTGGTTATGGCTGGAACGAATGAGATCTGGCTGGTCTGGTCAGTTCTGGCTGATCTGGCCGGTCTGGTCAGTCTCTCGTCAGGATGGCGAAGCGAGATGTGACATGGTTTGTGAACACACGTGACATGAAATAAGTCTGGGTTTTCTCGGTAGCGTAATTTTTCTGGGGCAGCCCATCTTTGGCGGAGGCTGAACAAAACAATGAGGAATTTGATTATCTGGCATATTTGAAGCTCCGGGAAACAAGCAGCCGAGAGTCATGAGAAATCATTGCGAAAGAGGCCCGAATGCAGCATAGTGCAGAACGCTGAGCAGGGGGCAAGATATCTCACAGGTCGGCAGAATGTGCATTGCAGGCAGAAAGGGGTCCAGGCCATTGCCATGGTACAGCGCGCGAGGGGAGAGGCCGTATCGATGGTGCAGCATATGAGCGAATGTGACAGAATGCAGTGCTATTAATCGGGCAGGGCAGGTACATACAGAGTTGCAACTGGGCTCATCTAGCCTTGCAGGACAAGCGGAAGCACGCAATGTCTTGCTTACACTCGTAGCTTCCACGATTCCAGTGGCGCGGCCATGCTCGGCGATGGGAAGGTGCCAGCCGCGCCTCAGACTCGACGTGCAGTTGGCCTCGTTGGCCATGGCGACGAATAAGGGAACGTCTTCTTCAGGGAAGGGTAGGGTGAGTGAAACGGTGACCGAGGCTCAGCTTCTGGCGCCGGGAAATTCTTCACCCGCAGTGGCTTTGGGACATCCGAAGACATGTCAATTCTGCAGCAGCCCCAAGTCATCATGATGTCCAATGTTCTACGCCATGTTGTGACCAGCGCATAGGTTCGATTGCGAGACATTGCAGGCGCTGTGCTCGAAGCAAATCGGAGGCCGAAGCGGGCGCGGGGAGAGGGCGTCAAGGGGAGGGGCGCTGGCGCTCGCAACACTGGGAAGAGCGGACGTGCGTTGCTAACACCATCAAACAACATAAGGAATTGTTACGAACTTTCGTAAGGCGCGCGGTGCACCGGAGAAGGCCGAGCGAGCTGGATCACTTGAGAACGCATCGAAGCCGCCCGATACTGTGAAATCGGGGCGTAAGACCTCGTGGCGTGCAGAGACCATTTCGCGAGATTCCGACATTCCCGGAGTTTCTCAAGCCACCTGAAGAATCCTCTTACGCATTGTCGACCACATCGGAACACCTTCCTGGCCCGCTAAGGCCCTTCCGCGGCTCATCCAGAGGGGGGGGGTGGCGCGGGGGAGGGCCTCCCAGCGGGCGCGGCGACGGAGGAGATGGCGGTGATGGAGATGATCGTGGGCGCGTAAAATATCTTCTGGGAAGCTGGAAGCTGATGGGAAAATTGTTGGATATCAGTCATATCAGCCAGCTTTGACTCCAAATCGATTGGGCAACTAAAATCAAGGAATCAGCTGAATCAAGCGTGCTTGGAGACCGCAACTCAGCAGCAAGCAAGCGTGCAAGCAAGCGCGCAAGCGCGCAAGCAAGCAAGCAAACGCGCAAGCAAGCGCGCAAGCAAGTGAGCATTGGAACTATGGGCAAGCATATGGGTAGGCATAGGAGCGCCCAGAGGTGGTGCATGGGCATAGGCATAGGTATAGGCATAGGCACGGGCGTAGGCATAGGAGATAGCGGGGAGGCGCCGGCATAGGCGTAGGCGTAGCCGTAGGAATTAGGGGGGGGGTCATGGGATGTGGTGGGTGGGGGAGCGGACCAAGTAGTGACGTTCGAGCTAGAATTCTTATAGGGCAAGCCTATCTGGAGATAATGCCGACCCCTGACCGGACCGGTTTGAGAGTGGAAACTGCATGCAACCAGCGAGATATCATCGGCCTCATCTGATGTATCTGGCGCTATGCCATGGATCGCGCAGGCGCTCGATCTTGAGGTGTGCGCGATGGTTTTGCAGAAGTCAGGCGCGTAAGAGCGCATCGACGTGCTAACTGCGTCCGGCCCCGCGGGGAAGTTCACCGAGCTTCGACGGAAGAGAGGTCCACTTCTTCATCGGGCTCGCCTCGTCAATCAGGTGTCTCGCGTGGAGCATGAAGCGCGCGATTAATCTCGCTTGCTCGCTGGCCGAGAGATGATTTGCCCGTCGTGGGGGGTCTTTTCAAGAGCGTCATTGGCCAGCCCATCCCCGGGGGTGGCGGCGGCCGTTCGCGCGCATTTTCATGGGCGAATGAAGCTGGTCCAGGATATTACATAGGCCTTTGTGCATTGTGACATGAGTGGCGGCCCAATAGGATCAGGCGTCCAAGCATGCGAGTGGCTACTTGGCAACTGTGGGGGATTATGGGAAAAAGAGGAACGAACGTGGATTTGATTGTCGCGAGCGAATTCTCAACAAAAGAGGCAATGCAAAGGGTGGGCCTGCCGCGCCTGGCCCAGTTCGCCCGAGGGAATTGGGGGGGCCCGCAGACAAGAAGAAACACGGGCGGTTTAAGAAAGACGCCCTATGCTAGCATGCTCAAAAAAGATTGTTCTGTTCAGCTAATAGGCAAGGGTGCCGATTCACTTGCAAGCCGCCAGCGGCAGCCCTCGCGACGCCGCCAGTCTTGGAGAAGCGAGGCGAGGGCACTGGCAGGGGCATCAAAGACAGACCGTTTACTCGAGGGCCCCATGGCAGCAGGGGCTCGTGTGCGGGCCCTGCCGAAGAGCAAGGGAAAAAGGTGGTTTGTTGCGCCTCCTCGAGAGGCAGCTGCCGCGGACAATATGATGGCCCTCCTCGTTGCCGCGCGCGTGGAAACTGACTCCTGAGTATGTATTGAAACAGGACGGGTGGGAACATGCTGTGCAGCAAGCCGATGGGCCCGATGCGTGGGCGCGCGCAAAGCAGGCTGCACCTGCAGCGGCCAACGTGGCCAAGGCGTTTTCCGCGGCTGGGTCCGACGCTGGCATCGAGAGGGGCAGCCAGAGGAGTGCCAGTGGTACAGGGGGTGGTAAAGGCAAAGAAGGGAAATCGCCATGCTGGAACTGGGCGGAGATGTTCGTTCGGCCCCCGACGTGGGATTCCGCGCCGACATCACTGGGCACATGTGACATCGACTACCGGGGGCTTGTGGCTTAGCTATTTGTTCCTTGGGATCCGCTGATCCGTTGAAGTTGGGCAGTTTTTTCCAATTGTGCTACCCATTTAGCACCCGCGCTCTACGTGGGGTACCTCAAGGTTATTGTAGACTCAGCACTTGTCACTGTCTCAGATGCGGCGGAAAAAGATACGTTTAATACCGCGTTGCCGAGGGGGGGGGGGGGGGGGGGCGTCGAAGTAATGTATGGCTTGGGCCCAAAGCCGAGCTGCGTGAAGACGGCCGTTTCCGCGCCACGGTTTGTTTGTCTTTCTCCACCGCCTCTCTCCAATTGCGACTCTCATGAGACTCCGAGTAGGGAAGGCACTCCCGTCGCCCGACGAAGACATGTGGCTTCTCCCAGGGAACAATATCAAATGTGGCTCTTCTATCGAAGGCGACTCTGTCTGAGGTCATGTCCAAAGCTTCTAAACTTGAAGCGAACTCTGGATGTTGTGGTTCGGATTGGAGAATGAGCCCGAAGGCGATGCAGCCGTCGGGGGTAATAGGAATAATCACGTCGGCCTGGGTTCAATGTGTTTTATCGTTGACGCTGGTTTCGGATCCAACCTCGTCGCTGGTCGATATGTGGCTAATATCAGGAAGTTCCTTGCTGGGGATACTGAATATTGCTGTGGGTTCAAGTGTGGCCCTTGGTTTACTTAGCGTGGCGTGCAACGAATTTCAGGACGGTCATGTCGAAGCATTAGTCATGCGGGAATCTCTGAGCGCACTTTCGGTTAGGATCGGTGCATGTAACGCGGACTCATGTTTCATTGGCCTGCGCGTCAAGACCCGTATCTACTCCTGCCCGATGGACAGATAGTTAACTGACAGTCGATGGGAAAATACCATGCCCCACGCTGTCGGGAGGAGTGGCCTTCGGCCGGTGGAGATGTGCAGTCGCTCAAGGTGCAGTTGCCCTTGAGAGGTGGGGTTGCGTGATGATGGATTTTGCGAGATTTCTGCGCGATGTTGAAGCGGTGGGGCGACCTCCTGGTGATTCCATCCAAGCCCGCGTGACAGTGGATATGCACGCAAAAGAGGTGATTGCGACGCGCAGTTACCAGAATGGACGACCGACCCAATTTCACGACGATTTCCCGTCGGTGGTACCCGGTGACGCTTGTATTACTCAGCTGCGTTTGCCCGGAAAAGGGGATGGTCGTGTTGTGCAGCGGGCTTTGTCAATGCTATTCCGTTGCCATCGACTCAGTCGATGTGTTGCGGGTCGGGGAACGCAGGCGAACCTCCGGGGTCTGTCTTGAGGGATTTGCCACGTCGCGAATGTTTGGGTGCTTGTATTCTACTCCCGCTCTCGATGAGCGAGAGGCAGATGAGATCGCTGTCCAAGTTGGCGAAGATCTAGTGATGTCGCTGAGCCACCAGTAGAGTCAGGAGAAGTTGACGTCGACACGTCGAATACCGAGCGTCTAAAACGGGACGAAGTTTTCGTCCAACTTCTTCCCGCGCTTTTTCCAAATCGCCCTTTTTGCCAGCGTGCAAAATTGCGACGGCCCTTCGGTTGCATCGCCGTGAGAGGCAGAATGCAGGGCTAGAGGTTCCCTGACTTAATGCTGACCCTCCTTGCTTTGGACGCTTCGCTGCCGTGGAGGAGGAACGCGGAGGGGTTTCGCGGGGGAGCTGCGTGCGTGACATTTCGCGATCGGTTAGCGAATTTCATTGCGGCGCGCGGCGTTCGCGATAAGTCGGCGAAGCTCGTTTCAATTTCTCGGTTAACCTGTATGCCTTGGGTGAATAATTTAAATTCTGTTTCGCGGATGGCGCCCGCGAGCTTGCGAATGCTTGCGCAGGATGCCGCCGTTCTGGGTGGTAGTTGCCGAGAAGTCCAACGGTGCAGTGCAGATCGGTGCCCGCGTCTTACCACATGCCGCTGGTTTACCCCCCCATTAATTTCTTATGCAGTTTGTTTTTGTCGCAGTGCACGACGGGGTAACGATGGGAAATCAAATTAGGAGACGGATTGCATTTCACTTTCCCTCAACCATTCTTCCTTTCGGATCCCGTATCGGCTGCGAGCCTCCACCTGGATCGCGGTGTAAGTTGGCTAAGACAGGCGTTTCCACGGTCCCAGGAGTATTTCTGGGAGGTGTGCGCAAAGCGGGGGGGCGCGATGAACCATAATGTTATTTTGCTCTCTCCTGGGTAATATTGGGGCGTTTTTGGCGGCCTCTTGGGCCGTCCTGGAGCGATTTTGGAGCCCTCCTGAGCCGTCTTGGGGTCCGCTCGGGTCGTCTTGGGGCCCTCCTGGCAGCCTTTTGGGCCGCCCCGTCCGTCTTGCGGTGAAAACTGGGCCGGTTCCAGGCTGTTCGGGGTCCAGCTTGGGGCCCGACTTTTCCGAGGGCCCCGGGGCGCGCCCAAAACCGGCGTCCATATCTGAAAGATGAGAGATGCCCCGGACGAGCCCGGAATGCAGTTGCAAAAAGCGTCTGGGCCACCCCCGGGGAAGCGAAAATCGCGAAATCGAAAGCGCGATATTTGCGATTCATTTTGACGTGCCAGCTCAGTCGTCGAGCACGGGCCGCAATGCCGCTCTCGGGGGCCCCAGGGGCGGACTCTGCAGGGCAAGTGGGGGGGCCCGACGGGGCCGAAATGGAGCGGGCGTGCGCCCTGGAGGCGTCCTCGGACTGACAATCGAGCTCGTCTTGGAGGCCGTCTTGGAGGCGTCTTGGGGACCGACGAGTGGCTCGGGCGCAGCCCGGCGTCGGAATGGCAGAGGCCTCCGGGTGGGATTCAGGGGGGGCTAAAGCGCTGTGAGGAATTCTCGCAGTTAAGTCCCGCGCGCCCCTCGGCCCGGCGGGCGTGCGGATTCTTCTCTCTTCGCGGGATGCGCATTCGGATTGCGAAGAGCGCGAGCGTTTGGGGCGTTTTGGAAGATGTTTGTCGCATTGACTGGCATCGACTTTATGAGACTTGGCTAATTTCTAGGGGCGCCCCAGGCCGTCCTCGGGCGCGATGGGGTCGCATGGATATTTGGGGGGCCGTCTCGGGGGCCGTTCCGCGCCCGGCTATGCAGCGAAGCGAACGACCTCGGAGGAAGAAGTGCGCTGGACCTCGCTGCGTGCGTCGAGCTAGTGGCAGCGTCGAAGAGCATCAATGTCGCGCCGCCGCGGGGGCCCAGCCGGCGCGTCACTGTCGATCTGCGTCGTCTTTCCGGGCGGGGGGAGCGAGGGGTATCGCGTCGATGACGCCCACGAGCACCCCGCGGCAGAGTGGCATTGATGCTCCCCCCCCTCCGACAAGCGTCGCACGTGCGCGGGGGACCAGCTTCCGGGGTCTCTGGAGGCGCTGTTGTGGGTGCTCTTTGGGCCCTCTAGGGCCGCCTAGGGTTTCGTGAGCCCTGGGTGCGGCATTCTTGGGCCGCCCTGGGGCCCGCTTGGCTGGGCCCGAGGCCGTCCAGGGTCATCTGGCGGCTCTCTTGGGCCCCCAGAGGCCCGAACCGCCGACCTCTCATTCCCAACCATCCTGTGGTGTTGGGTCCTCGTTTTGAAGAGACAGCGCCCCGCGTCTCCTCTCCTCTCCTCCTCCTCTCCTCCTCCTCCTCTCCCCCCTCCTCCCTCCTCCCATCGCCGTCATCATACTCATCGTCATCATCATCATCATCATCATCATCATCATCATCATCATCATCATCATCATCATCATCATCATCATCATCATCATCATCATCATCCTCGTCATCATCACCACCAGCATCATCATCGTCATCATCATCGCCATCGCCATTAGTTCCCAACCATCCTGTCATCATCACCACCAGCATCATCATCGTCATCACCACCAGCATCATCATCGTCATCATCATCATCATCATCATCATCATCATCATCATCATCGCCATCGCCATTAGTTCCCATTTCCGCACACCCCTCACACGTTTCGTGGCCCCATAGGGAGCTCCACCGAAGGCCCCAGTGGCAGGGTTCGCATGCCGCCCCCACCCCACTTTGGCACACCCCTCACACGTTTCGTGGCCCCA
The DNA here is from genome assembly GCA_963575745.1 of Prorocentrum cordatum. Taxonomy (NCBI): domain Eukaryota; class Dinophyceae; order Prorocentrales; family Prorocentraceae; genus Prorocentrum; species Prorocentrum cordatum. The sequence goes on along the minus strand of CAUYUJ010018675.1, from coordinate 136,201 downwards.
TAGGTAGCTCCACCGAAGGCCCCAGTGGCAGGGTTCGCATGCCGCCCCCACCCCACTTTGGCACACCCCTCACACGTTTCGTGGCCCCATAGGTAGCTCCACCGAAGGCCCCAGTGGCAGGGTTCGCATGCCGCCCCCACCTCACTTTGGCACACCCCTCACACGTTTCGTGGCCCCACAGGGAGCTCCACCGACGGCCCCAGTGGCAGGGTTCGCATGCCGCCCCCACCCCACTTTGGCACACCCCTCACGCATTTCGTGGCCCCATAGGTAGCTCCACCGAAGGCCCCAGTGGCAGGGTTCGCATGCCGCCCCCACCTCACTTTGGCACACCCCTCACGCGTTTCGTGGCCCCATAGGTAGCTCCACCGAAGGCCCCAGTGGCAGGGTTCGCATGCCGCCCCCGCCCCACTTTGGCACACCCCTCACACGTTTCGTGGCCTCATAGGGAGCTCCACCGAAGGCCCCAGTGGCAGGGTTCGCATGCCGCCCCCATCTCACTTTGGCACACCCCTCACACGTTTCGTGGCCCCATAGGGAGCTCCACCGACGGCCCCAGTGGCAGGGTTCGCATGCCGCCCCCACCCCACTTTGGCACACCCCTCACGCATTTCGTGGCCCCATAGGGTGCTCTACCGAAGGCCCCCGTGGCAGGGTTCGCATGCCGCCCCCACCCACTTTTGCACACCCCTCACACGTTTCGTGGCCCCATTGGGAGTTCCACCGACGGCCCCAGTGGCAGGGTTCGCATGCGTCCGCGCCACCCATGTCGACACACCCTTGACACGTTTCGTGGCCCCATAATGAGCTCCACCGAAGGCCCCAGTGGCAGAGTTGGCATGCCGCCCCTCGCCCATTTCGGCCCACCCCTCACACGTTTCGTGGCCCCATAGGGAGCTCCACCGAAGGGGCCCCAGTGGTTGCGTTCGCATGCGTCCCCACCACCCATTTCGGCACACCCCTCATACGTTTCGTGGCCCCATAGGGAGCTCCACCGAAGGCCCCAGTGGCTCCCCACCACCCATTTCGGCACACCCCTCACACGTTTCGTGGCCCCATAGGGAGCTCCACCGAAGGCCCCAGTGGCTGCGTTCGCATGCCTCCCCACCACCCATTTCGGCACACCCCTCACACGTTTCGTGGCCCCATAGGGAGCTCCACCGAAGGCCCCAGTGGCAGGGTCCGCATGCCTCCCCACCACCCATTTCGGCACACCCTTCACACGTTTCGTGACCCCATAGGGAGCTCCACCGAAGGCCCCAGTGGCGCGGTGCCTATGAGAAGAGGGGCCTAGTTTGCGTGCCCCCTCCTTCGTCTCATATCCGTGCGTTCCTCGCAGCTGCATATGGTTGGGTCCTTCGCCAGGCTAATTGTTTTTAAATAGGTTCTGAGAGCCCGAGAAGGGGGGGCATTCTGGAAAGGTGCGACGCCCGGGGGAATAGTGGGGATGCATAATAATGCGATGTTATGCACGATGTGCCAATTCTGCAATCATTCGAAACATAGGATGCAATGCGTCACGGTATGCGCGGAAAACGCCGCCGCTCAGCACGTCGCCCCGGGGCGGTCAGCACGTCGCCTCCGGGCGTGGATTCCAGAGGCCTGCGCCGTTCCGCCGGCCGCGGGTCGGGCCGGGCCACGTGAAGTGCAGTCGTCGTGGGGACTCTGGGGATCTTCTGCGGGGCTTCTTGGAGGCCTCTAGGGGGGCCTCTCGTGGCCTCGGGGGGGCGTCCACGGGGCCTCCCTCCCGGGGTGCTCTGTCGCAGTCTGGTCTCTTGGGAAGCCGTGTCTGCGCGGCCTGTTCCCGTGTCAGAAGGGGCGATGAAGGAAGTGAGGGGGTTCGTAGGGGGGGGAATCGTGTCTGACCCCCCTCATGGGCCGTCTTGAGGGCTTCTTGGAACGTCTTGGGGGCCTGTCTGGGCCGTGTGGGCGCGCAGTAGAGGGCCCCCTTGGGCCGTGTGGGGGCTGTCTTGGAGCTTCGGCTGTCGTGGCCATCCAGGGCCGAAAACGAGAATGTTGAAGTCGCTATAAGGAAAATAGAAACCTATGTGTTTTGCTTCTGGAGGCGCTCTCCGGGGTCCCCCTGTTTCGCCCGCGACCGCTGGAGTGGCCCCTGCTCCGCGCCGTCCTTCGCGCCGTCCTGGCCTTTGTCCAGACCTCGTCTTGAATCGGGGACTCCGCGGCGCGCCGCGCACGTGCTGTCCGCGGAGTCCACGCGCGCCCGCTGCCAGGCAAATTCGCGTGTCATTAGTTCTCGCGCGAGAGCCCCCATAGACCGCGACCCCGAAAAAGCGCGCGGAAAAAAAACATAACAACGCAATGTGGGTGCTGCCAAGTGTGGCCCACTCGTCCGAGCACGCGAAGGAGGGGTATCGTGCGCCTCCTGTAAGCTTAGTGTGGATTGCGGAGAGTGTGGGCGTTTGGGCGTCTTGGAAGCTCTTCGTCGTTTCTTGTGGGCATCGGCTCCATGGGGCCTGGCTGACTCCTGGGGGTTCCCCAGGGCGTCTGCGGGCGCGGTAGGGTCGTGCGGGTCCTTGGAGGGCCTTCTCAGGGGCCGATCCGCGCCCAGCTACGCAGCGAAGTGAACGACCTCGGAGGAAGAGGTGCGCTGGACCTCGCCGCGTGCGTCGAGCTAGTGACGGCATCTCAACGTTGGGTCGGAGGGCCGCGCGTGCAAGTGTCGGGCGTGCACCGAGGGCCAGCTTGCGGAGCTGTTTGATGAAGTTTTCCGTGCGGTGCTCAAGGGCGTCTTCGGGCGCTTCAGTGAAGCTCCATGGGGGCCTCTTGGCATTTGGGGGGCGTTTCGGACGGCTCTACGGGGCCTCGCGGGGCCATGCCAGGCCGTTTGGGGGGGGTGGGCGGGCGGATTCAACTGGCTGGTGCCATTCCAGCTGGTGCCATGCCGCCGGCACGGTGCCCCTTGCTGGGGCGGGGCGCAGCGTGCCATCGCGCGGCCTTAGCCGTTTGCTGTAGCTCTTTTTTCACCCTGGCCTTCTCCCGCGCCTTATCCTGTATGAGTTGGCCTCCTGCCGACCGGTGACGGCCCCTGCACTGCGCCTGGCTTCGCCCCCCGCCCTTGGGGATCAGGCTCCACGGCGCTGTTAATGCCTGGCACGATGCCCCTTGCCGGGGCGGGGCGCAGCGTGCCGCCGCGCGGCCCTGGGCGTTTGCTGGAGCTGTTTTCGCCCTGGCCTTCTCCCGCGCCCAGCCACAGCCTGGCCTGGTATCCTTGGTGGGCTGGCCCCCTCTTCGTGGCGTCGCTCGACTCGCGCATGCCGCGCCGCTAGCACTTTGCCATGGGAATTC
>CAUYUJ010018675.1:115395-127895 GCA_963575745.1 Prorocentrum cordatum | reverse complement strand
TGGAACTTCAGCTCCGCGAGTCAACATAACTGTTGCACCCGCGAAATCCCAAACCCTTCCAAAATACCATTTCTGGTACGTTGATCATGGGAACCCGTGAAACTCTTTCAAGTTTTATGAACCAATGTCCGCGGCGCTGAGGCGAGAGCCACATTTTGAGAAGGAACGCCCTCAATCTGTGAAGCTCTTGCAATTTTCAAAGCTAATGTGCTCGGCGCTAAGTCGAGAGCCACATTTGGAAAAGGAACCCGTCTCAATCTTTTTTTAAAGTTTATCGTAAAACGAATGTGGCGCTAAGGCAAGAGCCACATTTTGAAAACGACCGGCCCGTGAAGGTCCTCGCATTTTTTGAATGACTGTGCTCGGCGCTCAGGCGAGAGCCACATTTTGAAAACGACCCGCACTCAATCCGTGAAACTGTTGTCACTTTTGACGCTTCAGAGTCATAAGTGGTGAGGACGTCTCAGGCGAAACGCCCAACCCGCCCTAAAACTGGCCTCGGGGTGCGACAGGGCGTAGTTATTTATATGGGAAAGGAATGCAGGAGAAGGAGGAGGAGGGCGAGGAAGAGGAAGAGGTGGAGGAGGAGTGGGACGAGGAGGAGGCAGGAGGAGGAGGCGGAGGAGGAGGCGGAGGCCGAGGCGGAGGTGGAGGCGGAGGCGGAAGCGGAGGAGGAGGAGGAGGAGGAGGAGGAGGAGGAGGAGGAGGAGGAACAGGAGGAGGAGGAGGAGGCGGAGGAGGAGGAGGAGGAGGAGGAGGAGGAGGAGGAGGAGGAGGAGGGGAGGAGGAGGAGGAGGAAAAAGAAAAATAAGAAGAGGAGGAGGAGGAGGAGGAGGAGGAGGAAGAGGAGGAGGAGGAGGAGGAGGAGGAGTAGGAGGAGGAGGAGGAGGAGGAGTAGGAGTACGTCGTGGGCAGCCCGCGCGCACTGGCAGCGGCACTACTCGCCGCGCCGGGGCTGTTCTCGGCGCGGGGCCTTCGCGTGAACCCGCGGAAGACGAAGGTGTGGAACCCGCGCGCCCTGCAGCTCCCTGGGCCGCTGGCCAGGGCGGAGGAGCCCGAGCTCACGTGCGTGGGAAGCTTTCTCCCCTACGTGCGCCACGCCGCGGGAGCAGCCCTGGGCGCCGACCCCGCACGGACGAGCTTCTCGCCGGCTGCCGCCCCGCAAGCGGCCCGGGACCACCTCGACGCCTACCTCGCGGCCCTCCGCCAGCTCCGAGAGCACGGGCTGCGCGCCCAAGACGAGCTCGCTCTGCTTCGCACCTTCGCCAACGGCGCGGCCCTGCACCACGCAAGGGCGCACCTGCTCGACGAGGCGTGGTGCCAGGGTTACGACGCAGTGGTTCTCGGCCACGTGCACGAGGTCCTGAAGCCGCTCACTGGGCACCAGGAGCTCCCCGCCCTCGCGCGCGACCTGGCCTTCCTGCCCCTCGCCGACGGCGGGCTCGGCCTCCAGGGCCTCGAGCGCAGGAGGCTCCCAGCCTTTGCGGAGGCTTGGCAGGCGTGTTTGGCCGGTGTTTGCAGGGGGCTCGGCCTGCCCAGCCTCGAGGCATTCCAGCAGGCTTGCCCGACGGCGTGGAGGGGGGCCGAGGGCGCGGTTCGCTCGCTCCAGGTGTGCGGCGCGGACTGGCTTTGCGCCGCCGCGGAGCCGAGGCCCAGGGCGCAGCGGGCCCTCGCGGCGCCGGAGCAGCGCGCGCGCCGGCAGCGGCTCCAGGGCGCCCTGCCGCCGAACCGAGCAGCGCATCTCCGCTCGGCCAGCGGGAAGGGCGCGGGAAGCTGGCTCGTGCCGCCGATGGAGGAGGACCGCGTGATGGCGGACGGGTGCTTCCTCCCAGCCCTGGCGCTGCGACTGCAGCTGCCTGCGCCCGCGGGCGCCAGCGCCACCTGCCTCTGGCGCCGGGAGGGCGGCGCGCTGACCTGGCCGCGACGCTGGGGCGTTGCCTGGGCTGCCGCGTCGGCGGCTGCACTAGCCACTGCCGCGACGGCGTCAGGGACTGGCTCGCCCGCTGGCTGCAGGCATGCAGGCCCAGGGCGCAGCGGGCGTGGGCGCGGAACAGTTCGCGCCCGCCGGGGTCGGGCTCGGGCGGACGGCTCTGTCGAGGCAGCCCGCCTCGACGTGGTCTTCACCGACCCCGCGGCCGGCGTGTCCTACGTCGACGTGGTGGTCACAGACGCCGCCCTGGGCGCAGACGCGCTGGCGGGCCTGGGCCGCGCCTTCCGGGACGGCGCGGCCGCGGCGCCTGGAGGGGCGCGAGCGCAGGCGCTACCCGGGCCTGGCTCTCGCGGCCTTCGCGTTGGAGGCGCTGGGGCGCGCCGGGCGGAGGCGCGGGCGCTCCTCCGCACTTGGGCGCGCGGCGACGCCGCCGTGCTGTCGGCGGCTCGCCAGAGCCTCGCGGCGACGCTGCAGCGCGGGAACGCGGATGCTTTCCGCTCCGCCTGCCTGGCCGCGCGCGGGGCGACGCGCCGCGAGGCGGGCGGCGCCGAACCGGCGCCCCTCCGCGCGCGCGCGAGGTGTGCGCGGGTGCGCGGCCCCAGCTGAACTGAGCGGCTAGCGCTGGGGGCGCGCAGCTGGGGCTCGGGCGCCGCGCCGCGGGCGCTGGGCGCGCGCCGAGGCGGCCGGGCAACTGCGGCGCGGCGGCGGCGGCAGCGGCGCGGCGGGGCGGGCCTGGCACGGCGCCGCGCGACGCCACCGGTGCGGCTCGGAGGGGCGCGGCGGGCGCGGCGCTGTTCCGCCGCGGCTGCCCCAGCGGGGGTGCTGGGCGGGCGCGCCGCCGCGCCGGGCCGAACGGAACTGGGCGCCCGCGCCGCGGGGCCTGGGGCGCCGGGCCGCCGGGGCCCGACGGCGGCCGGCGCGCGCAGAGCTGCGCGGGCGCGGGGGGGGGCGAGGCGCTCGCGTCGGCACCCCTGCTCGCGCGCCGCCCCTCCGGATGCGAGGTAGAGTCCCGGTCCGGCGCGCCCCCTCGGCTCCGGGGCTTGCTTGCCGCTGAGCGGCGTGCTTGTCCTGGGCTTTGGGGGTTGCGCCGGCTCCCGATCAATGTGCTTCCGGCGCGCGGCAGGACATGCGGCCGCCGGAGGAAAAGGAAGAGGGGGGGGGGGGGGGAGGAAGAGGAGAAGGAGGAAGAGGAGGAAATGGAAAAGGAGGAGGAGGATAAGTAGGAGGAGGAGGGGGAGGAGGAGTAGGAGGAGGAGAAGGAGGAGGAAGAGGAGGAGGAGGAAGAGGAGGAAGAGGAAGAGGGTACGGACAGGATATGGACTCGGCGGAACGCGGGGCCGCCCTGGGAACCGTGTGGCGACAACTCAGCCGGCGCCTCCAGGCCGGGAACGCAGAGATGGTGTTGAGCGCCCTCAGTCGGTGAGCGCCCCGTTGTCACCACTGACGACCACCACAACCAGCAGGCTGACCACCAGCATCACCACCGCCAGCACGACCACCACGAGCACCAGCATCACCAGAAGACTGACCGCCGGCACGACCACCGCGACCACCACCAGCACGAGTGACCCCCAACACCACAACTACTAGTCACCACGCCCACCACCAATACGACCACCGCGACCACCACCAGTGCGACCGCGACGACCACGACGACCGCCTCCAGCACGACCACAGCGACCACCCCGACGACAGCCGCCTCCCCCCGTCCCCCTCTCCCTTCCCCCTCCCTCCCCTGCCCCTGCCGGGCCGCCCCTGCCGCTACGCTTTTTGCGCGCCTGTCCCCTCCTCCTTCCTCCTGCTGCTGCTGCCTTCCTCTCCCCTTTCTCCCGGTTGTATGTACTCGTGCGCAGGCCGGGCTCCAGAGGGAGGCCGGCCATTGTAGAGGTGCAGGACTTCGGGGACCATTGCTCAGGGCAGCCCCCTGAGAGCTGGCGGGGGCGCCACACCCGCGGCCAGCGGAAAAGGAAGAGGAGGACGAAGAGGACGAGGAAGAGGAGAAGGAGGAGGAGGAGGAGGAGGAGGAGGAGGAGGAGGAGGAGGAGGAGGAGGGGGGAGGAGGGGGAGGAGCAGGAGGAGGAGAAGGCGGAGGAGGAGGAAGAGGAGGAGGAGGGGGATGAGGAGGAGGAGGAGGAGGAGGAGGAGGAGGAGGAGGAGGAGCAGGAGGAGGAGAAGAGGAAAAGGCGGAGGAGGAGGAGGCGGAGAAGGCGGAGGAGGATGATGAGGAGGAGGCGGAGGAGGGGGGGCGGAGGAGGAGGAGGAGGACCAGTGTAAACCGGAGAGTCATCAACGATGTTGGAATTCCCCCCCAAGCTCCCTCAGCGCAAGCCCCTTGCAACGGTTCACTTCCGCAGAGTGGCCTACCTCTTTGGAAGACGACCGTTTGAAGGCCCTGAAGCATGCCAAAACATCATTCTCTGTATTCCAACGCCACGAATGAAACTGACTGTTGCGTCTTGACGATATCGAATCGTGCCAAAGCGCCATTCCTGGGACTTCATATCCGCGAATCATCGTAATAGCTGCGCTTCGCAAGCGTGAATCCTTCCAAAACATTCTTTCTCGTACGTCGATCATGGGAACCCGTGAAGCTCCTTGCATTGTGTCAAGAATGTGCGCGGCGCTAAGGCGAGAGCCACATTTTGAAAAAGGAACCGCTCTCAATCCGTGAATCTCTTGCACATGTTTTAAACGAATGTGCGCGGCGCCAAAGCGACGACCACATCATGAAAAAGAATTGCCTTCAATCTGCGAAACTCGTGCAAATTTTACAACGAGTGTGCGCGGCGCTAAGTCGAGAACCACATTTCGAAAAGGAACTGCCCTCAATATGTGAAACACTTGCAAGTTTTTACAACGACTGTGCGCGGCACTGAGTCGAGAGCCACATTTTGAAAACGGCCCGGCCTCAATCCGTGAAGCTCTTGCAAATTTTGAAAACGAATACGTATGCGCGGCGCTAAGGCGAAAACCACATTTGAAACCGACCTGCCTTCCATCTGTGAAACTGCTGTCATCTTTATAGCTTCAGGTGCATGGTGAGAGAATCTCAGGCGAAACGCCCAGCCCGCACTAAAAACGGGCCTCAGGGTGCGACAGGGAAGAGTTACTTGTAAGGAAAAGGAATGCAGGAGGAGGAGGAGGAGGAGGAGGAAGAGGAAGAGGAGGAGGAGGAGGAGGAGGAGGAGGAGGAGGAGGCGGAGGAGGCGGAGGAGGCGGAGAGGCGGAGGGAGGCGGAGGAGGCGGAGGAGGAGGGAGGAGTGGAGGAGGAGGAGGATGCAGGAGGAGGAGGGAGGAGGCGGAGGAGGAGGCGGAGGGAGGAGGAGGAGGGGGAGGAGGAGGAGGAGCAGAGAGGCGGAGAGAGGAGGAGGAGGAGGAGGAGGAGGAGGACTAGTCGAAACCCAAGAGTCATCAACGATGCTCGATTTAATTCTCTCTCCAAGCTCCCTCTTCATAGGCCCCTGCACATTCATTGCCATTGAGGGAATTGCCTCGTTGAAAGACAGCATTTTGAATATGCTGGGATTTCAACGCCACGTATCAACTTTAGTGTTGTTCTTGACGATCCAGAATCGTACCAGAAAACCGTTTTTGGAACTTGACACATCGAATCAACATCACTGTTGCGCCCGCATAATCCTGAATCCTTCCAACACGCAGTTTGTGGGAGGGAGGGAGGGAGGGAGGGAGGAAAAGGAGGAGGAGGAGGAAGAAGGAGGAAGAGGGAGGAAGGAGGAGGAGGAGGAGGAGGAGGAGGAGGAGGAGGAGGATGAGGAGGAGGAGGAGGAGGAGGAGGAGGATCGCACGCCACTGGGGGGAAAAAGAAATGTTGTCCCCCTGGCAGGCCACCGCGCCAGCCAGGTGCCAGCGACAGCCCCCCCCCCCCTTTGTGGGCAAATTAACGATCGGACTCGGCACCGTGCTCCCCTGCACAGTCGCGGTCCAAGCGCTCTCCATGGGCCATGGCTTCGGGCTCATTGAGCCCAAAGGCCTGGAGGCAGTCGGCCAAGCCGACGGACGGAACTCGACCTCGACGGGCCTTGGAACACATCCTCTTTGCTGGGCTCCTGGGGCTTTCTCGAACCCACCAACAAGCTCCCGAGCCTCGCCCCCAGGAGTCTTCCATGGGGCCGAACTTTACAGGTCAGTCGGGGTGCTTCCCCTTCATAAGCGCTCTTGAGTTCCTCCTTAAGGCATGCTGGGAGCCCAGACAAGCCTTGCGGAGCCCTCTGGACCCCTGCGAGACAGTAGCATCGCCTCCTCAGTTCGAGCAGAAAAAGATAGGCTGCTGGCCCTTTGCCGCCACTTCAAACTCGAGCAGGAGGAAGAGGATAAGGATGAGGAGGAGAAGGAAGAGGAGGAGGACGAGTAGGAGGATGAGGAGGAGGAGGAGGAGGAGGAAGAGGGCGGAGGATGATGATGATGATGATGATGAGGAGGAGGAGGAGGAGGAGGGGGAAGAGGAGGAAGAGGAAGCGGAAGAGGGCGGAGGAAGAGGAAGAGGAGGAGGAGGAAGAGGAAGAGGAAGAGGAGTATGACGAGGAGGAGGAAGAGGAGGAGGAGGAGGAAGAGGAGGATAATAATGAAGAGGGAGAGGAAGAGGAAGAGGAAGCGAAATAATATGATGATGCTGCTGCTGATGATGATGCCGATTATGAGGATGATGATGAGGATGATGAGGATGATGATGCTGCTGCTGATGATGATGCCGCTGCTGCTGCTGCTGCTGATGATGATAATGATGGATGCTGCTGCTGATGATGATGACGATGATGATGTTGATGATGCTGATGATGCTGCTGATGATGGTGGTGGTGGTGATGATGATGCTGATGCTGATGATGATGATGATGCTGCTGCTGATGATCATGATGACGATGCTGCTGATGCTGATGATGATGCTGCTGCTGATGATGATGATTATGATGATGATGATGGTGACGATGTTGATGCTGATGATGCTGATGATGATGATGGTGGTGGTGGTGGTGACGATGGTGGTGGTGATGCTGATGATGAGATGATGATGATGCTGATGATGATGCTGCTGCTGATGATGATATGATGATGTTGGTGGTGATGGTGATGATGATGATGATGCTGCTGCTGATGATGATGATGACGATGCTGCTGATGCTGATGATGATGCTGCTGCTGATGATGATGATTATGATGATGATGATGATGGTGATGATGGTGACGATGTTGATGCTGATGGTGCTGATGATGATGATGGTGGTGGTGGTGGTGGTGACGATGGTGGTGGTGGTGATGCTGATGATGAGATGATGATGATGATGCTGATGATGATGCTGCTGCTGATGATGATGATATGACGATGATAGTGGTGATGGTGATGATGATGATGATGATGGTGATGATGTATGCGTGATGATGATTGACGATGCATGATGATGCTGATTATGATGCATGATGATGATGATTGATGATGCTGTTGTGCTGCTGATGATGATGATGATGATGATTGATAGATGCTGATGACTGATGATATTTGATGATGATGATGATGATGATGATCGATATGATGATGATGATTTGATGATGTGATGATGATGATGATGATGATTGATGATGATGATGATGATGCTGCTGCTGATGATGATAGTGATGATGATGATGATGACGATGATGATGATTGATGTTGATGATGATGAATGATGATGATGATGATATGATGATGATGTGATTGTTGATGATGATGAGATGATGATTGGATGATGATGAGGATGATGATTGATGATGTTGGATGTTGATGATGATGATGATGATGATGATGATGATGATGTTGATGATGATGATGAATGATGATGATGATGATGATGATGATGATGATGATCGATGATGATGATGATGATGATGATGATGATGAGATGATGTTGATGTGATGGATGATATGGAGGAGGGCAGGGTGAGGGGACGAGAGGAGGAGGAGGAGGAGGAGGAGGAGGAGGAGGAGGAGGTGGAAAAGGTGTGAGGAGGAGGAGGTGGGTGGTGGAGAGGAGGAGGATGGAGGAGGAGGAGGAGGAGGAGTTGGAGGAATGGTAAAGAGGAAATGGAAGAGGAGGAAGGAGCCGAGCCTCGCTGAGTGCGTCGGGAAATTCCCAACCTGGAGCCCGAAGCCCCCCCCCCCCAGGCGGAGGAGGGCCTGGTGAGCCAGGCGCGCGGGGGACAGGCGGGCACCACCCGCGCGCGCGCGCCGCCGTGCTGGATCGCCGCCCGATCGGGGGCTCCTCCGCTGGGTCGGCAGCAGGTCTACAGCCCTTCTGGGAAAAACTCGGTGGGAAGATTCACATCCACGCGCAGAGGGGGGTAATTAGGAAAGTGCGCCAGTGGATCTCCCTGCGTACACAAGGGGGGGGGTCCAGAACCCCCCCCCATCCCCCCCCTTCAGGGGGGGGGTGGGGGTTTTGGGGTCCGGATCCCCCACCTCCCCCCCTCATTGGGGGAGGGTGGGCGTGGGGGGGCGGGGGTCCCCCCCCCCCTTGGGGAGATCCAGCGGCGCACCCTCGGTAATTAGGGGGAGGGGGGACGGCGTCTTAGGAGCACTCCTTCTTCTCAGAATGCGCGGCCCTTGTCTGTAGATGTCTGGTCGGTGTTTTCTAAGCAGCAGCCTCCTTCGAAGCAACCTGCCCTCTCCCCCCACCCCCTGGTGCGCGCCGCTAGGATCTGCAGCCCACCCGGAAAAAGCTTGATGGGAAGATTCAGTCCTGCCCACCCCACCCCCAGCCCCCAACCAAAGTTGGCTCGAGGAGTTGCTCTCGACGGCCACCCCCGCCAACACTGGACGGGTGGCAGGAAGGCCACGAACCACGTGGCCTCGGTGCGACGTCGCAGCGATCCGAAGAATACCACATGCCCCCATGACAACTTCCGCCAAGCTTTAGTTTCGGCCGGGTGGTGGGGCGGCGGCTGGGGTTCTTCGCCATGGAGCAAGCCCAGATTTTCAGCGGTATGATCTTTTCAAGCAAGCCCAGATCTTTTCCAGCAAGCAAGCCCAGATCTTTTCTAGCAAGCCCAGATCTTTTCTAGCAAGCCCAGATTTCCAGCGGTATGATCTTTTCAAGCAAGCCCAGATAGCCCAGATTTCAGCAAGCCCAGATCTTTTCAATCCAGCGGTGTTCCATGCATGTCGGCCCCTGGGGCCTATTCTCGGGCCCCAGGGCCATCAAACACGGACCCAGGACGAACGAATTGCCTTCGGGAGGAGGTGGGGAGAGCTGCGGGGGTGAGGATTGTAGAAATCAGATCGGCGGAGGTCAGGCAACGGGTCCTGAGAGAGACGGGTCCTGAGGTTTTACGCCGTTCTCGGGCTCTCCCGGGGCCCGCCACGGGCCCCAGGACCGTCAAGGGCGACTCGGGATGAAGAGTTGTTCCCGGGGAAGGCCCCGGGATACAGGATTCGTTTTCCTCAGGATATGGTGGCCATGTATCTCCTCGGAATGCTGTTTTTCGAGTGCATCAGCGTGTGCTAGCGTCTGGTAAGCGATGAGACAGCGCCGATCTGGTGTCGATTCGCATCGAGTTAGCGTCGGTTTGCGTCGGTTCGCAAGAGCCAGCAAGATAACATGGGAGGCTCCCACGAATTACCACAGAACGTTGGGGGATTTTTCCTCGTCCTCGTCGTCCTCCCGCTGCTGCTCTTTCGTTCTTCTAAAGGCCCTGGAGGGTGCCCCAGGCGGGCCACTGCCAGCGCAGAGCTTGCGTCCGTATCTACGCAAAGGCATTCGCTACCCAGCTTGGTTCGCGGCCGCCCGTCGCTCTGATCCGCCTCCCACGCGCTTTCGGAGCCCCTCGTCGTCATCATTAGCCTCATTAGCCTCATCAGGCTCATTTGCCTCCTCTTCTTCCTCCTCCTCCATTTCTTTTCCTTGTAACAAACTTTTCCCTGTCGCACCCCGAGGCCAGTTTTTAGGGCGGGCCAGGCGTATCGCCTGAGACTTCCTTACCATTTATGGCTCTGAGGCTTCAAACATGGCAACAGTTTCACATACTGGGGGCGGGTGATTTTCAAAATGTGGCTCTCTCTCTGGAACGGCGTACATTCGCTTCGAAAAAATCGAAGAGTTACACGGAATGCGGGCGGGTGGTTTTCGTCAAAATGTGGCTCTCGCTTCAGCGCCGCGCACATCCGTTCTAAATTTTTGCAAGAGTTTCACGGATTGAGGGCGGGTCGTTTTCAAAATGTGGCTCTCGTCTGAGCACCGCGCACATTCGTTTAAACACTTGCGAGGTTTTCACGAATTGAGGGCGGGTGATTTTCAACATGTGGTTCTCGCCTTAGCGCCGCGCACATTCGTTCAAAAACTTTGCAAGAGTTTCATGGATTGAGGGCGGGCGGATTTCAACATGTGGCTCTCCCTTCAGCGCCGCGCACATTCGTTTCAAAAACTTGCAAGGATTTGACGGATTGAAGGTGGTTCCTTTTCATAATGTGGCTCTCGCTTTAGCGCCGCGTGGATTTGTTTATACAGTTACAAAACTCCACGGGTCTCCATCATCGATGTGCCAGAACTGGTGTTTGGGAGCCATTCAGGGTTATGCGGGCGCACCAATTCAGTTGATTCGATGTGTTGTGAAGTGCCAGGGATGGCGTTCTGACGCGATTCAGGATCGTCAAGACGAAACAGTCAGGTTGATCCGTGGCGTTGGAATCCCGAGAACAATGCTCTGGCATGCTTCAGGATCTTCAGACAGTTTTCTTCCAACGAGGCAGTTCCTTCAGTGGAAATGAATATTTGTAGGGGCCTATAAAGAGGGAGCTTGGAGGGAGGGTTTATTCCAACATCTTTGATGCCTCTTGGGTTTACACTGGTCCTCCTCCTCCTCCTCCTTCTCCTCCTCCTCCTCCTTCTCTTTCCTCCTCCTCCTCCTCCTCCTCCTCCTCTTCCTCCCCCATCGTGACCTCCAGCCTCCTGCTGAGGCACTGAGGCACTCACGGCCTTCTGCTATGAATCTCCCTGCATTTCGTTTTTTGCAAAGTTTCTGCAAACTTCTCTTTTTCTTCTGCAACCTTGCAACTGCGCTTCTTTTTGCCCGTTCTTGCTAAGTGTTTTTTTATTTTTTGCTTTTTGCACAAGCTGCATTGCTGGCCTTGCGTGTCTTTGCTTTTGTTATTGCTTGCTCCCTTGCTGTTTTTCTGCATTTGCCAAGATTTTTTGCTCTCCTTCTTTTGTGCCTGGCCTATACTTTATGTTGTCGGCATGTGCTTCTTTCTTACTTGCAAGGCGTCCGTTCGTTCGGACCTTCCGTTCGTGGCACACCCACCCCCAAGGCTGCTGGTCGGCGGTCGCGGCCTCACCCTTTCCTTGGGGGGGACGGGGAAGGGGAGGAATTAGTGAGCCAGGCAAACCCAGGGGCGGTCACTGCCTTCTGCTCCCCCCCGTCCCCCTTCCTCCTCCTCCCCCTCGTCCTCCTCCGCTTCCTCCTCCTCCTCCTCCTCCTCCTCCTCCTCCTCCTCCTCCTCCTCCGTCTCCTCCTCCTCCGCCTTCTCCTCAAGGCCGCGTTCCTCCGATTTTTCGATGGTACTTCGTCCCTGGTCGGTGGTTCTTCGCTGGCGGCCCCGAGGCTAGGCGGCTGAGGGATGCCTGGAACGTCATGGCTGCCTTCGGGAGGGCCTCTGCGAGGCGCCGCGGCAGCGCGAGCTGCCGCTGACAAGCTGGTCGAGTTCCTCGCGAATGAGCGGGAGGAGGAGAAGAAGGAGTGCCAATACCTGCAGGACGCCTTTGCGTTGGCCGTCGCGGACGGCGACATCGGCGACAGGGTCCCGGCGCTGATCCCCGCGCTGAGCGACCTGGTCAATGGCCGCAGGCCCTCAGGTTTGCGCCGCCTGCGGAGGAACGTGGCGCTCCATTCGGTGGCCGAGGGCATCGACAGCATCGCCACGGCTGGCGGGCCATCCTTGAGGCGTGTTGCCAAAGGGCCAGGCTGGACAACCTGGCAGCGTTCAGGGCGACTCCCGTGGAGTGTTTCATCGAGGTGTGCTACGCCGGGGCGCCTGTGAAAGTATGCAGCCTGGATGTCAAGGGGCCCGCGGCTGGGCCGACGGCCTGCAACCTGGCCGCCTCCGCGTTCGTGCCTGGTGCTCTCGCCAACGGCGTCGTGTGGCGGTTTTACCGACGAGCAGGTCGACGTGCTGCTGTAGGCGCTTGCTGCTACCGATCCCGTGTGCGGCCCCCGTTCCCCCCCGCCGCGGCGCATGCTGAGGGTGGAGGCGTGCCTGCTGGCCTGCGGGTGGCGGCGCAACTGGTGCAGCAGGGGCCGCCGCCCGCTGCGCTTGCCGCGGGGCCAAGCGGAGTCGTGTCCGCTTCCGTCGAGGGCGAAGTGGAGACAGAGCCGTCTCGTGGAAATGGTGCCCATGAGGATTCGGCTGATGATAGTCCAGGTGTTCTCGAGGATTCGACGCGTGGATGTTCAGTGGATCGCGTCCAGCCAGCTGTGGAGACCGATGAGGGACCGATGGGGTCTGGAGGGAACGGTCCTGATGTGCGAGCAGTTCGAGGCTGCACGGGCCGAGCTGTGGAGTCTGGACTGTTCGGGGGAGGGCGTGGTG